>JAPPVO010000019.1:149280445-149597922 GCA_030407325.1 Camellia japonica | reverse complement strand
ATTTAATAGCTTTTTTATTTTTTATAAAAAGATGTATAATATAATAAAGAGATAATATGACCTAAATAAAATTAAAAAAAAACATAAAGAATATTTTTTTAGGAGGTTATTCCTAAACGAAGGCTTATTTTAAAAAAGCTGGTTAAAAATTTACTTTTAACTTTTTGAAAAACGTATAAAATAGAGAAATAATATGACTTGAAATAAATTAAAAATCAAAAATTAACTTTTTACAAAATTCGCAAAACACCCCAAAGCCAAACCGATTCTGGGCTTTCGGTTCATTTACAGCCTACGAGAGAGGAGAGATAGCTGTAAAGCTATATATATAGGACCGACCGGCCTACAAAGAGAGAGAGAGAGAGAGAACCCAACAACCCTAGAAACACAGAGGCTGTCTTCTTCTTCTTCTTCAATCAGTGTTGATTGAACTTGTATATCATCTCTCTATGTATGTCCTTTTATCATATTTTGTTGGATTTTCAACTACTATATCATCATCTTCTTCTGCATATATGTATATCTATCTTTTATTTATACTATATTATAAAGCAAATAGCCACAGTTTCCGACCCTGTTTCAATTGTTTCAATTCGTAATTGCCTATATCTAATTGTTTCATTCACGCACAATGCCAACACTACTAGTATATATATATAGTTTGTCTGGTTGGGCTGAAATCAAATTCTTTTGGTATGAAATGGTTAGGATAATTCAATCAACATTGTCAGTTTCTTGCCAATAAGTGGTTTATTAAGATTGAGATTGATTAGTTTTATATAAAATGTTGGGCCAAAATCTGTACCAGAGAGTCAGAGACCAAAAGGAGCAACAACCAATACCGAACAATCAACAAGAGAGGCGATCGGCTAGCAAGCAGAGCCGGCCAGTCGTCTCTCTAGTCTTTATTTCTTTATAGCATTTTAATGGAAGAATCTTTTGCAAATTACATACAAGGATAAACCCAATGGAGTGTCTGGGACAAACCCCAAATTTCTGAAAAATGTCTTGTTTCTATAATTTATTTTTCCCCAGTTAATTTGGTTTTGGTTTTGGTTTATGTGTGCCCTAATTTGTTCCTAATTTTTGTGCCCTAACACAATAATTTCTAGGGCAAATTACATATACCTCCCTCGAGGTTTAGCTAAATTACAGATACCCCTGAGGTTTCGGAAATTACAGGTACCCCTGAGTTTTATTTTTTCATAACAAATTGCCTCCTGAGGTTTATATTTTCATAACAATTTACCTCCTAATTTGTTATGCAAATAGTACCTTCAGGGGGTATCTGTAATTTCTCAAACCTCAGGAGGGTATCTGTAATTTTGCTAAACCTCAAGGGGTATATGTAATTTGCCCTAATTTCTAATTTCTCTGCCCTAATTTTTGTAAACATATTTTTTGAAAGAATCTAAAGCTAATGTAACTCTGTTTCAATGTGTTTGTAAACAAATTCTCTGTAGACTTTTGTGGGTTGAATTTCTGCTAATTATATTTTTGTGTTTCCTAAGAAGTATAGTTTTGGGATGAAAAAAAAGTTGATGACAATCTGGTGATTGAAGAACCTAATAAATGTGTAAATGAGAATGATAATGATAATGAAAATTTGGTGAATGAAGAAGGTCTTCAATGTTAGAATGATTCGATTTTTGTCTTTTTGAATTATCATAATGTAATGATTTCTTCCTATGTTATGTAAGTAAATTTTAGTTATATATGCAAATAAACTGTGTAAATTTTAGTCAAACCTTTTATTTATTTATTTTTATATTTTTTTGTGGTAAATATGTAAAATGGCCCCTTTTAGAAGTTCGCCTAGCGTCCCGTAAAACTCAGGGCCGGCCTTGTAATTAGGTCATCCATAAGCAACCTAAACCTAAAAATCTTATCTTTTCTTTGATTGTAATACACATATATGCCTGTGCATTGGTGTGTGTATGATTTGCAATGCCCTTCTGTTTAAGTGGTATTTAAGACAAAATCCAATTTTCCATTGATCAAGTAATGCCAATGCCATGGTACCCTCTTGGTTATACACTACCCGCAGGACAAAGGGAGGGTGGGGTCGGGGAGGTCCTGGCCCCTCCAAGCTCTTGGACAAACCTATGATTATATGTTTGCAATCTTCTAAAAATGTTTGTATTTTATGTAATGGTCCCCTCAAACTCACTTTTAACACCCCAAAACTTGTAAAAATTTAACTTTATTTAAGGTTTGCTCAAAATGTTTCATGTAACTGTCCTCCAAAAAATTAATTTAGGAATATAGTTTATTTGTTTGGCGTGAAATAATATTAAAAGTTAACAGATGGCTGTTTCTCAAATGCATAAATTGTTTATAACTGTTAGGATAATGTTAGTTATGGATAGAATGTATTTTAAATTCAAATAGTTGTTTCAGATAGAATACAATTCGAATTGTAATTCTTATCTTTTGTAATCATTATCTACTTGTAACCATGTTGTATATAATACAAGATCCTCACCCATCTGGGTGTGTGAGAACATTTTCCTAAAGATATCAATACGTTAAGTTGGTATCAGAGCCAAACACAATGAGCTCTCCTGTCAGCTCAACTTCTGCTCCTTTTCCACCCCCTCTTTCTTCATCCACCATTTCTGTTTCTTCTTCATCGCTTTAACCTGTCTCACTCAACAGTGCTCATCACTTCATCCCCTTGAAGCTTACTTTCAAAAACTACTTATATTGGAAGACCCAAATGATACCGTATCTTTGCGGTCAAAAACTATTTGGTTTCGTTGACTGTTCATCTCCATGTCCACCATCCGAGATCACTGTGATGGTGCTGCTGTCCCAAATCGAGAATAGTCTTATTGGGACAGTCAAGACCAGCTTATACTCACTCACTTGATCGCGTCACTTTTTGATGAAGTTCTTCCTCTCGAGAAGTTTGGCTCGTTCTTGAGAACTCTCTCTCGCTTCTACATCTCATACTCGTATTCTTCAATTGCATTGGAGTCTTCAACTTCTGCGTCAAAATGATCGCCCTGTTATGACCTTTCTCCATGAAGCTAAGGCCATTGCTGATGGACTCACTGCTGCCGGAAAACCCATATCACCTGCTGAGTTTAATTTATATATTTTCAAGGGCCTTCATCCCAATTTCAAGGACTTGATTACTACACTTGTAGCTCGGTCTAAACCTGTATCCTTCTCTGAACTCCACAGTCTTCTTCTTAGCCCGAGTTTCTGAATGCTAATACTCTGTCCTCTTCCTCTCCCATCAACCTGTAGGCTCATCTTTCTCAATTGCCTGCTCGTGGCGATAATCGTGGTTGTGATCGTAATGTTTCTTCTGGCTCTCGGCACTTGTCTACTAATCCTCGATCTTCCAATACCAGTGGTCTCTTGCCATTACCAATTGGTGAGTCTTGCATCCATTGTCAAATTTGTGATCTTCCCAATCATACTTATCATTGGTTTAACCGAAACATGAACCCAAGTGCTCATCTCACTACCTATGCTCCTAGCTCTTCATCATCTTCCGTCATGGATTGGTTTTTGGACACTGGTGCAACCCATCATGTCACACCAGATCTTTCAAGTCTCTCTACTGCTGAAGCATACCATGGCAATTCTCAGCTGGTTGTTGGAAATGGTCACGGTATTCCTATCTCTCATATTGGTTCTTCTTCTATTCACTCTCCTTCCATTACTTTTCGTCTTTCTAATATTCTTCACGTCCCTTCATTCACCAAGTCTTTACTCTTTGTTCATCAGTTTAGTAAAGACAACAATGTTTATTTTGAATTTCACCCTTCTCATTTTTTGGTTAAGGATCAAGTTTCCAAGACAAAACTACTCCGTGACAAGAATAAGAATGGTATTTACAAACTTACATCTTCTCCAGCCCCATCTTCTCTGTCTTTCTCTGCATCAGCTCTCTCCTGCGAATGTGTGTTTGTTGACTGTTGGCATTGGCGTCTCGGTCATCCACATGCCCGTGTTCTTTGTCAAACCTTGCACTCTAGCAGTCTTCCGGTCTCCTCCAATAAATTGCAGTCCAGCACTCTTTGTTCCGCTTGTTAACTGGGCAAATCCTCTCGCCTTCCGTTGCTTAGTTCTCCTAATAAAAGTGTAGCTCCCTGAGATTTGATTTTTAGTGATGTATGGGGTCCTTCCCCTGTTCTTTCTAGTGATGGACACAAATATTTTGTAATTTTCCTCGATGATTATTCAAAATATATTTGGTTCTATCTCATATTTAATAAATATGATGTGTTTACTATTTTTCCCAAGTTTCAAGCTTTAGTTGAACATCAATTTTCATGTAAACTTAAATTTGTTCAAACTGATTGGGGTGGGGAATTTTGTAAGTTTACTTCTTATTTTAGTCATTTGGGTGTCATTCATCGATTACCATGTCCTCACACCCACGAACAAAATGGCTCAGTTGAACGACGTCATCGACAAATCGTTGAAACTGGTCTTGCTCTCTTGGCTCATGGTTCTGTTCCTCACAAATTTTGGCATTTGCTTCTGACAAAGCACTGTATCTTATTAATCATCTTCCCTCACGTGAGTCATGATATTTCTCCACACCAATGTCTTTTTCATAAATTTCCTGATTACAAATTTCTAAAAGTTTTTAGTTGCCTCTGCTTTATGTTTCTTAGGCCTTATAATAAACACAATTTTTTTTTGCTCTTTGCCTTGCATTTTTCTTGGGTATAGTCCTTCCCATCTATCGATGCCTCAATCCCTCTACTGGACTTCTTTACATTGCTCATCATGTTCGGTTTGATGAATTCACTTTTCCTTATTCTGGTCCCTCAATTTTGAGGGCCCCACCATCGCCTTCTCCTTTTGCTGTTTCATATGCTTCATTCCCAACTGCACTTCCTTCCTCTCGGACTTCTCTTTCGTCTTCATCTCACCTACACCAGCCCAAGAACAAACCCCTCGGTGATTGTTCTACTCCCACTCATTCTCACACTCCTACGTCTTCAACCTCTCTCCTTATTGTTTCCGCTCTGCATACTTCACCCACTACTTCTCCTCTCCATGATACTCGTGGCCTCAATCTTTGGTTGATTTACTCTCACCATCTACTCCAGCTATGTGCATTTGCACTCATCCGATGATTCTCCGTCATATGCGTTCCTCTCCTCGTGCCCTTCTTAGTCATTTGTCTTGCACATCATACATCTAGGTTGAGCCCACCTGCTTCACAACAGCAAATGAATCCGCTGTTTGGTGTCAGGCTATGACCGAAGAGTTAAATGCTCTTGTTCAAAATGGCATCTGGAGTCTTCAACCTCCATCCCCGAGTATGAATATTGTTGGATGTAAATAGGTTTACCGGATAAAATGTCGGGCTGATGGGTCCATCGAACGTCACAAAGCTCGATTAGTTGCCAAGGGGTTTCACCAACAAGAGGGTCTCGATTATTTTGAGACATTCAGTCCAGTTGTTAAACCCACAACTGTTCATACTGTTCTTTCCATTGTTGTCTCACACAAATTGGTTGTTCGGCAACTCGATGTTACCAATGCTTTTCTCCATTGTTTTCTTCTTGAGGATGTGTTCAGGCAACAACTGCCACGTTTCATTGATCACAATCATCTAGAGTTTGTTTACAAATTACATAAATCACTCTATGGCTTAAAGCAAGCTCCTAGAGCTTGGTTCTCTTGCCTAACAACATATCTTCTCAAACTTTGGTTTCAAGCCTTTCGAACCGATACCTCTTGGTTTATCTTCTGCCATGATTCTATTGTTGTCTACATCTCATCTGTGTTGATGACATTATCAGTACTGGCAATCAAAGAAGCACGGATACAGACACGGAACACAGACACGTGATATGACACAAACATGACATGGATACATAGACACGTAAATTTTAAAAAATGCAGGACACGATACGTTGAGGACACGTTCAAAACATATATATATATATATTTTATTATATGTATATTTTTAAATATTTAATATATATTTTATGTCAAATATTTAATTTTATCAAATTTATCAATCTTAGGTATGCTATTTTAGTAAAAAAATCAAAAATTTTAATTTTTTTAAAAAAAAATAGTACTCACGTGTCCCTAACGTGTCACTAGCGTGTCCTCAGCATGTCAACGTGTCCGTAGCGTGTCCACAGTGTCCCAGCGTGTTCAACTCTTTCCAGCATGTCCGACATGTGTTCGGAGTGTGTCCATGTCTGACACGTGTCGGACACCTGTACGCGACCTCCGTAGAGGTGTCCGTGTTTCATAGCTAGCAATTCTTCGGAATTTATTCGACATATTATTTAGTCTTTGGCCAGGAGTTTGCCATTAAGGTTTTGGGGTCTTTACACTAGTTTTTGGGTATTGAGGTCCACAACGCATCCACTGATATGTGTTTTTTTCAACGAAAATATATCATTGATCTCCTTCATAAATCCAGTATGACTTACGCCAAACCGGTCCAGACACCACTCTCCTCTACTACCAAACTCATGGCAACCCACCCAGGGTTCCCTCATGACTGATCCAAGTACTTATTGTCTCATTGTTGGGTCACTTCAATATCTTACCTTGACTTGTCCCAACATTGCATTTGCTGTTAACCGTGTCTGTCAATTTATGCATTCACAAACTGATGATCATTGGCAAGCTGTGAAACGCATTCTTCGGTACCTAAAACACACCTCTAGCTATGGTCTCTTGCTTTGTCCCACTTCCTTGTCCTCCTTTCATGCCTTTTCCGATGCTGATTGGGCTGGTTCCTTTGATGATCGCAAATCTACCGGTGGGTATGCCATTTTCTTGGGGTCTAATCTTGTGTCTTGGTCATCTTGTAAACAACGCACTGTTGCTCGATCCTCAACCGAATCTGAGTACAAGGCCAAGGCCTTGGCCGATGCCTCTGCTGAACTCTCTTGGCTTCAGGCTATGTTACTTGAGCTGGGTATTATTCCAAAGACACCACCCATCGTATGGTGTGATAACATTGGAGCTACATATTTGTTTGCCAATCCGGTTTTCCATGCTTGGACCAAGCATGTAGAAATTGATTTCCATTTTGTGCGCGATAAAGTGGCCCGTAAAGAACTTCAAATGCCGTTCATCTCTTCCAAAGACCAGCTTGCTGATATTTTTACCAAAGGACTGCCTGCTGCTTCTTTCAGATCCTACGAGACAAGCTGCGGATCCACTCCTTGGATCCTCCAGCTTGAGGGAGGCTGTTAGGATAATGTTAGTTATAGATAAATGTATTTTAATTTCAAATAGTTGTTTCAGATAGAATACAATTCAAATTGTAATTCTTATCTTTTGTAATCATTATCTACTTGTAACCACGTTATATATAATACAAGATCCTCACACATCTGGGTGTGTGAGAACATTTTCCTAAACATATTTATACATTAAGTGTTACAATCGCTTCTAGATTATATAAGCTTAATTAGGTACTTTGCAACTACACATGCAAGAATTGTAATATTTAAGTGATATCAGTCGATTTAAATTTTATTTAATATTAAATCTTTAGATTTTGTTTGGTGTTTAATTTTTTTAAAAATTAGATTGTAGTATATAATTTCAGTAATCATATGAACATGCAAAATGTTATTTTCGCAAGTCAAATGGATGAAAAAAAAAAAATTGGTTTTCCCCTTTCACTAAAATGTATATTTTGCGTTTCATTATTTCTGTGTTTAGACACCATTTGCATTAGTTCTGTTTGCTTTACCTTTACTAAAAAGAAGTCAGTGTAATTATATCAAACTTATGAGTTTTATTTTTATTTTTCCCTGTGATAATATGTACGGGGCCCCATTTAACAATTTATCCTAGGGCCCCAAAGAACTCAGGGCTGATAACTATTAATCTCATTTTTGTTGTATTTGTTGACAGAATTCTTTTTATTTGGCCGATGGATCCAGAGTCTTTGGGAAATACTACTAGTAAGGCCCCTAGGAAGGTTTGCTTTGATACCCACCCTTCATCCAAAAGGTTTACTTTGCCTACATTTTTCTGATGAATTACCTTGACCTGATGCAGGTTAGATTTGCTCCAAAAGGTCCTCCTCGCAGAGTGCAAAAGCCTGTTGTACCAAAAATGTACTATTTACCCTCTGTATAACTTACATTTTATTGCTTAATTTCTCCTTTCGTTTTAACTACTGTTGTACATTTGCTTTTTGCAGTGAAAAGACTGAAACTATCGATGCTGATGCCCAGGCACAGGAATTGTTGAGACGTTTCAATGTATATGTCCTTTTCAGTTTAATATTTTATTTATCATGGATGGAAAGGAGACATTTTGCTTAGTTTTCTTGTATTATTATTGTTTCTTCTAATGTTAAGACTGTTGCATTTCATTAATAGGAAGCTTCAGGAAAAGTAAAGCCTAAAGTTGAAAAGAAAGGTAAGTGCTTCTTTCCAGTCCTGTGAAGTGTTGATTCAAAATTGGATGTCATTACTCTTTGTGGATCAGATATTTTATTTTATTTATTTATTTATTTATTTTGTAAAATAAGATGCCACATATAATTTTTTTTTGTATAAATTTTTTCTTATGTATTGGGTATATGTGTGACAAAGGGACAAATTCTAGTAACTAATTGCATTGCTGCATGAATTTCTTTTTTCCATTTTACTAACTTGCTCTTGAAGAAGTGAATTTAGATCTTAAAATTATAGAAAGGACATGTTATGATTCCATGGCAAGCCTGATTTGTTGGAGGCGTGTTGATTCAAAATAAGTTGTCATTACTCTTTGTGGATCAGCTATTTTATTTTATTTTATTTTATTTTTTTGTAAAATAAGATGCCACATATAGGCCTTGTTTGGTTTGTGTTTTGAGATATTATTTCAAAAATAATTTTTTGGAGAGAGTTTATAAAATTTTAAAATTTATTTGGTTGTATATTTTGAAAATAGTTTTAGAGTTTTGGAGTTTGAGATGATTTGATATTTTTTTGCAGTTGAATAGAAGGATGTGAGAGCAAAAGTGATTGAGAATGAGAGAAAAAGTGATTGATTGATGTGCGATAGAGAGAGAAGTGATTTTGGAATTTTTTTAAAAAACTTTCAACCAAATCCAAAAACATTTTGAGAGGCAAACCAAACATGCCCACAATTTTTTATTTTTTATTTTTTCTTATGTATTGGGTATATGTGTGACAAAGGGACAAATTTTACTAACTAATTGCATTGCTGCATGAATTTCTTTTTCCCATTTTACTAATTTGCTATTGAAGAAGTGAGTTTGGATCATAAATTTATAGAAAGGTGATGTTATGATTCCATGCCAAGCCTGATTTGTTGGAGGCTTGATGTTATGGTTGTATTGTATGTTTTAGAGGAATCTGTGATAAGCTGATTGCGGCAACTTTCTCTCTCTCTCACACACACGCACACACACACTATGCCAACACATAACATATATGGACATTTGATGTACTTGGAGACAAGAAAAATATTTCTTCCTATGTTCTGGATTTTGGTTTTGCTGAAGGGAGCTCCAGACTAGTTGGATAGTTGGTGCCATTGTTTAAAGAGCCATGGGACTATCCTTAGGATCTGTATGTGATGTAGGACGATTAGGGCAGCAGCAAATCTGGGCTTTTGGGGCTGATTTTAATTAGATTTTATGGCTGAAATTGCAATAAAAGTATAGGGGACAAGTAGTGTTTGTTTAGGGTAAATAATGGGTAAAAGATTAAGCATGAAAGGATGGGATTTTGGCATTGTTTAGAGGCTGTTTTAGGGGTTGTGAACTGTCATGACCCAAACCCGCCCCTATAGATTAGGATCATAACTGGCCAGTAATAACGGGATTACCTACGGCCTCAGACAGAAATCAACTCATAATTAACTATAGGGGGCCAAAAGTGGAAGCAAAATGTAAAGATTGTCCAATGAGCTTGTGTATAAATGGCATGGAACAAAAACTTTTTACTCATTTATAATAACTCACACATTCATACAAAACAATATCATACATGTCCAGGAACATTCATCACATAGTCTTCCAAGTCGAAAACTTACATACATAAATGGTCATACGTGACTAACAAAAGCAACCCAAGGACAAACGAAAGATTAAGAATAAAGCCTCTTTCGTGAGGCATCTCGGGTTGACCTCTCAAAACTTGGTTTTCTCACATATCACTGGGGCTGGACATCCCGATACTCACCTACATACATATAAATAAAAAGTGAGCTAACGCCCAGTGAATAATATCAGAGTAAAGAGGTTAATGAATGAGATTTGTATTTAATAAAGCATACTTGTACTTAATACATATAGAACGCACTTCCCATTCATAACATACTTAAAGAAATTATAACGAAACCCATTATACTTAGTACATGTTGAAGAGATGAAACGACCTTAGGTCTAAACATTTTTCATAACTGATCATAACATATGTAGTAAACGACCTCGGGTCTATCATTTTCATATTCTTATTCATGCGCATATTCAAATTCAAGATCATGTTCACATTTAATGGATCCATGCATAATTGACCATTTGGTCCTTCACATCGTATGTACGAAACGATCTTAGGTCCATCATCTCCAAATTCACATGCATGCGCGCGTTGGTAATCATGATCATGTTCACATTCTTATTCAAATGCAAAACGACCTTTGGTCCAATACATTCATAATCAAAATGATCTTTGGTCCATTTAATGATCATACAAAACGACCTTCGGTCCAATTCATATGTAAGTCGACCTTAGGTCTATCTTGTCAAACATTCTAAACGGCCTTAGGCCCATTCCATGTCTTTGTCAAAGATACCAAACGGCCTTGGGCCCATTTCATATTCTCATCAAACATACCAAACGACCTTGGGCCCATTTTGCATTCGTACTTATCAATCACTTCACCGATTCTTTTACGAATCAGACAGATAGAATACCGATTTATAGTACAAATTCATGAGTTCAGAAAGTTTTACCACATAGGTAGTATTTAGAAAGTAATATATATGAAAATATCTTTACTAAGATATCACTTACAGTGTTCAGATGGTTGATTCGTCATCGCGATTGGCCCTATACAATTCATAGCACATACGGAAATCGGGTCACAATACAATTTAATCCGTTCTTTAATTCATTTATTCTTCTTAGGCTCCTTTCTAACCCTTTAGTTCATTTAAGATGCTCAATGTATGCCTAAGAATTCTCATAAACAAAAAAGAACGGAAATTGAAACATAAAACAACTTTTCAAAGTGTCCTGAAACAGGGCACTTCACTCGAGCGCAACATTGGTCGCTCGAGTGAACTCCTTGGTCTGCAAAAGTACTGGATGCTCTCATTTCATGCTCAAGTCAACTTCTTGGTCGCTCGAGCCAAGACCAAAAAGAAAGGGTGGTCGCTCGACCGGTCTTTTGGTCAATCGAGCCAACCCCCAATGTCTGCAAAAGTACTGGGAGCTCGAAATATACGCTGAGCCACCTTTCTGTCGCTGAAGCGGTAAGTCGAATTTCAAGAATTTCCAGATTTGAAGAACAAGGCTCCAAGCTTGATTTCAACACTTAATTGCACGCGTGACTTGCCAAAAGCTTGAAAACATGTAATTGAACATTAATACTTGATGAATTACATCTCTTATGCCCAAGGCTTCATGAATTTGACAAAATAGAACTCTAAACTTTCATGCATGTATGAATTTAGCTTGAATTCTTGTTCTATAATCTTCAAACATGGAATTGAGCTTCACAACTTCATAATTCATGAAGGCATGTGCTAAGTAATTCCCAATTTAACATGATTATCATGCTTCATGCTCAAATATGAGGAATTATAACAAATTTACACATGCATGCACATTTTTTATTCTAATCTCCACATATTCAACTCAATTCTTGCATTTATTTACACACTCTTTTTGAATTTACATACTTATAGACTTAAACTCATGAATTAGAGTTCAAATACTCACTTGGAGCCTTCAATCCTACCAACTCTAGCAAATTCTTGAGCCTAGCTTCCCAAATCTTCAATTACCAAGTCAAGTCTTCAAGAATTTGGTTCTTCTCTCTCTAAATTGATATTTCTCTCTCTATACTTCTCTTGGCAGATTTCTTGAGCTCAAAAATGAGCTAAGCACCTTAATTAGCATATATATAGGCTAGGTTAACTTAATTATCTAATCCATGATTAAGCTAAGTAATTGGAGCTTAGTTTAATTAATTATAGGCTTATTTTAATTGAATTAATCTAATTAATTCAGTCAGAATCAAATTTTAATCAAACTCCACCGTAGGCTCTAAAAATTATGCCAATCACAATGATTCAATCAATTTTGGTTTCTTAAGCTGATAAGGCCTTCAATTTCAGATTATAGCTACATATAGGACATATATCTCCACAAGGGACATACATAAATTCAAAAACACATATAATCATATGCTTAGCATCCAAAATCATATTAAACACTTAATCACAAGTATAATTAAGGATTAACAGTATAACACGGAACGGGGTTATCACATTCTTCCCTCCTTTAGGTAGTTTGGTCCTCCAAACTTATGTTATCTACCATTGGAAACAAATGTAGGTAGTGTTGTCGCATCTCTTCTTTTTTCTCCCATGTGGCATCCCTTCCATAATGTTCTTTCCATTCCACTTTCACCATTGGAGTGGATTTGTTTCTCAGTTGCTTCACTTGTCGGTCAATAATCTGTTCTAGCCATTCTTTGTACTCCATATTTTCATCGAGAGCTATCCGGTGATAGTCTATCACATGAAACGGATCCAAGAGGTAGTCTCTCAACATTGACACGTGGAACACGTTATGCATTTGTTCCATACAAGGTGGCAAAGCAATTCTATAAGCAACTGGACTGAGTCTCTCTAGTATTTGAAATGGCCCAATGTAACGGGATGACAACTTACCCTTCTTGCCAAATCTCGACTGGCCCTTCATTGGAATTGCATAGATGAATACATGGTCGCCAACTTCATATTCAAGCGGCCTTCTTCTGACATCCGCATAGCTCTTTTGTCTGCTCTGTGCTGTCTTAAACCTTTGTTGAATAACTTTGATCTTTTCGGTGGTGGTTTGCACAATTTCAGGCAAAAGCAAGACTCTATCCCCGACTTTTGTCCAACAAACTGGTGATCTACATTTTCTGCTAGACTGCTATATAAGACTTCATACGGTGCCATGCCAATGCAGGAGTGGAAGCTGTTATTATATGCAAACTCTGCAAATGGTAAAGTAATCTTCCCCTCTTGAAAATTTAAAGCACACATTCGAAGCATATCCTCAAGAGTTTGTATGGTTCGCTCTGATTGTCCATCAGTTTGCGGATGGAATGCAATGCTAAATCTGAGTTCTGTCCACATTGCTGCTTGAAGGCTTTTCCAGAATTTAGATACAAATTTCGGATCTCTATCCGACACAATAGACACCGGCACTCCGTGTAAACGGACAATCTCATCAACATATATAGTGGCAAGTCTATAAGCATCATAAATAGTTCTTACAGGAAGAAAACGTGTAGATTTAGTCAGTCTATCAACTATAACCTAGATAGAATTCATACCTCTCGGGGTTCGAGATAGTCTGACAATAAAGTCCATGGTTATGTGCTCCCATTTCCATTCCGGAATAGGGAGAGGTTGAAGTAGACATGCCGGTTTCTGGTGTTCAGCTTTAACTTGCTGACACTGAAGACATTTAGACACATACTCCGCAATTTCACGCTTCATATTTGACCACCATTAACGCTGTTTCAAGTCTCGATACATGTTATTGCCCGGATACATTGCAAACATTGACGTGTGAGCTTCATCCAGAATTCTTTTCTTTAACTCAGGGATGTTCGGAACACACAATCTGTTTTCGAATTTCAACATTTCATTCTCCACATTAAACCCCGGTCTTGGATTTGATTCAAATTCATCAATTACTTTCTTGAGGAACTCATCGTCCCTTTGTTTCAGCTTGATTTCATCAATAATTGCCGGTTGGGCTGCAATGGCGGCTATCAACCCACTTTGCTCATGTAACATTACTTCAATCTCGGACTTCTCAAAGTCTTGCATGATTTCCTTCTGTTCAGTAAGCAGGCAAGCCAAGTTCCCCTTTGATTTTCTGCTCGAGACATCAGCAACTGTATTGGCTTTCCCAGGTGATATTGAATTTGGAGGTCGTAATCTTTTATTAGCTCAAGCCATCTTCTTTGCCGCATATTCAACTCCTTTTGAGTAAAGAAGTACTTGAGGCTTTTGTGATTTGTGTAAACTTCACATTTCGCCCCATATAGGTAATGTCGCCAGATTTTCAAAGCGAACACAACTGCGGCCAATTCTAAGTCATGTGTTGGGTAATTCTTTTCATGTGGTCTCAATTGTCGGGAGGTATAAGCAATTACCCTTCCGTTCTGCATTAACACACAACTCAAACGTTTGTAAGAAGCATTACTAAAAATTACAAAGTTTTCCATACCTGAAGGCAATGTCAACACTGATGCAGTAGTCAATCTCGTTTTCAGTTTTTGGAAGGCAGATTCCCTTTCATCATTCCATTCAAACGGTTGTCCTTTGCGTGTAAGTTGGGTAAGAGGTACAACTATTTTTGAAAAATCTTTCACAAACCGTTTGTAGTACCTAGCTAAACCCATGAAACTGCGGACTTCCGTTACATTTGTCGATGTAGGTTAGTTCACAATTGCTTCTATCTTCTATGGGTCTACCGAAATCCCATCTCTGTTGATAACATGGCCTAAAAACACAACCTCATCCAGCCAGAATTCACGTTTCTTTAATTTAGCATACAGCTTCTTTTCTCTAAGTGTTTGCAAGACAGTTCTCAGATGTCATTCATGTTCAATTCTACTTTTTGAATATATCAGAATATCATCAATAAAAACCACAACAAATTCATCAAGGTAGGATTTAAAAATTCGGTTCATAAGATCCATAAATACTGCAAGTGCATTAGTCATTCCAAATGGCATAACTAGAAATTCATAATGTCCATACCTTGTCCTGAATGTGGCTTTTTCAACATTTTCTGCTTTCACCTTCAACTAGTGGTATCTGGATCTCAAATCGATTTTTGAAAATACTTGTGATCCCTGTAACTAGCCAAACAAATCGTCAATACGAGACAAAGGGTATTTATTTTTGATCGTTACCTTGTTCAATTCCCGGTAGTCAATGCACAAACGTAAAGTCCCATCTTTCTTCCTTACAAATAACACCGGTGCGCCCCATGGCGAAGTGCTTGGTTGGATAAACCTTTTTTTAAGCAAATCTTGTAACTGTTCTTTCAATTCTTTCATTTCAACAGTAGACATTCTGTAAGGAGTTTTTGAGATGGGTTGGGTGCCTGATACAACATCGATAGTAAACTCTATTTCTCTGTCAACCAATTCTCCTGGCAGTTCATTTGGAAATACATCCGGAAATTCTCTAACAACAGGAATATTGTCTATTTCAACATTCATAGATTGATTAGTCAAGATACTACACAAGTAACCCTGGTACCCTTTCCTAAGCAGTTTACATGCTTTCATTGCTGAAATTAGATAAGGTGGAGGCACTACACCATTACCAACAAACACAAACTCATCATGTCCTGGCGGTCTAAACAAAACACGTTTTGTTATATGGACAATAGTAGCACAATACTTAGACAACCAGTCCATTCCCAAAATTATATCAAAATGCCTAATGTCCAAAGGTAACAAATCCACATATAAAGTAGCACTGCCAATACCCATATCACATATATGATACACAGATGTACATAACAAAGATTCCCCAGATGGAGCAAATACACATAGTAGATATGGCAATGACTCTAGGGGTCTATTCAATCTAGATGCAAATGTAGTGGACACAAAAGAATGTGTGAATCCGGAATCAATTAACACAAAAGCATCTTGATTACATATAGAGATTGTACCTGAGACAACAGCTTCAGGATTCCGTGTGTCACCTGGGACGAGTGCAAAGACTCTCCCTTGTCTCATTGTGTTTCTGGTGGCAGTAGGCCTTGTGGTATTCCCCAGCTTTGGGATGGATCCAGTCGAACTAGTAACCAGTTTTCCACTTCTTTGTTGCTCAGTTTGGGTACAATCCCTTGCCATATGTCCCATTTTACCACATTTGAAACAAGCCCCGGAGATACGGTAACAAACTCCACGATGTTTCCTACCACACTGATTACATGTTGGTGCTGTATCTCTGATGGAGCCCGAAGTGTTTGAGGATCCCGTATTCCGCTTTTTCGATGTTCCCTTCTTTGAGAAGAAGCCCTGCCTTTTACTTTTCCAGTCAGTTGGTGGTCTACTCTGATTGGCCATGTTAGTTTCTAACATTAAAGCTCGATCCAATACATCAACGTAAGTAGGCAGTTTCAACACATTTGACTCTTTCCTGAATATCATTGCGGAGACCGCCCTCAAATTTTCTTTCCTTTTTATAGTCGGTATCGACCATATGCGATGCGAACCAGGCCAATTTAGTAAACTTTGCTTTGTATTCAGCCACAGTCAGGTTGCCTGGTTTAATCCCCTCAAATTCAGTCACTTTTTTATCACGGGCACATTGCGGAAAGTACTTGTAGAAGATCTCCAAAAATCGTGCCCAATCAATACCCTTGTTATTTTCACGGATTAACATCCACCACCTCCTTGCCTCATCTTTAAGTGTAAATGTTGCCAACTGTACTTTTTGTGCTTCGAGGTATGAAAATACTTCAAATAGCTTTTCTATGCCAAGGACCCAAGCCTTAGCCTTCCACGGATCCACTCCCTCGTGGAATGTCGGCAGTTTCATCTTCTTAAACTCCTTGGTAAGAGCTATTGCTCGATCATTATTCTACAAATCTTGTACAGGTTGTACCAGGGGTGAGGGTGGCAGTTGTTGCCATTGTTGTTGTTGCCTCAGTGTTTCTGCCATGTCCTGGATCAACCTTTCCTTTCTATCCAGTCTGGCAGTGGAGGATTCCTCTATCTTCTCGGCTCTTGTTCTCACCATTATTTGATGAGACTTGCATTACTTTGCATACAAAAGTCATGTACAAAATATCCATAGCTAGAAGGAGCACGCATATACAAGTGGGCAACAATTCATATATCATGTAGTCACATAATTCAAAATACTTTAGCATGCATTCAAGCATATATGTATCACATGAATGCAACTTAAGTCTTTTCTAGACACTTTATTGCTCATTTGGACAAGTGTGTGTGCTCTGATACCACTCTGTCATGACCCTAACCCGCCCCTATAGATTAGGATCATAACCGGCCAGTAATCACGGGATTACCTAGCCTCAGGCAGAAATCAACTCATGATTAATAATAGGGGGCCAAAAGCGGAAACAAAATGTAAAGATTGTCCAACGAGCTTGTGTATAAATGGC
Source organism: Camellia japonica (assembly GCA_030407325.1). Lineage (NCBI taxonomy): Eukaryota > Viridiplantae > Streptophyta > Magnoliopsida > Ericales > Theaceae > Camellia > Camellia japonica. Next base: position 149,580,559 of record JAPPVO010000019.1, on the reverse strand, counting down.
ATGGAACAAAATTTTTTTACTCATATTTATAATAACTCACACATTCATACAAAACAATATCATACATGTCCAGGAACATTCATCACATAGTCTTCCAAGTCAAAAACTTATATACATAAATGGTCATACGTGACCAACAAAAGCAACCCAAGGACAAACAAAAGATTAAGAATAAAGCCTCTTCCGTGAGGCATCCCAGGTTGACCTCTCAAAACTTGGTTTTCTCACATATCACTGGGGCTGGGGCTGGACATCCCGTTGCTCACCTACATACATATAAATAAAGAGTGAGTTAACACTCAGTGAATAATATCAGAGTAAAGAGGTTAATGAATGAGATTCGTATTTAATAAAGCATACTTGTACTTAATACATATAGAACGCACTTCTCATTCATAACATACTTAAACAAATTATAACAAAACGACCTCGGGTCCAATCCATTATACTTAGTACATGTCGAAGAGACGAAACGACCTTAGGTCCAAACGTTTTTCATAATTGATCATAACATATGTTCCAAAAGACCTTGGGTCCATCATTTTCATATTCTTATTCATGCACATATTCAAATTCAAGATCATGTTCACATTTAATGGATCCATGCACAATTGGCCATCTGGTTCTTCACATTGTATGTACAAAACGACTTTAGGTCCATCATCTCCAAATTCACATTCATGTGCGCATTGATAATCATGATCATGTTCACATTCGTATTCACATTCAAAACGACCTTTGGTCCAATACATTCATAATCACAATGATCTGTGGTCCATTTAATGATCATACAAAACGACCTTCGGTCCAATTCATATGTAAGTTGACCTTAGGTCTATCTTATCAAACATTCTAAACGGCCTTAGGCCCATTCCATGTCTTTGTCAAAGATACCAAACAGCCTTGGGCCCATTTCATATTCTCATCAAACATACCAAACAACCTTGGGCCCATTTTGCATTTGTACTTATCAATCACTTTACAGATTCTTTTACAAATCAGATAGATAGAATACCCATTCATAATACAAATTCATGAGTTTAGAAAGTTTTACCACATAGGTCGTATTTAGAAAGTAACATACATGAAAATATCTTTACTAAGATATTACTTACAGTGTTCAGATGGTTGATTCATCCTCGCGATTGACCCTACACAATTTATAGCACATACGAAAATCGGGTCACAATACAATTCAATTCAATCTGTTCTTTAATTCATTTATTCTTCTTAGGCTTCTTTCTAACTCTTTAGTTCATTTAGAATGCTCAATGTAAGACTAAGAATGTTCAAAAATGAAAAAGAACGGAAGTTGAAACATAAAACAACTTTTCAAAGTTTTCTGAAACAGGGCACTTCGCTCGAGCGTAGTATTGGTCGCTTGAGCGAACCCTTTGGTCTGCAAAAGTACTGGATGCTCTCATTTCACGCTCAAGTCAATTGCTTGGTCGCTCGAGCCAAGACCAAAAATAAATGGTGGTCGCTCGAGCCAACCCTCAATGTCTGCAAAAGTACTTGGAGCTTGAAATGTACACTCAAGCCACCTTTCCGTCGCTCAAGCGGTAACTCGAATTTCTGGAATTTCTAGATTTGAAGAGCAAGGCTCCAAACTTGATTTCAACACTTAAATGCATGCGTGACTTGTCCTAAAGCTTGAAAACATATAATTGAACATTAATACTTGATGAATTACATCTCTTATGCCCAAGGCTTCATGAATTTGACAAAATGGAACTCTAAACTTTCATGCGTGTATGAATTTAGCTTGAATTCTTGTTCTATAATCTTCAAACATGGAATTAAGTTTCATAACTTCATAATTCATGAATGCATGTGCTACCAATTTAACATGATTATCATGTTTCATGCTCAAATATGAGGAATTATAACAAATTTACACATGCATGTACATATTGATCCTAATCTCCACATATTCAACTTAATTCTTGCATTTATTTACATATTCTTTTTGAATTCACATACTTATGGACCTAAACTCATGAATTAGAGTTTAAATACTCACTTGGAGCCTTCAATCCTACCAACTCTAGCAAATTCTTGAGCCTAGCTTCCCAAATCTTCAATTACCAAGTCAAGTCTTCATGAATTTGGTTCTTCTCTCTCTAAATTGATATTTCTCTCTCTCTCTCTTCTCTCTATATATATATATATATATACTTCTCTTGGCAGATTTCTTGAGCTCAAAAATGAGCTAAGCACCTTAATTAGCATATATATAGCTAGGTAGGTTAACTTAATTCTCTAATCCATGATTAAGCTAACTAATTAGAGCTTAGTTTAATTAATCAAAGGCTTATTTAATTGAATAATCTAATTAATTCAGTCTGAGTCAAATTTTAATCAAACTTCACTGTAGGCTATAAAAATTATGCTGACCACAATGATTCAATCAATTTTGGTTTCTGAAGCTGATAAGGCCTTCAATTTCAAATTATAGCCGCATATATGACAGATATCTCCACAAGGGACATATATAAATTCAAAAACACATATAATTACATGTTTAGCATCCAAAATCATATTAAATACATAATCACAAATATAATTAAGGATTAACAGTATAATACAGAACGGGGTTATCACATGAACACTACTCGTGAATAGTGTTTTTGGCTGTTAAAAGTGCAGAAAATAAAAAAGGGAAAGAAGGAGAAGATGAAGATAGATCTAGGAATCACTACTAGAATCCCTTAGGCATCACACCTAGGGTTTGATTGCATCACACAATCCATAAAGAAGCTTCAAAGCTCTCAAATTTTTATAAAATATCAACTCCATTGAAATAAAAGCATTACATGATTTGATATAGACAGGAGACTTCCTAAATCAACTATAACCAAAAAAGAAAACTACTAAAATATTTGACTTCAAAAACCAATTTAAACTAAATAAGAAACATAAATAAAATCCAATTAAATACTTAACCCACAAGATGACCCATGGGCAACCCCTACTGCCCATGACAACAATAATGAAAATTACCAAAATACCCTTGACCTAAAAATCCTACAAAACATAAAAATAATCATAATATAATGTAGGACGATTAGGGCAGCAGCAAATCTAGACTTTTGGGGCTAATTTAATTGGATTTTATGGCTGAAATTGCAATAAAAGTATAGGGGACAGGTAGGGTTTGTTTAGGGTAATAAATGAGCAAGAGTTTAAGCATAAAAAGATGGGATTTTGGCACTGTTTAAGGGCTATTTTAGAGGCTGTGAACAGTATCTGTGAATAGTGTTTGGGCTGTTAAAAAGTGTGGAGAACACAAGAGGGGAAGAAGGAGAAGAAAAAGATAGATATAGGAATCACTCCTAGAATTCCTAAGGCATCGCACCTAGGGTTAGGATTGCATCACACAAACCCAAAGAGGCTTCAAAGCTCTCATATTTTTTTAAAATATCAACTCTATTAAATTATAAGCATTTCATGGTTTTATATAAACTTTAGAGTCTTCCTAAACCAACTAGAACCAAAAAAGGAAATTCTATAATATCTTAGACTTCCAAAACTAAATTAAGATCAAAAAAAGAAAAAAAGAAACATAAATAAAACCTAATTAAATAACTTGACCCACAAGATGACCCATGGGCAACCCCTACAACCCATGTTAGCAAATATGAAAATTATCAAAATACCTTTGGCCTAAAAATCTTAGAAAATATAAACCAATCATAAAATAAGAGTCTAATAATACTAGAAACATTATTATATAAGATTTCTATCAGGATCTCTTTGAAATCATGCGAATATCCAAATATCATCTCTTCTTTGAATTTAGCCTTCCTTGAGCTTATTATATTCCACATCATTCTCCCTTTGTAGGAAAAAACTTGACCTCGTGTTTTGAAGTATTGGAGTATAAGAATTCACAAGCTTTGAAATTGTATCGATGACTTCACATTAAAATCTTCAAGTTGATGCCACTTTTTCTTCATTGGAGATAGCAACAAAAATAATGAGAGATTGATCTTATCAATCTTGCCACTAAAATTTTCTCAAATAACAAAGTCAATTGGCATAGAAAACACATCCTTGAATTGATCCAAATCAGTTTTTGTAAAGTTTTCTTTGATATTCCCAACAACAACCTCAATCTCATGCTTTTTAACCTCTTTTCCCAATACAAGGTCATCTTTTGATTCACTTTTGGATTCTTCACACATCATGATTGGAGCAAAAGTCATTGGAGACCTCGGATTGCAATGTCATGACCTCTGAAGGTATTATATGCTCTAGACCAACATTGCTCTTTTCGATTCATTGCTCTCAAGAGCATAAGGAATGACGATTTCTTTGATTTCACCCTTTGCCTTTTCAAGTTCAATACATGGAGCTTCAATTGGTGGCTTCTCATCCTGTGTAATCTGGCAATCATTCTCTTTAAGCTGATTTTGAACATATTCCTTGTCTTGCAACTTCAACTGTGTAGGGTTTTGATCCCTAAGAAGAACATTTGGCTTTGGCGCATCTTGCTGTGAATTTTCAGCATCTCTTTGTGGCACTTGAACCCTTTGTTTTGGAGCTTTGGTTGGCTGGTCTTGTTGGGCAGTTTTTGTATTCTGCATAAGCTTCAAAACAATAGATTTCTCATTAAATTTTACAAAAAATTCAAATTGTATAGCTATTTCAATAGCATCTTCGAGATCTTCTAAATATGCATGCGACATTTGTTTTTTAATTCCAAATCTCAATCCACTTTTGAAATAAGTAATAGTCATCCGTTCACTTTCGACAACTCCAAACTTGATTAATAATTCCTTATATTGTCTTGCATAATCAATCACATGCATATTACCTTGCTCAAGAGCATACAATTGATCAAGAGAATCATCTTGAAGATCCCTTAAACGAATATTTTCTCTAAGCAGCGCTTTACCCTCTTCCCAAGTCAATCCACTTGTATTGGATCTCCCACAATGTGAAAACATCATGGCGAAACCTTTAGCTTTGATACCAAACTGATGCAGGACAATTAGGGCAGCAGCAAATCTGGATTTGAGGGGCTGATTTAATTGGATTTTATGGCTGAAATTGCAATAAAATATAGGGGACAAGTAGGGTTTGTTTAGGGTAATAAATGGGTAAGAGTTTAAGCATGAAAATATGGTATTTTGGCACTGTATAGGGGCTGTGAACAATGTTTGGGCTGTTAAAAAGTGCAGAAAATACTAGAGGGAAAGAAGGAGAAGAATAAGGTAGATCTAGGAATCACATCTAGAATTCCTTAGGCATCACACCTAGGGTTAGGATTGCATCACACAAACCCAAAGAGGCTTCAAAGCTCTCAAAATTCTTTAAAATATCAAGAAACAAAAAAGAAGAAGAAGATAGGTTTAGGCATTACACCTAGATTCCATAGGCATCACACCTAGGGTTTGATTGTGTCACACAATCCATAAAGATGCTTTAAAGCTCTCAATGTTTTATAAAATATCAACTCCATTGAATTATAAGCATTAGATAACTTTATATAGACTTGAGACTTCCTAAACCAACTATAACAAAAAAAAAAAAGGAAATTATTAAAATATCTTTAACTTCTAAACCCAATTTAAACTAAATAAGAAGTATAAATAAAATCCAATTAAATAACTTGATCCACAAGATGACCCATGGGCGACTCCTACAGCCCATGACAACAATAATGAAAATTACCAAAATACCCTTAACCTAAAAATCCTACAAACATAAAAATAATCATAACATAAGACTCTAATAATAGTAAAAACATAATTATATAGGATTCCTATCAATTTAATGTCCAAATATCATCGCTTCTTTGAATTTAGCATTCTTTGAGCTTCTTATACTCTGCATCAGTCTGGGCCTTATTTTAGTGCCTTCTTATTCGGATTACAAAGCTCCTCATCATAGTAGTTATATGCTTTCCATACCGGCATGCAAATCGTTATATACCGTTCCAACACAAGAAATGGTATCGCCAAACCGACGTTTTGTTTCATCTAAAATTTTAGGTTATTCTGTGTGTTCCAGAAATTTTGGGTTATTTCACTTATTTTGGACGGGGTCATCCAGTATTAAAAACTTGAATTGAGATCGTTTAATTGAATTTAGGTACACCAATTAAAGCAAGCATCACATCATCTATCACTATTATATCAAGACTACTTTTTTTGTGCTTTTGGTAGTTGCATCTCGTATGCTAAAACAAATTGGGCAGACTTTACACCCTCTATCTCTCTCTTTTATACACATATTACCAGTAGGGGTATGTGCATTTAGGTGGTTTGAAAGTAAAATTAAAAACCAAATGGCGGATTGACAAATAACCAAATCGCGGTTTGGGGTGGATTGGCGGATTGAAGAATATTCTTAACCAATTATCAAGTCTTTGCATAATATATAACACTAATTTGCATAATATTTTTCATATATATTACACAAACTAATTTTACATAATATTACTGCTAATTTGTAACAAATTTCACAACTTAAATATCTCTCACACTTACTTTTACTTTAATATTTCATTAGAGGTTAAAAAATATATATGTATTAACTATAGCGGAACGGAATGATTTTGAAGGTGGATTATAAATTTTAAAATTTAATTCGCGGTTAGCGGATAGAACAGTGTGGATCAGTGCGGTTTTAGTTGATTAGGCGGTATTTTGCATAGCCGTAATTACCAATACTTTTCTCTTCATGCTATTGAAATAGTGTATATAGTTCCCTTTTTTTTTTTTTTGTTAATTTGTTCTCATATATGAAAGTAGTACTTAGTTGTATTGAAATGAGCATATCTGATATATTGTCTTGAATAAACAAATGCCAAAACGTACTAACAAGTTCTATGTGCATATTAACACATAATATTCTAATAATCAATTAAATATCTATATAAATTGTATTGTCTGTAATACTTCAAATTGTTAAGTACTAAAAATTGAAATATTTTTGTGAAAATGAATTATACATTATGTTGCTAATACTAGTAAAATTTTTGTTATTCATTATGTGTCAAGTGTACTATAATTGTATTTACGGTAAAGTTTACAATTAATTTTTTGCATTATGTACTGTTTTGGAGAGAATATAAATATTTTTAATAACTATGTAATATTTAGAGCAATAAATCTGAAACTTACGCTGAAACACACCAGTACCGGTACGTACCATACCAATGGAAAATCGGTACATTGTTTGTATGGTATTAACAACATTGGTCCTCATGATGAAGCTGAATTGGCAAGATCATCTTCCATGCTTGCTGGTTATACATTTGATATATGGTGTGATTTGATAGGATTTTTCTACATTAACAAATGCTTCGATAAATATTATTTCTTCTAATGGAAAGCAACTTCTGAAGTATGATTACTTAGATTGCTATGCCCAATTATTGTATATAATGTGTATGTATATGTTAAGATATATTCAGACATCTCAAAAGAATTTTCAATTTAGATGGAGCATAGCCAGCCATTCATGATCTTTTTTTTTTTTTTCCCACCAATTTCTACCCTGATGGCTAAAAGATAAAAACACTGTTTCTTTTTGGAGATGATGTACATGCATACTGACGGAAGAATCCAACGGCCCCAGCCCCCCAAGTCTTGGAAGTCAAATGATGTTATAACTTCAGATTTTGACTAATGCATACTTTCAATTTCTAATTTTGAGATCTTTATTTCTGTGATTTTAACCTAAATGATGTGTTTTCACTATTGTTCATCCACCATGTATATTTTATGATGAAGCACTTGTTATACTATGGCTATTGATTCCTTTCTTAATTGACAGTGCTCAGATCATTTTTGCCTTTTACAATTTGCAGTAGCATCTACACAAATTGCATTTGGTTATGGAGGTCAATCAAATTCCATAAAATCATATGGTGCTCTAAAGGGTGGGATTGGTGTTAACAATGATGGAGGTCCGGCTTCTGAGGATAAGTGACCCTTCTTCCTATCATGCACATTTAGTTGCTTCCAGTGCATTTAATTGGCAAACATGTTTTTGCAGGTGGTGGTGCTTATTCCTCAGTCTTGGGAGACCAGAAAGAATACAAGGAACCATGGGTAGGTAAAACCACAGATCAATTCTAAATCCATGTTGGCCTGCCCCTCGTCTCCCTTCCAAGTTCCAGTGCTTATTATTTTGTTTCTTTGAATGTGACTGCAGGATTATTACAGCTATTATCCCATAACTCTTCCTTTAAGGAGGCCTTATTCTGGAAATCCAGGTACGTCTTGAGGTACACTACATAGAAGTGAAAATATGGAATAATATTATACTATAATATTATACTAATACATGTGATAGAAGGGCTAATGGTATAAGTGGTAGCCATTGTCATGCATTTAACTGGTATTTTTTTTATTTGTGAGTGTGCATTTAACTTGCTTCTTTTACTTGTAGAACTTCTTAATGAAGAGGAATTCAGGGAAGCTTCGGAAAACGTAACTTATGATGAACATTCAATAAGGCCTGCAAATGATCTTGGTCTACAGGTTGGTACTTGCATTAGTAAAAGTTAAAAAATGACATTATCTGCTTGTATGGAAATCTTTTAAAATTTTGAGGAATGATTGGTAGGAGGAGAATCTGGAAGCAAGCATTTTCTTCCTACAGTTGCCAGCAAATATGCCTATGGTGAAGCAATCTGCCAATGCAGAGGGCCAGGAGATGGTCAACAACTCAGAGCCACCCAAGAGTGCAGGTCCCTCAAAAAAGGGATGTAGTTTGGATGAGTTACCGGGAGGTTTTATGGGAAAAATGTTAGTATACAAGAGTGGTGCTGTCAAGCTGAAGCTTGGTGATATCATTTATGATGTGAGTAGGAATCCTATCATATTTTTGTGTGTGCGCCCACTATGCAAAACAAAATTATTTTTCTGGCTTTGATTGTTACTTTGATGAATCGAACTGGTATTATATGACAAATGCAAAACAATAGGAAAACCCTTGTTTTATGGCTATAAGAAGTTATAAACAATAAACATTAAACATTGTAGACTGGAATGTGGATTGTTCCAGTATGTGGAATGGGAATGTGGTACAACATATGCTTTAAAATGTTGTATGATAGGGATAGACTTGTATAGATTACACTATAAGAATTTAAGGTACTTCCTAGAGTTATTTTTATTTTTATTTTTACAATTAGGTTTCCAATAAAATTTATTTTTTTTTAATCTAAACTAATCGTGTAGAAACATATTTTCATGAGCATGATAACCCATTTGACTTTTTTCCTGTCAAAACTTCACTTATTTTAAATTTTAATTCATTATATTTGGTTTTTTCTTTCTCACGAGGAAACATTTAAGGAAATGTATTGGAAAAAACTTTTGGAATCACTTCGGATCACTAAATTTATTGTTTTTGAATAATAGTGTACTATGTTTCGGAATGTGCTCTTGTGAAACGTGATTTGCTAGGGTATTAGCATTTTGTACTAACATTGGTTGTAGATATCTAGTTTGGAGCATAATATTTTATTCATGTCCTCGCAGAAAGAGTTTGAACTTACCAACTATTTGAATTACTGCTAAGAAGAGTATTGGAGTTGCGGATTTCCCATGAAAATTCTTATATTTTGAACTGGGTGCAGGTTTCTGCAGGTTCGGATAGTGTGTTTGCCCAGGATGTTGTTGCCATCAATACAGAAGAGAAGCATTGTTGCGTTGTTGGGGAACTCAGCCAACGTGCCGTGATAACCCCAGATGTGGACTCTATCTTAAACAGTATTTCTGATTTCTAGTAGTTTGGTTCACTTACAATAAAAATTTTGGTTCACACATTATGGAATCTGATAGATGTTATTTATTATTTATTTTTTGCAAAGAAAGTGAGTAGCAACTTAGGATATAGATTCATTTAGAATTTTTTATCATAAATATTCAATGAGGAAAGTTGAGACGTTGAAGAGAAATATATGAGAAATTCTTACAAGAAACAAATAAAAGAGAAGGATTTACCTGTCAATGGAGCTCTTGCAATTTATTTGATAGATTTAGTTAATGTTGCTTGATTTATATTTATTTCTATACAGAATATGATGGTTGATTTCTCAATTAGTGTCAAGTCTTACGTAGTGTCAATTAGTGTCACCTATTTCACTCAGCTTAGCTTGCGATTTGGCTCATAAGCTTTTTATAATTTACGAAATTCATTTGATCGAAACATGTCATAAATTAGTGATATTATTTCTCAATAATATTCAAACCACAAAACTTAAAACATTTCAATGACAGAGAGAATCACAAAGGTGAAAATTACTGACAACTTTTAATGAATGGAAAAATTGGACTGTCAGACGCATCATAATTGAATGGAAAAAGTTATAGGTCTCAAATTTTCTACCAAATAAACGTGGATCCTACACCCATGTGAGACATTTGATCATTTATTTGATAAAATTTTTTGTATCCCTAGCATCACCCTAATTGAATGCATTCAATTTGTTACTCATTTGAGTAGTATTGTTGGAAGGATTTAAATACTATATTATCAACAGTTTATAATACAAGCAAAACAGAGAACAGGACCAAAATAATATTCCAAGAGCTATTTGTTCCAAAAGATGTGAAAACACTCTTTTTATTGGATGTAAAAACACTCTTACAAACACATAAAACAAGATATTCTGTTGTGATGCAAAGTCACATTATTTCGATACATAATTCAAACCTTCGACACTCAGACTAGCCTAATTGACTCCTCAAAGTTTGTGTAATGTAACCTGAGCTCCATGTTGTGGTTGAAGAGTCATAACAGTATTAGGAGCATGAGTGTAGGACACACAGAGTTCAAACGAGAAATGTTGTAAAATCATGGCCAAAGCTACCTTAGCTTCTATCATGGCAAAATTTTGGCCAATACAGGTCCTTGGGCCCCATCCAAAGGGAAAGAATGCTAGCTGGTCTTTAGATGCCCTTGAAACTCCTTCAGAGAACCTTTCAGGTTTGAACTCTTCTACATCACTGCCCCAGAGTTCAGGATCATGATGGATAAGTAATGTAGGTAGCATAACATCAACACCGGCTGGAAGGGATATATCTCCTATCTTGGTTTCCTTGTATGTATGTTGATAATTAGCAATCACTGGTGGATATAACCTTAGGACTTCATAAAGTATCATAGTGATCTGCAGAAGAATTTTAGATTATGATCAGTTGATGAAATACTATTTTCAGAGACTAAATCGAAGTAGGAAATTAGGATGTCTTAGATACCCTCTTTAGAAATGCTGTTACTTCTTGATCACGGAAAATTTAGCTTATGAGCACAATGTATAGTATCAATGTGTCAGAAGAGCCTAGATCTAAAAGAATGTAAGGATAGATTCATTTTGGAAGTTTTATTCCTCAGTGTCCCTTTGGTGTCTTTCAGTGCTTTTATTGTGTATAAGAAAACAGAGGTACTCAAATTTTTGCAGTTGTGTAAAGGGAGAGAACTTACAATTTTGAGGTGGCTTATAGCTTCAAAATCTGGACTTTTTTGTCCACATATTTGTAGAACTTCTTCCCTTGCCTTCTCTTGCCAGTTCGGGTGCATGGCTAAGACAATCATGGTCCATGTCAACCAGGAAGATGTTGTTTCATGGCCGGCAAGGTAGAATACCTTGCATTCCTCTATCACCTCTTGAATTGTCATTCCATTAGCTTTTGTCCTACTTGCATTATTATCCGGTGAAGTTCCTTTGTCTTGGTGGTCATCATTAGATTGTAAGAGAGCAAGCCTAGTAAGTCATCACCCCTGGATTTCCCACTTCTCATTTCGTTTTCTTTCCTCTGGATCAAGGTTTTGAGCATTGATGTGATCCTTTTGTCCAAGTTCTTTCTCCTCTGATTCTTTTTTGTTGGAATAAATCTGTGTATAACATTCACGCCATTTAGAAATCTCATCCAATTCAACAAGTAAAAAGGTCATTTCTTTTTAAATGAAATTAGGATTTTGGTTTCTTCGTAGTAATAATAATGCACACCTGAAACCTGGAATGTATAAGGTTTGCATGGCTTCAACGACTAGCACTTGCAGCTCTTTTTGAAGTTGAAGAATCTTTTTTTCCTCCTTCAAAGTTGTTCCCAAATGCTGTCCGAGAAATAATATCCCCCGCAAGGTCCTGAAATTCAGGCCATACGTCTATTTCACAAGTTCCTTCAGGTCCACTTGATTTCCTCCATTGCTCTATAAGCTTCGCACAACTGCTTGAGATACTTGGTATCATACCCTGTATACAGTTTACGATTAGGTTTAGTAATGGATTCTAAGCAATTGTGATGAATTTAAGAGTAAAATTAGAAGAGATGTGAAGAAGGGAAGGAACCGACCTTCAATTTGTCTAGGTGGAAAGCGGGATTGATTATCCTGCGGTGTTTAGCCCACATTTCGCCTTCTAGACTTGTGAGTCCTTTTGATAGAATGAGAATAAGAGGGTTTAGTGGTGGCTTTCCAAAGTGACCTAGCTTGTTAGATAGCACTTCTTTCATCAACTCTGGGTCCTTGATGATCACCTTTGGTGTTGTCCCACCCAGCATAGACAAACTTTCCCTGTGTTCATCAACAAGAATTAAAACTGAAAAAAAAACACCCTGTTTGTTTTTAAATAAATTCTGGAAAACTAATCAGAGAGTTAGAAATGCAAGCATGCATGCATATTATACCATATTTCTGGACAATATTATGAGTAAAGGGGTCGGCACGTGGTGCAATCTGATGGGTGTTGAGAGTAAGGGGTTTGGACCAAGCTTCTGTAATTTGCCTCACAAACTCTTTGATGTCCCCGACCAACAGTTTGTACGGAGTGCCTCTGATACCTTGCCGCTTTAATCGCTTCTCTAATGTTGTGTTTGGTTGTGGGATTTGGAGAGGGATTTGGAAAGGGAAATGAAAAAGGTAGGTGAAATGTGAATAAAACATAATTATATTTCACATAGTTTCACACACCTTTTCCCTTTTCCTTTCCAAATCCCTTCCCAAATCCCCCAACCAAACACAGCATAACAGTTTGGGTTTCCACCAAATGGAGTAAGAAATTCTCAGCACCATACAACAACAAAAGCAGAGAAGAAGAGAGTATCAGAGAAAATAAGGTATAGTTTCCCATTTCCTCCATACAAATTTGTTTGGTGTTTGATAGATAAGCTTAAAACTTGCATATATATATATATATATATTGTCACCTGATCTATACCATATGAGATTTGATTTTATATGTTAGCAGTCAAAATTCTTTCATTAAAAAAGTTGCCTAATGTTTCCTTTTAATAATTATTTGTTTCTTGGACTAATGACGCATTTGCCTTGGAGGAAAAGATACATCGAATATGGGTTTAAACATTGAAAGTGAATCGAAAATATATGCCCTGGTAGGATCATAGGTCCATATATATTTATTCTATCTATTTTATTGTATAACTTAAAGCATATATATTGAAATTGGTGGGAACGCTGTCAAGAATGTTCTTGCCACCCAGTAATTGTCACATCTTCCTAACATCCAATAATTGTTAGAATAGTTTTACTCCATCAAATTGTCCAAAATTACTAATAGTTTTTCTCAATTATCAAAATATTCAAAAAACTAAATATAAAATTGTAAACACATTCTCAAACTACTGTTATGCAACTACTATGTAATTACTTCGTATTTTGATTTCAAATTTTAAATTTTGATACTTTCTTTTCAAAATCCCCCCTATAACTCATTGATTTTCATTGTGTACTCATTGAGTGCGCATGCAATCTAGTATATGAGAGAGAGAGCTAGTCCTGATTCATGCCATCGGAAATCGCCGCTCAAGCTTTTTCTCTCTGAAGAAGTGAACAGTGTTTGGTTGTGGGTTTATATATTGGTTTTTTGGTAATAGTCGAAGTTGATGAGGGGCATTTAAGTAATTTTACCCCTCCCTTCCTAGCTTGCCGCTTAAGCTGAATCTGTTAAGCACCCCCACAGCCATTTCAAGAAAAAGCTGATTTTTCACTTACAGAAAGCTATAATTTGTATTATTAAGCTACATCAAACACAATGAAACAGCTTAAATTAAGCAAAAACTAAAATAAGCTGAAAAAAAGCTCTGCCAAACAGGCATTACATATATATATAAGAAAATTTTATAAAACACATTTTGAAAAAGTGTGCATTATATGTTTCACTTATGACCTTTATAGTTATGATCTATTGTGGTGTTGGTTGTGATTTGGTTGACTCATTGCGGTATTGATTATGACTCAATTATAAACTATTGTACTTGGTTATGCCCCAAGTACTCTTTGTTGGTTATGACTCTTGATTATAACACATTAGAGTGTCGGTTATGTTTCAGTACCTTTTATGGTTGTAATTTTGGTTATGCTTCAAATGTGTTCAGGTATAAATTATAATCTATTAAGTTACGATAGAAAGTGATTTAATTATGATACTTTATCATATCGAACATTATTTGGAATATGATTAAAAGTCAAATTTTGACTTTTAATCTACTTTAGGTACATCAGCTCTTTACTTTTTTACACGTTATTTAAAAAAAAGTTAAAAAGTCAACTTTTAATCAATTCTCAAAACAACCTAAAAATACTATAACTTATATATAATACACATTTTTAAGAATGTATTATAACATTATCTGTATATATTATATATATATATGTGTTGTGTGTATGATTTTCTCTAGTGATATGGTTGGTGGAGTGAGAAAATGTGTTTCTTTTTGCGTGAGGATCAAGTATTCAGCCCACCATAGCTTTGAAATTCGGCGGGTCAATTTTAGTAGCGAGCAAGAAAAATAAAGTTTTTTATAAATTTTAATTTTATTTATGTTTGCATCGATACAGGGCCTCCCAGGAGACAGGCCTGTTGTTTGGTGATAGGGTCAACAAATATCGGGCTGGATTAGGAAATGCAAAATATTTTATGTTAGCCCGACTTCATGATTGAAAAATTATCTCAAATTTGGCTTTAAAATGGTATCACAATTCCAAGTTAGTCCAATAAATTCATATATTAATAATAATTAATATTATAAATTTAAAATTATTTGTTTTATACATCCTAGTAGTAACACTTAGCCAATGCTTTTTGGTAGATTTAGGCCTCGTTTGGCAAGTGCCCCTTTTAGTCAAAAAGCGAAACAGTTACTAAAAAAATCAAAAAGTCAACAACTCATACCAAAAAGTCAAAGATTCCATTTTCTCTTTATTTTTTGCACATTTTTTTCGTAAAAAGTCAAAAAGTCATCCCAAACATACTAGTTTTTTTTTACATCATATTTTAGCCAAAAAGCTAAAAAGTTACTAAAAAAGTTTGTTCCCAAACGAGGCCTTAGTGTGTTTCTATTTTAAGTGCATTGTTTTTATTTAAAAAAATTAAGTAAATTGTATATATACACACGTATACTAGACATATACATAACATATAAATTATATAATATATATATATATATATATTAATAGTGTTGGACTAAGTTTTAACAATATCTGAATCCAAACCTTCAAAAATTGAGTGTGTCATAATTTTATTTTTAAAAGTAATAGAATAATAGATTTGACATCAATATAAAACATGTTAAATTTGATATGTTGAGTTTATGTCAAATGTCAACTCAACATTTAACATATCGGATGAATTTTATTCTTTATGTGAAAATAGAGATTGGATTATCATACAACTCCGATTGGTAGCTCGAAATATTAGAGGGTCGAATGGCTCGAAATTCCAAAACGACGTCGTTTTAGGTTTTTTTATATTCTCTTACCGGTAAGAGAATATTTTCGACCCATTCAACCTTCACTTTCGAACTACCAGCCATTTTCCATTATCATATTAGATTTGACATATCAGGTTTTGTAATGGGCTTAAAAATCATATTAGCTTGATTTATAGACTTAAAATATCGATACCAAACTTTGGAAAAAGAAAAAGAAAAAGAAAAAGAAAAGGGAAACGAAAAAAGAAAAGAAAAAAAGGTCAATTGGAATGGACGGGGCAATGCACCACTAGTGTACACCCCTAATTGGCGGGATATGGACACATGAACCAATACAAACAAAAAAGAAAAAAAAATTCATCTATAAATCTCATTCGAAAGAATAGTGATTCATTTAGTTAATTTTTTTTTTTTTATAGATCAATCAGTCCCATTAATTTTAGAAATATAGATTTAATATATTCTTTAAAAGCTAGGTTCATGATTATACTTTTTGTATTTTTTTTTAAATTTTTTTTTCTTTTCTTTTTTATTAGAAAGGTAAGATACACAATTTTAATAATTAAATTTGGAATAAATTTTATATAAGAATCTTTTTTATTTGAAATGACTTGAAATGTGAGATATTTCAAACATTCCAAAAGAGTACAAAAATAACTTGAAATATGAAGTTTTTCAAACATACCAAAAGGATGTGGGATTTTTCAAACATTTGAAAAGGAGAACAAAATTCCTTAATAAGCTTTGGGCAAATGTATAATTTCAAACTTTAACAGTCCAATGTAACACTTAAACGTAACACTCTAATGTAACACACTAAAAAAAACTCTTTAGTGTTCTTTTTCCAAACGTAACACTCCAAAAAAATTCTTAGTTATGTGGGATTCTTCAAACCATTCAAGAAGGAGTATAAAAATTCCTTGGTAAATTTTGGACAAATATATAATTTCAAATTATAAGTGTTACATTTGAGGCCGCTAGGCCCAACCCAAGCCCGAGTCGAGGCGTAGCCCACCCAAGCTTGAATACCCCCTGCTTAATTTTCTAGCCTATGGGCTGACCCAACCTGAATTTTAGTGAGAGCCCGTGCGACCTGACATGGGTCGGCCCAAGCCCGGGCCCTGGTAGGCTGGGCCGGGTCAGGCCAAATTTACACTCCTAGTAATTATATGCGTTTAATTACAACACTTAGTTTCACGACCAACCGCCCCTAGTAGGATGGTGCCGTGATGGCTAGTAATCCGTGATTACCGAAGGCCAACTTACAAAGATCACACACAATCAGAGTATAATATACATATGGGCTCACAAATGCGGAAGCAATAAATCAAATACAAGTGGTCCATAAGAGCCGTGCATAAATCAAATGGAATGACATACAAGATATAGCTTTACAACCAGTTCGAAACAACAAAATACAAGTTACATCTTGATCAAAAGGCTTCTCGAGCCGACATGTACAAAATGCAAAAGAATACAAGTCAAGAAGCATGATTTTCAAGATTGGCCGACGTAATTACAACACTGCCGACATGAACACAAAACAATGCCGACATAATCATGAATCCCAAAACAAGCTGTGCAAAACACATCTAGGCGTCGCCGCCGTCCTGCTCATCACCTACATATATATAGAGAGGGTGAGCTTGGATACTCAGTGAATGGTACAAATAATAAAGGTTTTGCATGAATATAGCCGGAGTCCTTTCAAAATAACATGTCAAAACCATACGAATATTAGTCGAGGTTCTTTCAAAGCAAAACACGTCAAAACTCTAACAAATCAAGAGATGAACCATATTCATCTATCAAATCTTACAAGTCTCAAGGGATGCTTACTGGCATCGGCAAGACACAGATTAGGCTTTCCGAACAAATGATTCCACGCGGTAAACCGTCAGTGGCAAACAAAGACTGTATGATACATAGTCGATTGGTCAAAGGTACTGCGAAAGTTTATAGTCCCCCAGCACAAGGGACTTGTGTTACTTAAGCCCGTAGCTCTTTTTAACACGATGGTCTTGTGTTACTTAGGCCCGTAGCCCGCTTTAACACTACACTTTCCAAGAGAAAGGACCGTATCCTTTTATACTTGGTACTGCGAAAGTTAGAGTCCTCCAGCACAAGGGACTTTCATACATAGTACTGCGAAAGTTTAGAGTCCTCCAGCACAAGGACTTTCCGAGATGACATCAAAACAAAGCTTACACTTGATACATCAAAATAGGGCTAAACATTCATGCTTAACAAATACTTTCATCAAAACAAAGCAAAGCAAGATTTATCAAAACGGTATAACATAGCTTTATTAGAAATACCACTCACATAGTTCTTCTCGGTGTAAGCTCAAGGCAAAGATCAAGGTCCTACAATCACATGGCAAATACATTCTCAAAACAAGCTTTACATGCATGCAATGATCTCGGCGTTTTCACCAGATCCAAGTCAATAACAAGGCAAAACATGCTGGGGTTTAGACGCTATCTTTTCGTCTCATGAAGACACACTGGGTACCAACCAGGCCTTTGCCGAGGTGTGGTCCGAAGGCCACGTTCAAAAGCAAGGTCAGGAAAAACCTGGGTTTCCCTTTGAAGAACACAAGGAACAAGATCATCAAGAACATGTATGCTAAAATCATAACTCATTCCATTCCAAAAACTGAGATTTCATGCCATGAGTTCAAAAACATGGACCTGGGTACCCATTCAAGAAGATTATGCAAGAACAAACACAAAAACATGGTTCTTGTTCCAAACTTTCGGATCAAAACGAGACTTTTCTTCAAAAACTCAAGAACACTATTTTCATTTCAAGAACCAACTTTAAACCAATGCATGGCGTGCAAAACAAAATCAATCATGCAATGTAGCTCGACGGCCAACAAGATTAACTAGAGTAGAGCAAGAACCTAACCTCGAAACTCAAATCCAACGGTTCGATCTTCCAAGATCAAGCTCGGAACTCTACTCTCTCACTCTAAAACTCCCTCATTCTTCCTCTAGAGCTTCTCTCTCTAAAGACCAAGATTTGAGACAAAATGATTTGGTTCTAGGTCTGCCGGCTGTCTTAACACACAGCTCGGACACGTGGTACTGCCAGGTTGGTTCAGTTCAAAAGGCGACTGATTGATAAGACAAGTCTCTGACAAAGCGTATACAACAAGCTAAAGGACAGGCACATCGGAAATCAAAGACATCGGCTAAAGACAAAGCTTGGCAATAGGGTATCAAACACATCGGCTAGGGAGGACGACACTTGACTAAGCTGTGCTACACCTTGGCCTGGGTGTGCCACACCTCGGTCTGGGTCATACCTGCCCAAGGACAAGGATCACAAGTACTAAACATCTCGGCCTAGATGATACACTCCTCGGCCTTGGTTTCGAACACCTCGGCCCAGATAGTGACATCTCGGCAAACATGCCCAGGGTGGAGATGGAGGTCAAACAAGTGGTTCCAAGAATAAATCTAAGTACAAAGGTTCAAAGGTGCACTAATGCTCAAGACAACCTCGGCTACACACCAAGCAAAGTACAAAATCACGCAAGCAATACTTCAAACAAAACAAGACAGGACAAGACTTCCAAAATATCATAACAACGCAAGATCACACATGATTGTAGGCAAGCATGACTAAGTCAAAATGAGGGTTGTTACATCCTACCCCCCTTAAAGAAGTTTGGTCCCCAAACTTAAGGTACCTTGTTCCAAGAATAATTCTGGATGTCGAGTTCTCATTTCTTCTTCCATTTCCCATGTGGCATCCTTGCCGTAATGTTCTTTCCATTCGACTTTCACCATCGGTATCGACTTGTTTCTCAACTGCTTGACTTGTCTATCGACAATACACATTGGCTTCTCATCATAGCCCAAATTCTCATTAACTTCAATCCCAGAATGGTCAATCACATGCAATGGATCCCGAATATACTTCCTTAACATCGACACATGAAACACATTGTGGACTAGGCTTAACTCGGGCGGCAAAGCAAGTCTGTAGGCAACGGTGTTAACCTTGTCAAGAATTTCAAATGGCCCAATATAATGAGGTGCTAATTTACCTTTCTTTCCAAATCTGGAAACTCCTTTCATTGGCGAAACTTTCAGGAATACGTGATTCCCAACTTCGAATTCCAACTCATTTCTTCTCTGGTCGGCGTAGCTCTTTTGTCGGCTTTGGGCAGTCTTAATCCTCTGTTGAATAAGTTTGATCTTCTCTGTTGTTACTTGAATCAATTCGGGACCAAGCAGAGCTCTGTCTCCAACTTCGGTCCAACATATCGGCGACCTACACTTTCTTCCGTACAAAGCCTCATACGGCGCCATGCCAATGCTAGCTTGATAACTATTGTTGTAAGCGAATTCTACTAAGGGTAAATGCACTCCCCAACTTCCTTGGAAGTCCAAAACACAAAGTCTAAGCATATCTTCAAGTGTCTGAATAGTCCTCTCTGTTTGCCCATCTGTTTGTGGGTGAAAAGCTGTACTAAATCTCAACTCGGCTCCGAAAGCTCTTTGTAGACTTTGCCAAAACCTGGAAACAAACTTCGGATCTCGGTCTGACACAATTGACATCGGCACTCCATGAAGTCTAATAATCTCGTTCACATACAATGAGGCAAGTTGATCGGCGTTGAGAGTAGTCTTAACAGGTAAGAAGTGTGCTGACTTAGTCAATCTGTCGACAACAACCCAAAGCGAATCCATACCTTTCTGTGTCTTCGGCAAACCAATCACAAAATCAATGGAGATGTGTTCCCATTTCCACTTCGGAATCGGCAAAGGTTGGAGAAGTCCTGCTGGCCTTTGATGTTCTGCTTTCACTTGTTGACAATGCAAACACTGAGATACGAATTCTGCTATCTCTCCTTTCATACTCGGCCACCAAAATGTCTGCTTCACGTCCTGATACATCTTAGTGTTCCCTGGATGAATGGCAAACTTAGAAGTATGAGCTTCCTGCAAAATTCTCTTCTTCAACTCTGGGATGTCGGCCACACATAACCTTCCTTCAAACTTGAGCACTTGGTTTTCAATGGTGTACCCTGGTCTCGGCTTAGTAATAATCTCATCGGCTACCTTCTTGAAGAATTCATCCTCCATCTGTCTTGCCTTTACTTCCTCAACAATAGTCGGTTCTGCTGAAATCACGGTTAGACATGCCAAACTTCCAGTTACCTTTCTGCTCAAAGCGTCGGCTACGGTGTTAGCTTTACCGGGGTGATATTGGATTTGCATATCATAGTCCTTCAACAACTCGAGCCATCTTCTCTGCCTCATATTCAATTCCTTCTGATGAACAGGTACTTTAGGCTCTTATGATCTGTAAAAACTGACAAGAGGCCCATACAAGTAGTGACGCCAAATCTTCAAAGCAAATACTACGGCTGCTAGTTCTAAATCATGGGTAGGATAGTTCTTTTCATGTGGCTTCAACTGACGAGATGCATACGCTATGACTTTGCCCTCTTGCATTAATACACAACCCAAACCCTTATGCGATGCATCACTATAGATGTGAAACTCTTCGTTACTTGATGGAAGTACAAGAACTGGTGCTGTGACTAACCTCGTCTTCAACTCCTGGAAGGTTGATTCCCGATCTTCGGTCCATTCAAACGCTGCTCCCTTCTTGGTCAATTGCGTCAACGGAATTGTAGTCCTGGAGAAATCCTTCACAAACTTCCTGTAATAACCTGCCAAACCCAGAAAACTCCGAACCTCGGACACATTAGTCGGCCTCGGCCAATTTACTACGGCTTCAATTTTACTAGGGTCAACTGAAATACCCTCTTCATTAATCACATGACCCAAGAATGAAATAGTAGAAAGCCAAAACTCACACTTGTTAAATTTAGCATACAATTTCCGGTCTCTCAAAATCTGTAAGGCAAGTCTCAAATGATTCTCATGCTCAGCTTTACTCTTAGAATAGATCAATATATCGTCAATGAAGACAACTACAAACTCATCCAAATATGGTTTGAAAACTCTGTTCATTAAATCCATGGATGCAGTTGGGGCATTGGTCACTCCAAAAGGCATCACTAAAAATTCATAGTGGCCATATCTTGTCCGGAAAGCGGTCTTCTCAACATCCTCGGCTTTAACCTTAAGCTGATGGTAACCCGACCTGAGATCAATTTTGGAAAAGACTCGTGCTCCTTGTAACTGATCAAACAAATCGTCTATCCTAGGTAATGGGTACTTGTTTTTAATGGTGACCTTATTAAGTTCTCTGTAATCGATGCAAAGACGAAGTGTGCCATCCTTTTTCTTAACAAATAAAACGGGTGCTCCCCATGGTGAAGTGCTCGGCCTAATAAACCCCTTATCCAACAATTCTTGTAGTTGCAGTTTCAATTCCCTAAGTTCAGCTGGGGCCATTCTATAGGGTGTTTTGGAGATCGGTTGTGTTCCCGATATGATATCAACAGTAAACTCTATTCCTCTATCAATTAAGTGGCCAGGCAAATCATTTGGAAAGACGTCGGCAAATTCATTGACAACTGGAATGTCGGCTAAACTAGTATTTCCATTCTGATCATTCAGTATGCTACACAAGAAACCTTGACATCCTTTCCGAATTAACTTATAGGCTCTAACAGACGAAATCAAATAAGGTGGGGGCACTACCCCTTTACCTCTGAATGTAACCTCGGCTAGGTTTGGGGGTTTCAGTGTGACACTCTTCGAAGCACAATTAATAGATGCATGATTCGCGACTAACCAATCCATTCCCAGTATGACATCGAAAAGAGTTATGTCCAAGGGCATCAAATCTACTAACAATTCAATATTCTCAATCTTAACAATGCATGCTCTATAAACGGATGCAGCAATCATAGATCTCCCAGATGGAGTAGACACAGATAGTATATAATCAAGGGGTTCTAGTTCTCTATTAATCTTCTCGGCAAACTTAACAGATATGAATGAATGCGTAGAGCCCGAATCAATCAATACATATGCATCTTGAGAGCAAATTGGAAGTATACCTGACACTACTGTCTCAGCATTCTGAGTGTCTCCTGGTACCAGTGCAAAAACTCTGCCCTGTCTCATCTGCCCTTTTCCAACGTTGCCCTTCTGTACGGAACCCGAGGCATCCTCATCCTTCTTGTCATCAGCAGTCCTTGCCTTAGGACAATCCCTCACATAGTGTCCCATTTCACCACATTCATAACAAGCTCCAGACGCTCGACGACAGACCCCGAAATGTGACTTCCCACAACTCGAACATGTCGGCTTCGCGCCACTTTCCTGTCTTGGGTAGGTTGGGCTGCTAACATTCGCTTTCTTCTTGGTAGTGAACTGTGTTCGGCGACTGTCGAAATTCTGCCTTTTCCTCTGGTTCTCTCCTGAACTCCGGTATTTGTTCAAGTTAGCTTCGGCCAGGATGGCTTTATCCAATACCCCGGCGTACGTTGGCATATTGTGCAAGTTAACCCAGTCTTGTATCGGTCCACTGAGCCCACTCTCAAACTTCCTAGCCTTCATATACTCATCATTGATCATGTGAGGTGCATACCTCACCAACTCTGTAAAAGCGCGGTCGTATTCCGCCACTGTTCTGCTGCCTTGCGTCAAGGTCTGAAATTCTGTAGCCTTGCAGTTTCGGACACTAAGGGGAAAGTGTTTGTTATAGAACAACTCTAAGAATCGGGTCCAGGTCAAGTCCGGATTGCTTTCTCGAACCATTATCCACCATCTGCGAGCGTCGTCATCCAGTGTGAATGTTGCCAGTGCTACCTTCTGAGCGTCGGTGCTGGGAAAGATCTCGAACAATTTTTCCATTTCTAGAACCCACGCTTCGGCCTTCATCGGCTCTATGCCCCCTTGGAATCTCGGTGGCTTCATCTTCTTGAACTCCCTGATCAAAGCTATCGTGCCATCCCCATACAAGGCTGGCTGTGGAGGGACTTGCGGCACTGGGGGAGGTGGAGGCGGAACTACATTTCGGCCGTTGGTCTGCTCGGCCTGAGTCGATGTAGCACTAGTGTACTGCTGTCTTGTTTGCCTCAATTCGCGGGCCAAACCTTCAACTACCCTTTCCAGTCTGTCCATCCTGTCTTCGGGCTGATCTCTGCCAATTGGAGGTCTACCTCTCCTCATGATGCTATGAGTATGCAAAGTGTGACTTTTAACAAAAATAAGCAAATAACCACAGGCAAGCAACAAACAAGCATACCAAGTTGATGCGCACATTGTTCAAATAGCAAGCAATATGATGCAATCTTAACATTCTTCTAAAGGAAATCCTATGCTCTTTAGGACTCGAAGTGTGTGAACAACTACTATAAGGAACTTGTGCTCTGATACCATTCTGTCACGACCCCAAACCGCCCCTAGTAGGATGGTGCCGTGATGGCCAGTAATCCGTGATTACCGAAGGCCAACTTACAAGATCACACACAATCAGAGTATATATACATATGGGGCTCACAAATGCGGAAGCAATAAATCAAAATACAAGTGGTCCATAAGAGCCGTGCATAAATCAAATGGAATGACATACAAGATATAGCTTTACAACCAGTTCGAAACAACAAAATACAAGTTACATCTTGATCAAAAGGCTTCTCGAGCCGACATGTACAAAATGCAAAGAATACAAGTCAAGAAGCATGATTTTCAAGATTGGCCGACGTAATTACAACACTGCCGACATGAACACAATGCCGACATAATCATGAATCCCAAAACAAGCTGTGCAAACACATCTAGGCGTCGCCGCCGTCCTGCTCATCACCTACATATATATAGGAGGGTGAGCTTGGATACTCAGTGAATGGTACAAATAATAAAGGTTTTGCATGAATATAGCCGGAGTCCTTTCAAAACAACATGTCAAAACCATACGAATATTAGCCGAGGTTCTTTCAAAGCAAAACACGTCAAAACTCTAACAAATCAAGAGATGAACCGTATTCATCTATCAAATCTTACAAGTCTCAAGGGATGCTTACTGGCATCGGCAAGCACAATTAGGCTTTCCGAACAAATGATTCCACGCGGTAAACCGTTAGTGGCAAACAAGACTGTATGATACATAGTCGATTGGTCAAAGGTACTGCGAAAGTTTATAGTCCCCCAGCACAAGGGACTTGTGTTACTTAAGCCCGTAGCTCTTTTTAACACGATGGTCTTGTGTTACTTAGGCCCGTAGCCCGCTTTAACACTACACCTTTCCAAGAGAAAGGACCGTATCCTTTTATACTTGGTACTGCGAAAGTTTAGAGTCCTCCAGCACAAGGGACTTTCATACATAGTACTGCGAAAGTTTAGAGTCCTCCAGCACAAGGGACTTTCCGAGATGACATCAAAACAAAGCTTACACTTGATACATCAAAATAGGGCTAAACATTCATGCTTAACAAATACTTTCATCAAAACAAAGCAAAGCAAGATTTATCAAAACGGTATAACATAGCTTTATTAGAAATACCACTCACTTAGTTCTTCTCGGGTGTAAGCTCAAGGCAAAGATCAAGGTCCTACAATCACATGGCAAATACATTCTCAAAACAGCTTTACATGCATGCAATGATCTCGGCGTTTTCACCAGATCCAAGTCAATAACAAGCAAAACATGCTGGGTTTAGACGCTGTCTTTTCGTCTCATAAAGACACACTGGGTACCAACCAGGCCTTTGCTGAGGTGTGGTCCGAAGGCCACGTTCAAAAACAAGGTCGGGAAAAACCTGGGTTTCCCTTTGAAGAACACAAGGAACAAGATCACCAAGAACATGCATGCTAAAATCATAACTCATTCCATTCCAAAAACTGAGATTTCATGCCATGAGTTCAAAAACATGGACCTGGGTACCCATTCAAGAAGATTATGCAAGAACAAACACAAAAACATGGTTCTTGTTCCAAACTTTCGGATCAAAACGAGACTTTTCTTCAAAAACTCAAAGAACACTATTTTCATTTCAAGAACCAACTTTAAACCAATGCATGGCGTGCAAAACAAATCAATCATGCAATGTAGCTCGACGCAACAAGATTAACTAGAGTAGAGCAAGAACCTAACTCGAAACTCAAATCCAACGGTTCGATCTTCCAAGATCAAGCTCGGAACTCTACTCTCTCACTCTAAAACTCCCTCCTCTTCCTCTAGCTTCTCCTCTAAACCAAGATTTGAGACAAAATGATTTGGTTCTAGGTCTGCCGGCTGTCTTAACACACAGCTCGGACACGTGGTACTGCCAGGTTGGTTCAGTTCAAAGGCGACTGATTGATAAGACAAGTCTCTGACAAAGCGTATACAACAGCTAGAGGACAGGCACATCGGAAATCAAAGACATCGGCTAAAGACAAAGCTTGGCAATAGGGTATCAAACACATCGGCTAGGGAGGACGACACTTGACTAAGCTGTGCTACACCTTGGCCTGGGTGTTGCCACACCTCGGTCTGGGTCATACCTGCCCAAGGACAAGGATCACAAGTACTACATCCGCCTAGATGATCACTCCTCGGCCTTGGTTTCGAACACCTCGGCCCAGATAGTGACATCTCGGCAAACATGCCCAGGGTGGAGATAGAGGTCAAACAAGTGGTTCCAAGATAATCTAAGTACAAAGGTTCAAGGTGCAATGCTCAAGACACCTCGGCTACACACCAAGCAAAGTACAAAATCACGCAAGCATACTTCACACAAACAAGACAGACAAACTTCCAAAAATATCATAACAAGGCAAGATCCACATGATTGTACGCAGCATGACTAAGTCAAAGAGGTTGTTACACTTAGAGTTGAAATAAATATAGTCTAGATTATAGTTCTGAATTAGAAAGTGAGTTAAATGATTAAATTCTCTTTTGGCTATTGCCGGAACAATCTATATAATAAACTATAGCCAAAGAATTGCACTATTAAAAATAAAAATCCTTAGAAATATCAGTGTAGAATATCATGAAAGATTTTACAAGAGTTAATATAAATTAGGTCGCATCCGCAAATTCGCAATTGAAATTGTATCAAGCTTGGTTTCTCGGCCTTGCCAATACTCTGCATGAGTATTTGTTGACATCTTCAATGTATTCAATGAAAGAATTAAAGAAAGGAGAGAAAACTGTTTATTACAAAAATCAAAACAGTATATAACATAAAATAAATAACAGATTCTTATTTTGTTACAAAAACAAAATCAAAATCTGATAAAAGTAAATAAAACAAAAAGTAAATTAATTACTTACCTTAGTAATTTCTCGAACAAATTTTGATCAAGTTTCGTGTTTAACACTGTCCTGAAGACAGATTCGTCCTCTTCACGGTGCTTTCAAATTTCAGACTTCTATCTCCCAGGATAAAATGATCAACAACGAATAGTAAGCACTACAAACTATTCATACAACGACACACTTTGTGTTTATATTCTTTCTCACAAAAAATTAAATGTAGAAAAATGCAGAGAGCAATAGCAAAATTGAGAATGAAAAAATTAAGTGAAAAACCAAATGAAGGACTTGTCTATTTATAAGTGCAAAGGTGGCTTTTCAGATTTGAATTCAACAGGTAGCAAATTTGTTTGAACAGGTACAAGGCCTGTTCGGTTTGAATGAACAAATACAAACCTGTTCGGTTTGAATTTTGAACATGTACTGAATCTGTTTGATTTAAATTCAAACAGATATAACCTGTTCGGTGGAGGAAAAATCTGGACATTATTTTAGAATTAATTTCAAATTTAAATTTTGAAAAAAGATAAGAATTTTAATTTAGAAAAAATAAATTCAAAAAAGTTTGTGGCCCAAAAAAGATAAGCATTGGGTCGGACAAGCCCAATCCAATTCACACACCACGCACCCGTGCCCAAGCCCAAGCCTAGCCCAGCTTGCTTGACTAAGTGGACGGACGACGGTGGTGGTGCGTGCATTGTTTTTATTTTGGGTCAATGGGTCTAGCCCATTTTGCCATAACCTCCCCTTCTGCAAAACTTGAGTGCCTCTTAGGGCCTACCCCAAGTCCAAAACCCAAGCTTTATAAACCCGCACAAAGTTTTCCTACCAAACCTGTCTCGGCCCAAACCAACCTCTATAGGTTTAGTGTCGTAACCGGCCAGTAATCCTTGGATTACTGCAGGCCTCTGAACAAATTATCAGTAATAAGGGGTTACAGAAGCAAATAAGGAAACATACATAGTCCATAGAGCTGTGTAGACAAACATGGAACATAAATTTCAAAATTGAAACATATACATACATAAGTGACATCAAACTTCCTTAAGTCTTGCATTACTATACAGGTAGTATCATAAGGACTTAGCCCAGCGTACAGATGAACAAAACAAAAATAACAAAACATTCTGGGTATGGTTCACAAAACTTGACTTTTCAAATGGGAACCTCCTTGGGAGGCACAGTGGCTAGCTGATCCAAAACTCTCCAGGCAGCAGCTTAGGCCTAGTCACGCGCCTGCTCACTTACATACATAATATAAATAGTAAGTGAAAGCCTAGTGAATAATAACAAAGTAAATGGTTAAATGAATGATGTCCCATATCATATTTAGAAAGCAGAAACATATTCATATTCTCATTCAGAGCTCAGAAACGTGTACTTGTTCAGTTTCACAGAGGATCACACGTGGTCACCTATTAGCGTTAACAGATCATGATAGAGCATTATAGGTCATACTTGATCAGTTCCATAAAGGAACCTCCAGTACCGGGGACTTGTAACATACTTGAGCCACGGTATTTGTTACCCCGGGCAAGGGCCATGAGACCACGGTATTATTACCCTCGGGCAAGGGCCATGAGCTCATAGACTACGGTATTGTTACCCTCGGGCTAGGGCCTTGTGCTAAGGATGCCACGAATACTTTTCAATATATGGACAATCATTCGTTGATTCAGAACATAACTTGTCAGAAAACAGAGCATTTCTTGTCATATCATATCATATAAGAAATTACTTAAACGTAAACATAGCTTTACAAAGTTATTATTCATCGATGGCTTCCAAGCAGACAAATCAGATAACTTACGGTGCGTGACCTACACAGACACATGATGAATACATATTGAATTACACGCCCAGAATCATTAATTTAGTTCTTTCTTATCTTAGCGTGTTTCTACTTTTTATCCTCATTATTATGTCTTAACTATGACCTAGGAATGCCTAAGATACAATGTGGATGCCAAAATGAACTTTGAAACACTTAAACAAAATTTGCTGAAAACAGGGCTTTTGCTCGAGCGCAACTTCCTTCGCTTAAGCGGAGGCTCAAAAATGTGAGTGGTCGCTCGAGCGCAGACTTCGGTCGCTCGAGTGGTCTATAAACTCTGCAACAGTACTGATTGCTTGATTTTTTTGCTCGACACACGCTCGACGATCGCTCGAGCGTAAGACTGAGGTCTTCGCTCGAGCGTAACTCTTATCGCTCGAGCGGTCTGCAAAAATTATAAACTTCTGGGAGCTTGCATTTTACGCTCGAGCCAACTTTTGGTCGCTCGAGTGAGAGTGCAAAATACGGAGTGGCCGCTCGAGCGGAGGACAAAATATGGAATTTCAAGATTGTCTTCCAAGTTCAAATCTCAAATTCAAAACTGCAAATTATGGTCTTTTGGGCCAAAAACTTGAGAAAAACACTTGTAACTGATAAAACATGGTGAATTAAAATTCATTTCGCAAAAATTAAGCGCTCAAAAGCTTTGTCAATTGTTCCAAACTCAAACTTGAAATTGTGAAAACATATCATTACATATCATGCATGTAAAGATGCAAGTTCAAAGTTTTCAAAACATGATTAAATGAGGTGTTTAACTCAAAAACATGTTGAATTCTTAGAATAAGGCCAAAATAAGGACATGCAAGAGGAAATTCTTTGAATTCAACTTCAAAATCATGAGAATTTTGTATGCATGCATGATACACTCCCAAAACCATTTATCTAAGCTTGGTTCTTGCATTACACAACTTAGTTATCTAGAATTCATGTTCTAAATACCAAGATTATACAATCTAAGCGTTGAATGCTTACCTCAACTTCTCAATCAAGCTCCAAATGTTGAATTCACTTAGATTCCAAACCAAATCCTTGAATTCCAAGCTAATTCCTTCAAAATTCTAGCAATTTCCTTATTTGATCTCAATTCTCTCTCTCTCTCCTCATTTATGCCATCAAGGATGAAGATATGAGAGTGTAAAATGTAACTAAGGGTTCACTTGTGCCTTATATAGGCTTGAATTAATTAAGTTTAATTAAACTTGGTTAGGCTTAGCTAATTCCATATATTTTATTCTAATTAATTCGTTCCGAATCGAATTTCAATTAAACTTACCATAAAATTCTAAAAATCCCAAATAACACATAAACCAAGTCAGTTTCGTGTTTGAATGCCGATAAGGCCTTCAATTCACAGAACAAAACAGAAACATGAATAGATATTCTTACGATAGACAGATATAAATACAAATAATGCAACACACATGCAATTAATTCAGAATTTCATCTTAATTACTTATTAGGCATCTTTAATCATGGTTTAGTAGTTAATCATAGGTCGGGGTTGTTACATCTTTCCCCCTTAAAGAGTTTTGGTCCTCCAAACTTGAATTACCTTCATTTTGGTAGAATACCAGATCCAAAGGAAATAAGTCAGGGTATCTCTTCATCATGTCTTTTCGGTCTCCCAAGTTGTATAGGTCCCTCCGTGGTTTTGCCAATCAACTTTTACCAGCGGTATTTCTTTGTTCCTCAATCTTTTGTTTGGAATTAACAATCTGAATTGGCCGTTTTTCATAAGTAAAATCATCTTTCAGAAGCACATGAGTTAGTTCAATCACATGGAATGGATCTCTCAAACACTCTCGAAGCATGGATACGTGAAAAACATTATGCATATGCATCATGACTGGCGGTAAGGCTACCCGGTACGTCATTGGATTGATCTTCTCAAGGATTTCATATGGCCCAACATATCCCGGTGCCAATTTGCCTTTCACTCCAAACCGCGATTGCCCTTTCATAGGGGTCACTTTGATGAACACATGATCCCTGACTTCATATTCTCGATCTCTTTTTCGGACATCCACATAACTCTTTTGGTGGCTTTGTGTAGTTTTCAATCTTTGTTGAATTAATTTCAAATTTTTAGTCGTTTCTTGCACAAGTTTCGGTCCCAACAAAGGTCTGTCACTTACCTCGGCCCAACAAATCAGAGAACGACATTTTCTACCATACAAAGCTTCATAAGGAGTCATACCGATACTCGAATGGTAGCTGTTGTTATACACAAACTCGGCCAATGGTAAATAGGCCTCCCAATTGCCTTGGAAATCTAGGGTACACATTCTAAGCATATCCTCCAAACTCTGTATCGTTCTTTCTAATTGGCCACCTGTTTGTGGATGATAAGCACTGCTTAGTCTCAGTTCGGTTCCCAAAGCCTGTTGTAAACTCTACCAAAATCTCGAAGTAAACTTGGGATCTCTGTCAGATACAATAGATATTGGCACACCATGTAATCTCACAATCTCATTGACATATAAGTCAGCCAACTTATCCGTATTATACAAAGAGTTGATAGGCAAAATGCGGGCAAATTTAGTTAAACGATCAACAATTACCCAGAAGATAGAGCGAGGCAATCCAACAATGAAGTCCATCATGATATGCTTCCATTTCCATTCCAGTATTGAAAGTGGTTGAAGTAATCCAACAGGTCGTTGATGTTCAGCTTTAACTTGTTGGCAATGCAAACATCTGGCTACAAAATCAGCAATGCTTTTCTTCATGCTAGGCCACCAGAAATTCTGTTTTAAATCCTTGTACATTTTGTGTTTCCTAGGTGTTTGAGGACCCCGTATTTTGTTTCATTTGACAATTTCTTCCTTGAGAAAGAGCCCTGCCTTTTAGCCTTCTAGTCAAACTGGTGGTTTACTCTAGTTGGCCACGTTAGTTTCTGACATTAAAGCTCGATCTAGCACGTCAACATAAGTGGCAGTTTCACACGTTTCACCCTTTCCAAAATGTCATTGCAAAAGACCACTTTCAAACTTTCTTGCTTTTTATATTCAGTGTCGACCATGTACGGAGCAAACCTAGCCAATTCAGTAAACTTGGCCTCATACTCAGTTACAGTCATATTGCCTTGCTTCAGGTCCTCAAATTCAGACACCTTTCTATCACGGACACACTGTGAGAAATATTTATCATAAAAAAGTGCAAGAAAACGTGTCCAGTCTATACCCTTATTATCATCTCAGATTAGCATCCACCACCTTCTTGCTTCATCCTTCAGTGTAACGGTGGCCAGTTATACTTTCTGTGTTTCAAGGCATGGGAATACTTCAAGCAATTTTTCAATGCCGATGACCCAAGCTTCGGCCTTCAATGGGTCTACACCCCAATGGAACAGTGGTGGCTTCATTTTCTTGAATTCTTTAATGAGGGCTATTGTTCGATCATCATTTTGCAAATTCGGTATAAGCTGTGCAGGAGGTGGGGGTTGCGGTTGTTGCTATTGTTGTTGCCACTGTTATTGTTGCCTCAGTGGTTCTGCCATGTCCTACATCAATCTCTATATTCAGTCTAGCCGAGCAGTGGAGGATTCTTCTAGTCATCGACTTTCGTTCTCACCATTATCTAACGAGACTTGCATTATAATTCATACAGAAGATATACCCAATATTTATGTACAAAGAGAGTACGTTCATACAAATAGGCAACAATATATAGATCATGTAGTCGCATACATCAAATCACTTTAGCAAAATCTCAATGTATTCAAATGTATATATTTATCATATGAATGTAACTTAGATATTTTCTAGACACTCTATTGCTCATTGGGACAAGTGTGTGAGTTGTTACTCGTACTCTGATACCACTCTGTCATGACCCAAACCCGCCTCTATGGATTAGAGTCATAACCGGCCAGTAATCATGAGATTACCTACGGCCTCAATCAGAAATCAAATCATATTTAATAATAGGGGGCCAAATTGTGAAAGCAAAACTTGCAAAGATTGTCCAATGAGCTGTGCATATATGGCTTAACCAAAAACTTTTCTCATGTATGTAATAACTCACACTATACAAACATCCATAGCATGTATTACATATGTCCAGGATCATTTAAAAGTCAGTATTGACAAAAACCAAGGTTATACACAAATTTGGTCACACATGACCACAAAAGAATAAAAGGAAAAGCAAAACAAAAATAAAGCCTCTTGCATGAGGCGATCTTGGTTGACTCCTCAAAACTCAGTTTCTCATAGCTCACTGGGCTAAGGTTGGACATCCCATTGCTCACCTACATACATATAAATAAAGAGTGAGCTAATGCCCAGTGAACAATACCAAAGTAAAGGAGTTCATAAATGAGATTCATTTAATCAAAATTCATAACTAAACTTATTGATCGATATCAACGCAAAACGACCTCAGGTCCAACATATCATATATCGTATCTGTATACAAAGCGACCTTGTGTCTAATTCGTATTTACAAAACGACCTTTGGCCCATTATATGCAAAACGACCTCGGGTCCAATTCTTAGGCAAAATGACCTTCGGTCCATTATATGCAAAACGACCTCGGGTCCAATTTATATACAAAACGACCTTGGGTCCATTCAATTCATATTCACATTTGTGCGCACTTTTAGATCCATGATCATGTTCACATTCGCCTTCATATTCAAAACGACATTAGGTCCAATCAATTCCTTATTCAAAACGGCCTTTGGCCCATTTAACAGTTATACAAAACGGCCTTAGGCCCAATTTATATTCTCTTCAAATAAACCGAATGGCCTTGGGCCCATTTCATATTCATACATCAATCATTTCACATACTTCATTGCTAATCAAGCGGATAGAATACTCATTTATAGTATCAATTCGGAAGTTTAGAAACTTACCACATAGGCAAAATTTAGAAAATAATGCATATACAAAATATCTTTACTAAGATATTACTCACAGTATTCCAGTGCTTAATTCGTCCTTGCACTTGACCCTACATAATTCATAACACATTGGTCATAATACAATTCAACCCGTTCTTTAGTTTACCTTAATTCGTCCTTGCACTTGACCCTACATAATTCATAACACATTGGGTCATAATACAATTCAACCGATTCTTTAGTTTACTAAATTTACTTAGGCTTCTTTCATGCCCTTTAATTCATTTAGAATGCTCAATGTGTGCCTAAGAATACTTAGAAATGAAAGAGAACAGAAATTGGAACATAAAACAGCTTTTCAAATTTTTTTGAAATAGAGCACTCCACTCGAGCACAGCTTTGGTCGCTCGAGCGGTCTACAAAACTTGTAAAAGTTTCAGTTGCATGAATTTTACGCTCGACCGAGATTTCTGCCGCTCGAGCAATGCGTCTAGCAAAACAGGGTTCGCTTGAGCTCAAGGTTTGCTGGTCAAGGTTTGCTACTCGAGCTACCGTGCAATTCTCTATAAAACTTCTAAGAGCTTGATTTTTACGCTCGAGCGACACTTTCTTCGCTTGAACTGATAGGTCAAATTCTAGAATTTCCAGAACTGTGTTTGAAGCTCAAAACACATTTCCAAAGGTCCAATTTCATGCTTGACTCACCCAAGTATTTAAGAACACTTCCAACTACATATATTTGAAGTTAATTTCAACTTATAGCTCACAATTCCATGGATCCAACTAAAATTCAAACCGTAATACATATATGTATATAATCCATCTTCTATATCATGCATCCACAAGCTTTGAGCCTTATGATTGAACGTCAAAACATAACAAGTCATGCATGCATGTATTAAACACCCCTTAATTCAACATGGTTAACATGCTTTATGATCAAATATGAAGACTTATGGCGAATTCCTACATGCATGTACATCTTGATCATGTTTTCTATCATCGTAGCTCAATTCATGGTCTTAGCTACTTATTCACTTTGAATTCATATTCTTATGAGTTCAATTTATGAATGAGGGTTCAATTACTTACTTAAAACCTTTGAATCTTCTAAATCTTAGCAAGTTCTTGAGCTAATCTTCCCAACTCTTCAATCATCAAGCAATTTCTCCAAGTTGAGCTCACTCTCTCTCTAATTCTCACTTCTCTCTCTCCCTCTCTCTCTCTCTCTAACGTGTATATCTCAACCAAGATTGAAGGATCGCTCAAAATGTATAAGCTTAAGCACTACATAGCATATATATATATATATTGGTGCTTAGCCTAAACTAGTTAAACTTGATTAAGTTTAATCAATAGCATTTATTTTACTTAATTTAATCTAATTATTTTGATCCGAATCAATTTTTAATTAAATCTCACCATAGGCTCTAAAAATCATGCTAATCACAATAATATAGTCAATTTCAGTTTCTGTAGCCTCTACGGTCTTCAATTTCAAATAATAGCAAAAAAGCAAATAGATTTCTCTACGGTGGACAAATATAAGTTCAAATTCACATCTAATCACATAATTTGCATTCAAATTCACATCAAGCACATGATCACAATTATAATTGACGATTAACAGTATATCACAGAGTAGGGTTGTCACATGTACCCCATACAGACTAGAATTACACCCTACATACATTCAACTTGCACCCCACACACCACACATACCGGACTTGCACCCCACACATAGATTAGACTTACACCCCACACAAATTCGACTCGCACTGATGTAGGCCAATATGTACCACATTGAGGCTGGTTAAGATACATTTATATAGTCTTTGAATTTTGTTTATTTGGTGGAGATGATGTGTTTTGTGCACTTATACAGATTTGGCAGGCAACAAGCAAATTCAAGCAAAAAATGGCGCAAAAGCATATTCTCTGTGTGAGTAGTGAAAATTCCCAGCCTGCCAACTCACCGCATGTGCGGCCAGGCTCTAGCACATGTGGGGCCCACCACCACACGAGCGGAAATTAGGGGCGCTCGAGCAGCCCACCTAAGGTTGCGTATGCAGAAATTCAAGCCTGTTCTGCTGGGAATAAAAAGAAGAAAAGAGGCTGTAATTAGGGTTCAAAAATATTTTAGAGAAAAAAAGGGGCTACGGTTTGGAAAGAGATTTCTCAAGCTTCAAAGGTAATTTTCATGGAGGCTTCTTCTTCTTCTACTTCTTCCCACGCCTCCATGAGTGGCTAGGCTCCTGTAGACACCCCATTTTTGACCGTCCTCAAGACTTGGACGTCACCGTTTGAACACCCGGTGATCATCCTCGTTTGTGTTCGTTTGGAGTTCCCGGAGGTCTCGGCTACGCGCCTTGCCTCAGGATCTCCGAACCCGACTGTTTAGTGTCTGGTTTTGAACCAAACACTTGTTTGTTGCCTTGGAGGGGCAGGGAATGCCTTGTGAGGCATCCCCACACATCACCGGCCGTGGCTAGAGGCCACCGGCTGGTGTTTTGTTGCCATCGGCAATGTATATTACCGGTCAGCATTATTTGTTGCCGGTCGGCAGTTAATTTTGTCAAAATGGCAATTTTGAGCGGCCGACTACTGTTCATCTGCTTTTGCAGATATTTTAAGACAGCTGTCTTGCATTTTGTTCCCCTCCATACACGTGTATGGAGGGATGGCTTCCTTGTTAGCTTCTTGAGTAAGCTTTACAAGATTGGCTTCTCTATAAGAGGAGCCCTCCTCTCTTGGCATTTGGGGTTGGACAAAAAAGGTGAGAAAAGTTGTGAGAGAAGCTCTGGTTTTAGGTTTAGGGTTTTGTATCTATCCTATATCTATATCTCTCATTCTCTTGTATCGTGTGTGTTTAGGCTTACTATTGCACACAAACACATAGTGTTCCACCTTTTCTTGGTTCTTGAAGGGCCAGAGGTCTGATATTGGAGCTTTGGAGCTGGTTTGAGCTCAAGGAAGGGGCTGGTCCATCATTTGTGAAGAGGTGCTTCAAGGGTAACAATCTTACCCCTTTTTTCCCCATTCTTGCATAGCTTGTTAGCCTATCTTAAAACTATTTTTGAGCTTAGTGTATAACACAAAAAAGTTCTATTTTTGGGCCCTCTAAATAGTTTGTTAAGAGTGTTTTGTGGTTTGGAGGTGTTTGACCCCTCTTAAGCCTTGAGAGGCCCCCTTTTTGTGCTATTTTGAGTGAGCTCCGGGACTTTGGTGTTTGGGCCTCCTCACCACTGAAATCTTGAGGGATTTCAGTGGTAAGGATGGTGCCTTGAAGTCCCAAGAAGGAGAGGGCCACCCCCTCTCCTTATTGTCCTTGAAAAGGGCCATTTTTGCCTCTTTAATGAGCACCTAGCTAAGCCTCATGTTGACCATGCCTTGGCTGTTATTTATGCTTATTTTGCCATGAAATAGCATTGTTGTATGTTGGTTTTGGTACACCATGCTTGCTTAGCATACATGCCTTGTAATGCCATTTTGTTGCCTTAACATGCCTTAGGTTGTAAAACCATTGTTCTAGCATGTTTTAGGCTTGGCTTTGTGAAGCTTTTGTGATTATTTTGCTATGTTTGAGGTCTGTCCTTAGTTGTTTGGGTCGACTTTGGCATGCATAGTATAGCCCCTTTGCATTTTTGTTTGTTGGCCTTAAGTGTGTGAATGTATAGCATGCATCCTTGCCTTAATTTAGTGGGTTGGGACCATTTGCCATGTTATTTCAGTCCCTTTAACATGCTTGTATGCTTGCCTTAGATGCCTCTTTGAAGCTTTGAAAGCTTGTCTTGCATGCTCCATGTTTTGGCCATTGTGCATACCCTTTGAATTTGAGCCACTTAGATGCCATCTAGGTGTCCCTTGGGTGTTGTCTAGGCCTGCCTTAGACTTGTTTTAAGTCCTCTTAGCCTTGTGAGGCTTGGTGGACTTAGTCTTGGTTTAAGCCTCTTGGCTTGTCTTGGGTTTTTGGTTTTGTTTGCATGCCTTGTTTATCTTGTTTAATTGGCTTAGCACCTTTTGTAACATGATTTTCAATGCTTACCTTGCATGCCATTAGTCCATGTTATGCCTCTTTCAAGTGTGCTTGAGAGTTGCCCTTTTGTGCTTGAGTATTAGCCCTTTAACATGTGCATGTGTGTATGTGTGTTTAGTCCTCATTTCATAGCATTTTGGCCATTGTTTTGGGCCTAATTAGAGCTGCCTAAATCATGTTTAAGTCCATCTTATGCTTGCTTGCATGCTACCTTGCATGTTTGTTTGCATGCTTGCATGTATACCTTGTATGCTCATGTTGCATGCTAGTTCATATGCTTAGGTTGCACTCCATCTAGCATGCATGCCTTGTTCCTTGATCTAGTGATAGGAATTGGGCCCCTTTGGTTTGTTGGTTTGCATTGCATTTGACATCAAAATGTGCACACTTGGTCCCTTGGGCCATCACGCATGGAAATGCGTGATTGATGGTCTGAGAACCAAGGAGCATGTCCCTTTGAGTCACTAACATGATAAGGGACATGATTGGTGCATATATGGCTTGAATTGCATTGCCATGCAAAGCTCTGTCCTCTGCTACTGTCAAATAGGTCCTGCAGGAACTTTTTGCCAATCGACTGAACAGAGTGCCGGCCGGAAAACAATTTGTGGCCGATGGATTCATTCTCAGCCGATGAACATCTCCCACGGCCGGTGGCCATTCTCTCCAGCCGGTGGTACTGTACAGCGTTCAGAAAGGCAACCTTGAGATTTTGGCAGTCTTCAGAGGAGTATAGCAGGGAAAACAAAGGCAGATTGTGCATGGCAGTGCACTTCCGAGCAAGACCGAGCATGCATTGCATTGGGCTCTCTTTCCGAGGCGGTTTACTGTTTCTTCTAGCTTAGTGAATTTGTTAACTAATTAGATGGACTGTAATATTTTAATTAGCTTGTAGGTTAATTATCTGTATATTCTTTTGGGTCTCTCCGAGTGAGGGCGAATCTGTAATAAGTGTGGGCGTGTGTGTGCATGTCTTCCAATCCCCACTTCTTTCTTCCCTTTTATTTACCCGCTTATGATGGTAGATTAGGGCATGTTTAAATTAGCATACCTTATGTTATGCATGCGTGCATCCATACATTTGTCTTGCATGCACCGGGCTCGGTACATCATGCTAACTGCATTTGTACTTCAATTCCAAATTGAATACGTGCATCAATTGATTGCATTTCACATGTCATGTTTAGGTTAGCCGAGCCTACCCTAATTGCATCCTGTATGTGTTGCATTAGTCAATTTGACATGAACTAGGACCATGCATGTTTGCTAACTAGTTTATTGTTTTGGCACGAAGTACGATGTAAGTATTTTCATGCTTTAGCATATTGCATGTGTGTGAATGCTATCATGACAGCATGCTTACCATGTGGCTAGATGCTTATGTGATAAACTGCCTGAATGCCTGTGGGTGAAGGCTGAATTGTTTGAGTTGGAACAACTCATTGAAATCCGTGTTTAGCTTACTTGCGAGTAGCAAATCCCAAAGCGTTTTCTAAAACAAACGGATATGCAATGCTTGTTTCCAAATTAGGCGATCTAGTCTATACTTGTATGCTGTGCGCATCACATAGTAATTCTAGGCTAATTAACTGGAATAAGAACACATAACGTTTTCAAAATCGGATATCATGGTTAGTAGAGACCGGTCTTCGGACCGGGCGAGAGGGGGTGCTCATAGTTGACCTTCCCCAATCGTACCCAAGTTCCTGAGCCGAAGCAACTTTGGTGATGACGGGCACGTGGCCTTTGGCACCGAGTCAGGGTTTCCTAAATTTCCCCATTAAAAAAATATTTAGGTGGCGACTCTGTATCTGGCAAAGCAGTCCATGTTTGGCACTTCTTTTCAAAAATCTGTTTCTCAAAACGATTTGCCGGATTTGGACTCTTTGGTTTAGATTAAGAACCGTGACACAAATCGAGTCCGAACTGTAGCGTGTAGCGGGGTCCCTCGCGGGCGTGTTACAGCTCCTATTTCTAGGGTTTTGATGAAGCCCTAGCCAAGTAAATAGGGTTTTCTTTTTGGTTTTCTTTTATGTAATGATTTGAACAATTGTATGGTTCTCAAGAAGTTTTCAAATATAATTTTTCATTATTTCTTCAAGTATTCTGCTTTCTGTAATTGTTAAATGCTTTCTATACAATGGTCTTCTATTCTTTCATGTTCAAGGTATGAGACGAGCCATACTATGAGGAACGAGTCGTGTTGCTACCGTAGTTTAGAGCGAACGACTTGTACTACTTGAGATAGTTCATGCCTATACATTCAATGTGTTAATTTTCTTGATCAATGCTTTGAACTTGTATTTGCGAAGTATTATTTAGTTCGAATCGTAACATAATTGATTTTCAAATTGAAACCTTATTTATGTAACTAGTGGTGAATTCATTACCTTAGGTTTTTCCTAAAAATCAGTAACTTCATCTTTAATTATAATTGCTAGTTTATTCGCTTTGTTTAATTTAATTATCACTAGGTTATGAACAACCATCTCTTTCATCAAAATTAAATTAGGAATTTAACAATTAAATAAGTTTAATTTCCTATTTATCCCTATGGATCGATACCTGGACTTACCATTATTCTAAGGAATTTGGTACAGTTTAGTGTTTATTTTTGGTGTGTGAAACGACCCATCACGCACCATACACAAACTGGGCTTACACCGCCACACTTATTAGACTTATATTCGAGCACAGATTGAACTTGCGCTCCCTCATATATCTGACTTGTATCTTACATAGACTAGAGCTACACCCCATACAGATTAGAATTACACCCTACGTACATTCAACTTGCATCCCACACATACTAGACTTGCACCATCACACAAATTAGACTTGCACTCTACACAAAGTAGACTTGCAGCCCCACAATCTGTGTCAGAGTGCAAGTCTAGTCTGTGTCGGGTGCAAGTCTAATCTGTGTGGGGGTGCAAGTTCAATTTGTGTGGGGTGCAAGTTGAATGCATGTAGGGTGCAATTCTAGTCTGTATGGGGTGCAAGTTCAATCTATGTGCAGTGCAAGTCAAATATATGAGAGGGGAACAAGTCTAGTTTGTGTTGGGTGCAAGTTTAATATGTGCTCAAATGCAAGTCCAATATGTATGGGGGTGCAACTCTCGTTTATGTACGTTGTAAGTCTAGTTTGTGTAGGGTGCACGTTTAATCTGTGTGGGAGTGCAAGTCTAGTGTGTGTAGGGGTGAAACTAGAATGTAGTGCAATTCTAAGCTGTATGAGGTGCAAGTTGAGTTTGTGTGCAATGCAAATCTAGTCCGTGTAAGGTGTAAGTTCAATCTGTGCCCTAATGCAAATCTAATCTGTGTAGGGAGCAAGTCTAATATGTGAGTTAATATTTGTATGGTTTAAATTGTGAGGTTCCTCCCTAACTTTTATAAACCCTATTAAGTCCCTGACTTTTGAGTTATTATGATAAAATCCTTAGTTCCTCATTTATTTGCAAATTTAATCCTAGAATTGAAGACGTGTCGTGAATGAACCCGTACAAACCCTAATCGACCCTGATAGCTTAATAATTGTTTCTACACTCTAATATTAATTATTTAACTATGAGGTTTTATTTAGACCCTTACTTTTGACTTATTTCAATAAAGACTCGATTTCCTTATTTGTTTTCAATTTTAGATATAGAGTCGAAAAAGCGCGCCAAGTGAAAACTCGTAAACCCTGATTGAACCCGAAAACTCAGTTATCATTTCCAAAGCCCTAATAATAATTAAATTAATTTCCAATTATATTTTCCACTCAAAACCCTAAGTTTCCGATTCTCATTACGATTTGTTGTTTAATTTGAAATAAAGAAACTTTAACTGGATTGAATTTTCAAATCCTAATTTAATTAAACATTACACTTAAATAAATGTTCAAATTCATAAATCAACGCCTTAGCCCTCACATTTTACTTGAATTACAATTTGACCACAAATTAGTACCTTCATATATATATATATATATATGTTGTACCTTAATTCAATCTTTGTTTGTACACAAAATCTACAAAATTTAGGTTAAATTGTACACATAATCTCTCCGAATCCAAAGCACATGGCCAGTCACGCCCCCCCCCCCCCTAGGCTATAATTATTGCTACCTTTAGAACAAAATTTCTAAAATCATGAAAAATAAATTATGACATTGGTACCAAAAGATTTGCATTGAATACTTTGATCTATATATATATATATATCTCTAATGTATTTGTAACTAGAATTGATTAAATTAGTCCTAAGCCTAACTAGATCATAATCAAGTATATAATTAAGGCTCGAATCACCCATCATTCCATTACATTCAAACCAAATCAAAGAACTATTCAATTGAATTGCAATGAAGGGCATTTTGGACTTTTCACACCAAATTCTCTATAAATACACCACCACCCTCTATATTTTACACATCTCATACACTCACACACCTACACATTCGGCTAAAAGGGAGAGAGGAGAGGAAGAGAATGAACCTTAGTGGTGGAGAAGGGAAAAGAGGAAAAAAAAAAAAAAAAAAAAAAATTGTGCAACTCTTCATAAAGTTTCAAATAAGTCACAACATAACCCTGTCTTTTATTTTCACATTCAAATACATGATATTATAGGCTTAAAGTATTAGTTTCAGATTTTTATATATGGTGTTCATGAGTTTAAATAAGAAGAGTCGAGCATTAGTTGTCACCTTGCATGAGTTCTTCCTTAAAATGAAATAAGGCTATCTTTTTCTATCAATTTCTTACTTTATTTTCAAAGGCATACCTTGAATCTAAAATTCTAAGTTATTTGTATATTATTTAGCATGTTTTCATCATAAAATATGCAGAGAATTACTCATGGTTTCCTTCTTTTTCTATTATTCCCCTTATTTCAAGTTTTATGCAAGAAAGACAGTTATTTTTAGCCTACTTTCAAAGATAGTAGAAAAATGTAGAAAAATACTCTTGATCTCAGTTTTATATCAAAACTTCCCTTAATGTGTTAGATTTCAAGTAAAAATGGTGTTTTATTTTTTTTAAAAATGGTAATGTTCCGACCAGCAAAGTGAACCATACAACAATTGAACCATACAAAAAGCAAAAGACGCCGTTTTATTGGAAATATCACTTCAAGTGCTCGGCATTCTATGGATGAGGGAGGTCTCTGCTCGCCATATCTTGGAGACGGTAAGTGTCTAGGCAAGATTTAGTTTTGACGATGTAAGGTTCTTCCCACTTAGCTACTAGCTTGCCCTCAGTCGGGTTTTTGGTGGCAAAAGTGGCTTCTCGTAAGACTAAGTCTCCCACTGCGAATTCTCGGGGTCTGACTCTACGGTTATAATGTTTCCGCGTTCTCTGCTGATATGAGGCTAGCCTGACAGTAGTTGATTCTCTTAGTTCAATCAAGTCCAGTTCAGCCCGTTACAACTTGTTGTGGAGATCTGTGTTCGGATATATTATCCGGGGGGTTGGGAGACCGATTTCCACGGGATGACCGCTTCGGTGCCGTATGTTAGGCGGAAAGGGGTTTTGCCGGTAGGAGTTCTCGCTGTCGTTCGATAGGCCCAAAGCACATTTGGAAGCTCGTCTGCCCAGAGTCCTTTGGCGGCTTCCAACTTGATCTTGATTATTTTCAACAAAGAGTGATTGGTGACTTCAACCTATCTGATTGCTTGGGGATGGCCAGGAGAGGACAAATAGGTCATGATGTTAAGCTCTGCGCAGAATTCTCTGAATTTGGCGTTGTCGAACTGCTTGTTGTTGTTGAAGACGATGGCTTGAGGGACCCCGAAACAACACATAATGGACTGCCAAATGAACTTGGTGGTATTCCGCTCGGTAATATTGGCAAAAGGCTCTGCTTTCACCCATTTAGTGAAGTAATCGATGGTAACCATAGCGAACTTTACTTGGTTTCTGCCGGTCAGCAATGGACTGACAAGATCAATGCCCCACGTGGTGAAAGAATAGAGGCTGCTAAGCGTGATTAGTTCTACTAGGGAGGTGTGGGGGGTGTTGGCGAAGTGTTGGCATTTGTCGCATTTGAGTACAAAGTCGGTGGCATCCTGGTAGAGCATGGGCCAAAAGTAGCCTGTGCGAAGGATTTTATGAGCTAAGGACCGTCCCCCAAAATAGTTGCCACAAAACCCTTCATGGACCTATCACGTAGGCAGCTTGGTTGGTGTTTAGACACCTGAGGTATGGTCGTGAAAATCCCCGTTTGTACAAGATGCTATCGATAATGACATAGTTAGACGACCAAGCCCTAATCTTGTCGGCCTTTTATTTATTCTCTGGTAGGACGCCCTGTTCTAAGAATGGGATGATGTCTTGGGTCCATGCGATAGGCTCGTCCTGAAGTAGGTGAACCTCCTATTGAGCTGGTGACACTACTGGGTGGGTCAAGTATTCAATTCGGACACCGTGGCTAAGGTCGGATTGGTCTGCTGAGGCTAACTAGGCTATTTCATCTGCTTGGGAATTCTCTGACCTGGGTACATGCTTGATGTGAAAACTATTAAAGAGATGGGTAAGGGAAAGAGCGATGTCCTTATATGACCGCATTGTTTTCTCCTTTGCATCAAACTCTCCTGTTATCTATCCGACGACCAACTAAGAATCACTAGACACACAGAGATGGTCAACCCCAATGTCTCTGGCCAACTGAAGACCTGCTATTAGGGTCTCATATTCGGCCTCGTTATTATTTATGACGAACAGAAATCAGAGAGCACACTTGAAATAATCACCCTCGGGAGTGGTAAGGATCAAGCCAACTTCACTTCCTTCTTTACAGGATGAACCATCAAAGCTAAGAGCCCGGGAATGAGGGTCCTCTGTATCAGGAATGACATTTGTTGATGTTGGTGGTATATCGGGAGTGAGGTTGGTGAATTCTAGGATAAAATCTACGACAGCCTGACCTTCGATGGCTATTTGG
Source organism: Camellia japonica (assembly GCA_030407325.1). Taxonomy (NCBI): domain Eukaryota; kingdom Viridiplantae; phylum Streptophyta; class Magnoliopsida; order Ericales; family Theaceae; genus Camellia; species Camellia japonica. The sequence goes on along the minus strand of JAPPVO010000019.1, from coordinate 149,536,030 downwards.
GGTCGGTAGGAGATCTCGTATTGGCTTAGTTCAACAGACCACTGCATGAGCCTGCCTGACGATTCTGGTTGTTGCATAACCTTTTTCAAAGGCTGGTCAGTGAGAACCACGATGGAGTAGGCTTGGAAATAGGGTCGAAGTCGTCTGGAGGCGATAACTAGAGCTAGGGCCATTTTTTCTAACAAGGGGTAGTTTTGTTTTACCCCCCTAAGTGCGCGGCTGATGTAGTAAACTAGGCGTTGGACTAAGTCTTCTTCTCTGATGAGGGCAGCACTGATTGCAGTGCCAAAAAATAGCTAAGTAGAGAAGAGAGTCTCGCCTGGCATTGCTTGAGAGATGAGAGAGGGGTTGGCTATGCACTGTTTCAGTTGTTGGAAGGCCTTCTCAGATTCGGCGTTCCATTCAAAAGCTTGCCGGAGAACTTTGAAGAACGGGAAGCACTTGTCAGTTGCTCGTGAAATGAAACGGTTGACGGCGATAACTGCCATTATCGTTTGGGGAGATTGCATTTCTATTAAGGCATTGATCTTCTCTAGATTAGCCTCAATACCTCCGTGGTTGACCATGAACCCTAAAAACTTACCAGACCCAACGCCGAAGGCGCACTTCTCTGGGTTCGGCTTCATCTTAAGTTTGCGTAGGGCTTGGAAAGTCTCCCGAAGGTCTGCTAAGTGATCAAAAGAGAGTTTGCTTTTGACGAACATGTCGTCGACGTAGACCTCCATGTTCCGACCTATCTGGTTTTTGAAAATGGCGTTGACCAGGTATTAGTAGATGGCCCCCGCGTTCTTCAAACCGAATGGCATCACACGATAATGATAAGTTCCTCTATCAGTAATGAAGGAGGTGTGCTCCTGGTCTGCTACGTGCATTAGGATCTGATTATAGCCTAAGAAAGCGTCCATAAAGCTGAGCATCTGGTGTCCTGTCGTTGCGTGGACCAATAGGTCTATCTTGGGTAATGGGTAGCTATCCTTGGGACAAGCTTAGTTGATGTCGAAGTAGTCGACGTAAAGTCTCCATTTGCCATTGTTTTTGCGGACCAAGACCACATTGGATAGCCATTTGGGATAGTCTACGTTTCTAATGAACTGGGCTTTCAGCAGCTTGTCCACCTCAGCGGCGATGAGATTGTTGCATTCTGGATGAAAAATGGCCTTTGGCGAAACGGCCGAAACTGGGGCTCAATGCTGAGGTGATGAGTAATGAAAGAAGGGTCAATACCTGGCATGTTGGAGTGGGTCCAAGCAAAGATATCGCTATGCTCGGCTATGAGGGCTGTAAGGTTGGCTTTGGCCAGGGGAGGCAGTTGGCTACCAATTTTTGGCCGTCTTCATTGAGTCGGTGGGGTCAATGGGCACTTCAATTAGTTCTTCTATTGGTTTCCCTCTAATTAGCTTCTCCTCATCTCGGACATCAAGGCCTTCTATGATCATGGCCTTCTTCATTCTGACCTCCTTTAATGAGGCGACATAGCATTCTCTGGCCACCGTTTGTTCACTTCTCACCGTGCCGACCCCCTGATTAGTCAGAAACTTCATGGCCAAATGGTACGTAGAGGTTACATCTTTGAGGGGCGTTGAGAGCTGTGTGTCCAAGTATGATGTTGCAGGCGGAAGGGCAGTCGACGACGAAGAAAATGAGTAGTTTTGTGGACTGCCGTAGATATTCTCCAATGGTGATGGGAAGGTCGATGGAGCCTATGGATGTCACCCGATCGCCGGTGAAGCCGACCAAAGGAGTTTGTAAAGGCAACAACTTTTCTTCCTCAACATTGAGTTGTCGGTAGGCTTTGAGGAAGATAATGTCTGAGGAGTTGCCATTGTCAACAAGTACTCGTCTGACCTTGTAGTTCGATAAGAGAGCCGAAATGACTAGGGGGTCGTCATGGGGGTAGCGAACACCTGTGCAGTCTGCCTCTATAAAGGTGATCGGTTTAGAGCATTGCTTGGGTTGTTTATAGGGGCGGTCCATTGTCGCCACTTCCTTGTCGGAGCCTTGCCTAATTTTTCTAAGGTCGGCTCGCTGTGCCGACCGAGATGGTCCGCCGTAAGCGAGCTCTTCGATGATGACTCTAATCTTGCCTACTGGGGAGGCAGGTCCACCTTGTGCTCGGGGTTGTGGTGGAGCCCGATCATCACGTGGTCTAGGTGGTTCAGGCTGTCTAGGAAGAGTGTGTCGGTCGTTGCGCCACGGATGGTCCATCCTGGGTCATTGGCGAGGGCGAGCTGTTGTGAACCGGTTGAGGCATCCCTGGCGAATCAAATCCTCAATCTGGTCTTTAAGGTTGACACATTCTTTAGTGGTATGACAATACTTGGATTGGTCCCGACAAGTGGAGGGGGATTTTGATGGTTGAGGCCACTTGAGGTCATAGTCACGCTGGATTTGGTGCAAGACTTGCTCCATAGGTGAGTTGAGAGGTGCGTATCGTTCGAATCGACCAGGTGGCCAGTAGGAGTTGGTCGTCTGAGCATAGGGGTCGGTCTGTATACTGTGAAGGTTGGTGAGTGTATTATAAGTGCCTGGGTTCAGGTTCTTTTCTCTTTTCCCTTGACTCCACAGTCAGGAGATTTTTGGCAAGGGAAAAGAGGAAATCCGATAGGCGCAAACTAGCCGTGAAGACTGTGAGAATGACCTTGTCATCGTTTTCCTCCACTTGTAAGGCCTCCGCATTGAAATGGATGACAAAGCTGCGTAGCGATTCCCTCTCGGTCTGCCGGATGTTTAGCAGTTAAGTCACTAGGTGTCGTTGGCGCTGTGCATCGATGAAATGGCTCAGGAAAGACTCACTGAGCTGGTGAAAGAAAGTGACAGAGCCTGGAGGAAACTGGCTGAACTAGAGTCGCACCAACCTTTTCAGCGTGACGGAGGAAGCGCGACACATGATTTTGTTTGAAAAGGTGTGGAGGATTATAAGTGTCCGATATGCTTCCACGTGGTCGACTGGATCGGTGGTACCATCGAATGTATCAATCAATGGCATTTTGAACTTAGGGGGTAGAGCTTTATCCCTGATGGAAGCGGTAAAAAGGGAGTTGATGGTAGAAGAAGGTTTATGATGTATGTTCTACATGACTCCTTGTAGCTGAAGCTTCATTGCCCGTAATTCTTCGTCCCAAACGGGGGCATTATCCCCACAAGCATGAATTGGGGGTTGAACACCATTAGCCTTGCCTGGCAACATGGTTCAGTAGAGGGTGGTTATGAAAAAGCGGTGGTCCCTCCTGGTGGGGCTGCGAGCTTAGGGGAGGAGCGCAGATCGTTGAGGTTCAATGGTTGAGGCTGTGGGACAAAGGGCGGAAATATCCCTTGGGATACATGTGGCGGGACTTGGTGATGATTGTGGGTTTGTTCCGGGTTAGGGGGGATTATTTACGATGGTGAACGGGGGGTAGGTATGTCGCATTGGAGCAAAGCGTTGATCATGGCTTGGTTTTGTTCGGTTAGCCGGTTGATGCTGTTGGTTAGTTCTACAAAATATGGAGGTGGGTTATTTGGGTTGGAGGACTCGGCTTTAAGGTTACCAGTATTGTGTTGTGAAGCCATGGACCTGGTCGTGACCATCCACTCTGACGTAGGAGATAGGTGTTAATAAGGTTCCCTCTGACAACAATGAACACAACTGTCGACCAGAGATGATTTCCCACAGACGGCGCCAATTGATGATGCAGTAGCTTCAATGGAGAATTGGTCAGACTGATCTACACTTCCAACGGGCCTACTGATCTTGATGTCTTCGAAGCGTGCCTGCAAAAAGGTAGGGGGAGAGTCCCCCGATGGATACTCCGGCGATCAAGTTAGGCTGGGCAGATTGATTTTAGAGAGGGAGAGAGAAGCAAAGGGGTAAAAACTTAACCTCTAACGTATCTCGAAGGATTCCTTATATCATTTGCTCATCATTTCCTTGTCCATTCTAAGCTGTCTTATTGGCCTAAAGTTTATGGCCTAGTTAATATCGTTCATGGTGATTCTGCATACTCCGGCGTGAGGGGTCTGCTGTATTTAATGCTATAGTGGCCTCATTAAATGGCTGATGTGTGGGTGCAATAACCTTGTAGGATCTTTTTTTGCTCACGTGGTTAGTTCCCCACCTGACAATTGTTCGAATGCTATTGGTCTTGGGCCAGCATTGGTTTCTCAAAGTTACTGGGCTTACTGGGCTTTAATACCTGGGCCGTGAGCTAGGCCCTGAGCCGTGGGCTGGGCCTTCTTGGGTGCCCATCAGTATCAATATATATAAAAAAAAAAAAAAATCTAAGTGCGAACAGGTTCTTGCGGGTACGGGTTAAACTTGCAACCCGACCCTAACCTGCAATTATACCATATTTCAAACTGCATCCGCCTGTATTGTGTCTCTGAAACTGTCCATTTGTATGCAGGTTATACGGTTCAGATAACCCTATGCCCAGCTTTACATGTAAGTATGTATGTATGATGTAAGAAAGTGAGAGTGTGTGTGTAAGAGAGAGAGAGAGAGAAGAAATGAAAGAGTTAAAGATATAGCTGCAAGACTTACTTGATAAAGGATTCATTTGTCCAAGCACTTCTCCTTGGGGCGCACCGGTTCTTTTTGTTAAGAAGAAAGATGGAACACTCCGGTTGTGTGTTGGCTACCGGGAGCTCAATAAGGTGACGGTGAAGAATAAGTATCCCTTGCCTAGGATCGATGATCTATTCGATCAACTTCAAGGTGCACAAATATTTTCGAAAATAGATTTGCGATCTGGATACCACCAGTTGAAGGTGAAAGCCGAAGACATTGAGAAGACTGCCTTCTGCACTTGGTATGGGCATTATGAATTTCTAGTTATGCCATTTGGGGTCACTAATGCACCGGCAGCCTTCATGGATTTAATGAACCGTGTTTTTAAGCCGTACCTGGATGACTTTGTGGTGGTGTTCATTGATGACATACTCATCTATTCCAAAGACACTAAAGCTCATGAGAATCATTTACGATCGATCTTACAAACACTGAAAGAGAAGAAATTGTATGCGAAACTAAAGAAGTGTGAGTTCGAGTTACATGAAGTGATGTTTTTAGGACATATAATTAATAAAGAGGGCATTTCAGTGGATCCACACAAGATAGAAGCCATTGTGAATTGGTCAACTCCTACGAATGTAACGGAGGTACGTAGTTTCTTGGGCTTAGCAGGGTGAGTAAAGAGAGAGAGAGAGAGATGAGAGAGAGAGAGAGAGAGAGAGAGAAAAAGAGAGAGAGGTGAGAAAGAGACAGAGAGAGTATGAGACCAAATGAGTGATGAGGAAAAAAAAAAGGTACAATTCTTTCACACACACTCAATCAACCTTCTTCTCTTTAAAACAGAGCTCTCTTCCTCTTAAGATTCTTGCAAATGCTCCTCTCCTATCCGGCGGCGATCTCGTCTTCTTTTTGGCGGCGATTTCGTCCTCCTCTCTTCTTCTCTTCGGCGATCTCGCCTCTTTTCCCCTGATTTATTCATTAGCAACCTTATTTCATTTTTTCGGTAGATTTTGAGTATTTGTATGGCAATTAATCACTAAGGACTCACTCAAAAACCCAAGCAACAATTTTATCTATGCAAAACTACCAATTCCAATTCTATCGTACTGACTAATTTAAGGCCAATATCTTATTATAATCTATGAATTTCAAAGCTGAGAAAAGTTTCTGGTGTATGAGTGAGTACTATGGGACCATATTGTTAGTAGTGGTTGATTAACTCTCATCTTCAAGTTGAATTCTCATCTTCAAGTTGGATTCCTTGGAAATATATATATATATTTTTTTAATTTTAAATTAAGGCATAGAAAAGACAGAGAGAGAGAGAGAGAGAGAGAGAGAGAAGATAAAAGATAAAAGAAAAACAAAAAACGAAGTACCTAGAGATGGGATGGAGACTGGTTTCTGACTTCTCTCGTTGATCAATGTGTCGGTGGTGGATGAAACCCTCGAAGAAATCCTCCAAGAAGAAAATATTCGAGTTGAGAAGAGAGGGAAATTTGGGTTGGTCAACAGTGATCGGTGGTCGTCATCGGTGAAAGTTATTCGGTGAGAGGGAACAAACGTCCATTTCAAATAGAGAGAGAGCCTGTTTGTTTCTGATTTGGGTCGCGTGAAACACACTCACTCTTGGAGTAACTGGGGCGATCAATCTCCCAAATTTCTCCACTCATTCAGGCTATTTAGGCTTCGTTTGGAAAGCAAAAGTTGGGATTTTTTTGGCTATTTTAGCCACAAAAAATAAAATAGGCTTTTTAGTCCAATAAGACAAAACATCACATCCAACCCATAATCATTACATTCTTTCTCTCACAAAAAAGTCAAAAAAACTTAAAGCCCTTCCCAAATCAGGCTTTTTAGCCCCAAACTAAAATAGCTAAAAAAGCCAAAAAATCAACCTACTTCCCAAACAAACCCTTAGGGGGGGCTAGTATTGTGTGGATGTAGCGAAACTGTTGAAATTATTAAACAATTCCATTGTCCTGTAATGAATTTCCCCACTCCCCACTAACTAGTGATTTCTTCAATTTGTTTACTTCTTTCATATATATAATTTAACTGTACTTTTTAAATACATGTAATCTAATCTATACAGCAGAATTTCACTCTGCATTTATTTTTTTATGAATGTTTTAAAAAAATTTACATTTTTTTTTTTTTTTTTTATATCTACTCAAGTTACATATATTTGAAGCGTTGCACATATTTATGAATTTTTTTTATAAAATTATTAAATAATGACAAATATACAAAAAAAAAAAAAATTAAAATAAAATTCACCTAGTTTAAAAAACTAATACTTGTTTGTGAAAACCCAAAACAAGAAGTTTTGAGTTTTGGATTTTGGAAAATGAGTTCAAAATGAGATTTGAAATATATGGTTGAAAACTCAAAACCAAAGAAGTTTTGGGTTTTGAAAAATGGACTCTAAAATTGAACCAAACGGGGCACTTTTTTTTTTCAATTTTTTTTTTGAATTTTAAAAATCTCAACTACCCTAGCTTTTGCCCCTAATCTTTTCCGTATAAATACTTTACTCTTGAACCTTTCTTATTACTCTCCATTGCTGTAGTTCAGATTGCTTCATCACATTTCCATTGCTACCAAAAGAGCAACAGTTTGCAAAGGACCCTAATATTGTATTTGGTTGAGAGATTTGAAGAGAAATTTACAAAGGAAAATGAAAAAGATAGATGAAATGTGAATAAGATATACCTATATTTCACTTAATTTCCTACACATTTTCTCTTTCTTTTTTCAAATTCTTTCCCAAATCCCCCAACCAAAGACAGCGTAAAAGTGTAGGAAAACTGTATATAGAGAAGGAACCTCCTATATTCACGAAATACTTGGCACCCACTCCTTGATCCCTACCTCTTTCTTTACTACACTTCTATTCGCTTTTGTCAGTACAATAGACTAGGAGAGGTACACTTTGGGCTCTCCTGCTTGTTTGGTGTGAAGAAATGGGCTTAATGAAACTTTCCTAAATATCAAGATTATCCTGTGATAGAAGAAGCTGGAAAAAAATAGCTTATTAATATGAAAGGGTTATTTTGCTAAAATGAAATAAAACATTTTTTTTTTCTTTTCTCTTATTTTTACTCTATCCAAACACGATAGTTGAGATCCCACACTGTTTTATCTTTTATTCATCCAAACATAATGGTGAGAAACCATGATCATTTTTTATTTTCTCACCTAAGTGAGAAACTATAATAATTACTTTTCTTTTCTCACCTCATGATCCAAATGAAGTGTAATAGAACAGTATTTTCATATGGTTACTTCATCTCTAGGAGAAAGGAGACATAAGTGAGCGAGGAAGAACACATCTCCTTCTGGGCCTATTGGTTGAACAATTTTATCTTTTGCATCTCCTCGGCAAGGTAAACCAAGGATTTCACAGATCTCGCAAAATCTTTCTTTTGTGGGAGGAAGCTTGCCCCTGCCCCCCTGGTTCTAGCTCATCTATACAGAAGTTTGAAGGAGATGGTGGACTCCCAGGTAGCCAAAGGCACGGGTCCCATATAGCTCCTCCAGCTTTGGCTCTAGGCATACTTTCTTGAATTTTGGCTTGAAGTTCTGCCATCCCAAGTTGAGTCCTCCTGTTTTGGACTTTCCCTACTTGAAGCTGAACCAAAGAATTCTCCTTTAACAAATGTTTTACCTTTTCTTTTTATCAAGAAATGGCAACACGAGAAAGGAAGCTCTGGTTGCCTTTCCCAAAGAGCCACTGCTCCGTCCTGGGTGCAAACTCCTATTGAGCATCACAAACTATTTCACAAAAACTACCAAACGCATGCCTCATTACTGGCCATCAACATTTAGAAGTTCCATTGATGAAAAGCAACGTATAATAATACCAACCTATATTTCTATTGTTTCAAAATTATCAACTAACACATGAAATTTCAACCCCCCCAAAAAACAACAAAAAACAAAAACTATACATAACATTGAGCAATTACACACTTTGCATTTTAACAATGGAAGATCTAAATGTTGATGGCCTGTGCTAAATCTCTAAAATGCTATTGGCTGCATATACATATATATATATATATATAGAGAGAGAGAGAGAGAGAGAGAGATATGCTAGTTTAGTCTTCTATAGAGCCGGGGACTAGGAAGCACGGATACGGATACGGATACGGGTATGATACGATACGGATACGACGATACGACAAAATTTGAAAAAGTAAAATACAGGTACGGCGGGGATACGTTCATAAAAAAATATTATTTTTACAATTTTTAGTAATGTAGCATACATAAAAATAAAACTTCAATAATTTTTAGTAATGTAGCATACATAAAAATAAAACTTAAAGCAAAAGACAACTCGATAAAAAAAGAAAGATTCCTATAAAGCTAAGAGTCTTTAAGGTTAATAGCTTCAACTTGTTCCCCTAAAATTTATAAATTTGGTAAACAAATAAAACAAAACATTCATTTAGCATCATCCATAACAACCATAGTGCATCACCCATAACAAAAAATTCATCAATTCAATTAAATTTCAGCAATTTCAACAATATAACATCACCCATAACAACCATAATGCAATTCAAATTAAGGAGGAAAAAATTTACAAAGTTAATTTATTTTAATAAGTCTATTTATTTATTTATTTGCTTATAAGAAATCAATTTGTGGTGTTTGTTGCAATTGTAAATTTTAATTTATTTGATTTTTCAGGTAATACATATAGAGTGTATTATTTTATTTTACCTTATTTGATTTATTTTATTTTATCATACAGGTAATACATACAAAGTTCATTTATTTTATTTTATTTTATTTTATTTTATTTATTTTATTTTACAGAGTATACATACAAAAAAAAAAAAAAATGTGACAGATGAAAGGGAGAGCGAGAGACGATAGATAAAGGGAGAGGGAGAGATCGACCGAGAGGGAGGAGATGAGATCGAGCGATCTGTCCATCTCCAGACTAGAGAGATCGAGCGAGAGGGAGAGGGAGACAGAGAGAGAGAGAGTGAGATCGAGCGAGAGGGAGACACAGAGAGAGCGAAAGGGAGAGAGAGAGGGACGAACCTAATCGACGAGCGTCGAGCTACTGTTCGCGAACCTGATCGATGAACCTGAGCGAGAGACAACGACAAACTCCTCTCCTCCTTTGCTGCTGCTAGTCGACCTAGGTAGGGTTTGGTTGATTGATTTTTTTTGTTTTATTTTACCTTACTTTTGACCCCCATTATAAGCTTTTGAAATTATTTTTTTGCCCTACCGTATCCCGAAAGTATCCCGACCGTATCCTCGCGTATCCCAAACGTATCCGAAATTCAAAAATTTTAAAAAAACAAAAATTAGGATACTTTTTTGATGTATCTGATACGTATCCCGCCGTATCGGGCGCGTATCCATATCCGATACGTGTACGGGGGCCATTTCAGAGTATCCGTGCTTCATAGGCCGAGGAGAGAGGAGAACAGATGATCGCCTTTAGTGAGAGAAGTGGCAGAACAGAGAAAATGAATGGTGAGTCTAGGGCGGACTGTTTAGACTAATTGTAGAAGAGAGTAAAAGAAGATGAGAGACATAGACTGGAAGTTGAAGGAGAGGAGTGTGATTTGTCAAAAAGCACATATTGTATAATAAATACAGGCCTTCCTTCTTGTACACAAGTTGCATTGCCCTCTCTTGGTTAGGTTGCACCCACTTGGTGCCTGTTTTTCAATAAAACTAGATGGTGTGCACACCCGATGGGAGTGCTATAAAAATCAACCTGTTGAAAATAATAATAATAATAATAAAAGTTAACAAATTTGAAATTCAAAATCAAAATAGTCATATACAGATAGTTGTACAAGGGCAATTTGGAAATGGAAAAAAAGTATGACAATTCACAGCAAAGGAGTTGTATTCTTTTATATAATAGTATAGATAGATAGATATTACTCAGTAAAAAAAGGAGAGAAGAAGAAAGAAGAATTTCAAAAACTGTAGTTGTAAAATAATGATTATGAATTACCTCTTTTTTGTACAAGGGCATACTTGTGTTAATTTGTTTCCTTTATGAGAAATGCCACGAAGTTCTCTAAAACTAAAACTGTGTAAAAAACAAATGAAGCAATTTGTTGGTATGCAACTTCAACTGAAAATTGTTAACAATATCACTTTTACACTTAGGGCCAATTATCTGTTGAAAGAATAACCAAATCCAAGTTGAACCCCATTGCCAAACTCAACCTTTCGCCTTTCCTTCTTGCCTCAACCCTTCGTTTCCATTTTCTACTGCTCAAAATTCTCAACAAAACAAATGAGGTGGACATTTATAGACCCTGAGATCCCAACAGAACAAAAAGGTTTCATTGACGTAAAGAATATTTGCACAAGAATTTATTAAATTTGAGTTCGCAACATCGGAAACACAATCTTTATCCTCTAAAATGTTAAAAAGCTTTAACCAAGCAAGAAGGAACATCTTACAAAACTCAATAGCAGCTTAGAAGAAAGTATCTGAAATCTATAAATAATAATCTTGATGCTTCAAACAAACATCTACCATAGAGCAAAAAGTGTCATCATCTACCAAGAACAAAATTAAACATCATAAGAAATCAAGATTAATATAAGCTCAAATAACTTTCAATTGGATCACATTTAGACACCACCACCAAAAAAAAAAGAAAGAAAGAAAAGGAAAATCAAATTTTCTGTTCCTTACCTTCCAATGATCATACCATGGTCCTCTGTAAGCTTCATGAACTAGAAGAACATTGCTTAAGCCATAAAAACAAAACAAAAATGATCACAAGCAATCAAAACATCCAATTTGCAAAAATATAGTCAAAATAAGTGCGCTAGCAAGCTGCTGCATTTAACGATTCAAATACGGTCCATTACACAAGCATCAAACACTCTGCTCGAAAACAGGTTATAGTCTGAATTCATAACAACACATTTCAGCAAGAGAGACAGAATTGAACCTTTCAAAGGCTTGCATTTTGCGGCTTCGGAATCACGTAATCCAAAACGATGACGCTCTCGAGCAAATCCCTAACCTTGTCTTTCTGCAAATTAACCAACTCCGAATTCGAATCCAAAGCCTCCAATTCACTCAATCCAGGCAAAATCGCAATGGAAGCGATCGAAAACGCCTTGGCCCTCGCAGGAGAGAAGTTTTCCCCAAAACTAATCTGATCAATCGATGGAAAAATATCTTTGATTCCTCCAATCACATCCAAAATCTCTCTCTTCTTCTCAGTATCCACCAAACCCTCCTTCAACTTGAGGAACGTCACTCGCATGGCCGAACCGGAGGGAAGCCGAGGGGTCGAAGAGTCGGCGACCCAATCGACGGCCATGATGTCATCGCAGATCGGCTTGACGAAGTCGGTAACAACGGTGAGGTGGCTGGGGTGATCGGTATAGGCGGTGAGGTCGTCCTTGGAGTTGTATCGGCTGTGAAGCAAGTGAGTGAAGGGGAAGGGAGAGGATCGGGTGCGGAGGAGTGGACCGGCGGTGAGGTGGAGGACTTGATGGAGGGAGATGAGAGAGTTGAGTCCGGTGATCATGGAGTCGATCTTTGATGGGTCAGTGTCGGGTTTGACCTTGAAGAGGACGATGTGTTCGATGATTTGCGTTGACATTTTGATGGGAGAGATGGGCGGTGGTGATGAAGAAGAGTGTAGTTGTTTGAAGCGGCGTTGAAGGAGCAGATGTCTGTTACCGCCGAGAGTGAGAGGAGAGCGAGAGAGTTGAGGAAGAGATAAGAAGTGGGTGCGTGCTGTCATACACAGCTTCGTCACCACCATTGTGTGTGTGACAGTGAAAGGTTATTTCTTGTGGAGTGAAGAAGCTTATGGACCTGACTGGTATATCCTCCGGACTATTTTGAAAAGGCGGTTATAATCAATTTTTTTTGGTGAAAAATTATTTATAAATAGTTTATAAGTAATTTTTTTATGAGAGAGGAAGTGGGTTATAATTTGAGAAGTGAATTATAATCAACTTTTCAAAATAGGCCTTTATAATTATAAAAAAAACAAAAATTATAATTTTATATTTTTTGAATTATAAATAAAAAATCATAATCATAATTTTTTTTAAAAAAAAAAGTCATAATTAAAAAAGAAAATCATAATTAAAAAAGAAAATAACATAACTAAAAGTACATATAGTATGAGAGTGTGCATGATAAAATTCTCCGTTTATATATCTTTGTTTATAAGTTCACACTCGATTTGAACTCAAGCCTAGGTAATGGGAAAATTCTATTTTCAAACACTAATTTTTGTTTGTGACAATGCAGTAACCATAATTGACACCTATAGTAATCGGCATTACTTTAGTAAGAAGCACGAAAGATGCCAATTGTGAGGTATCACAAGCTTACATCGGCCAAATATGCATATGTCGAGATAGAGTTGCCAACATCGACAAAGTACATGCACACCGAGAAAGAGTTGTCAAAAGGTGATCACAAGAAAAGAAGATGTCACATTAATAGAGGAAAAATAAATGAGATGGGACATGCTCAGACCAAGGGCAATGATGCAAAGAGTAGGAACTCCTATAAATAGAGGATCCACACTTGAAGAAGGATAAGTGAGAAAAAAAAAAAAAAGAGGGATAGAACTTACAATATTGAAAGAATACTAACTAGATCTTTCGAGGATTCACTCGGCGCACCACCCCGCCGAAACCTGTTCTTTGTTTGCAAGAATATGACGTGAAGTGGATCGTCCTCTTGGTAATTGAGAGGTAATTTGTGTGCAAATTGGGCCGAGCTAGATAAAATCATCTTCCATGGTTGGGCCGCGCATTGGACCAAGTTAGGTACCCAAATAGCTCGGTTATAGGCTGATGGTTGCTAGGACGGTCAATGGGTTTGGGCCTAGCTATCCATGTCTGGTTGGTAAACAAACCAGAGTAATGTACTGAATAAGTGGTGAAAGCCGAGCTGGGTTTAGCTCGGCAAAGTGACTGGCAATCAATGATCAGTCAACTTGGTCACAAAAAGAGTAGAGTAACATAGCTCGGTTAGATATAACTAACCGTGCGAAGTGTTTTGCCATCTCTCTTGGCTAGCAGTGAGCAGAGTGTTCTAAGGATAGGCATTATCCTTAAGAATGTGATTCCTAGCAAGACTCTGCTAAGAAGAGCTAGAATCCTATTAGGATTGTACCACGTGGAATCTATAAAAGCTCAAACCAAACCCTAATATGAGGTATTGTGATTACTGTTCACAAATACACAGAGCTTATTGTCTATTGTTTACTTGCTGACTTAGGCATCAGAGGGGTTTCCGGCACACACCCGCGGGCTAGCTCACATTTGTGCTTTCAGGTGACTGACGTTTGGAGAAGTGAAGACTTGATCAACAGGATTATATGAGACAGATTATTTCTTACTCGTACAATTAGCGTCATTTATGAGAAACATCACAGAGAACAAACCTTTTGATTGAGTTTTTATTCAATTGATTTCAATGGCGCATAATGAATACTTGCCTCAGTCTGTAGTCGCTAGACAAACTCCAGAAGTAACCAGGAGGCGCAAGGATTTGCCTTTTGTTTTGCCCATGGCAGACTTAGACCCTCAGCGACAGAATCCTCATAGGGGCGCACTAGAAAAACGGGGCTTAAGTCCTCGTTGCTCCCAAAGCCCAGATGGACAGCAGTGGAAGATAGATGCCCAGGTTCTAGAGGATCGCGTAAGGGAGCAAGACGAATTGATTAAGAGAATGGCAGCTGACATGGAGGCCATGAAACGCTAGATGAAGGGCAAGTGTGTAGCAGGAGTGGAAATCTGCGGAGGAAGAACGCGTTCTCAACACTTAGGAGACCGAGATAAGCAGGCCACACCTACACATTCCGATAGCAGGAGCCTCTGGACAGGCGATACGAGCTCAAGGACCTCCAAGACTCGTTACTCCAGGCCTAAGAGACTGAAGACTGAAAGGTCTTGCACAGAGGGAAGCAATTACCGACCCACATACTCACCAAACCACCTCTCGGCACACTGAGTTGCTCAGATTGGTAGATCTACGAAATGTTCTGGAAGAAAAGATGCGAATGAGGGAAGATGCCCAGGCCCATGATCCTCAAAGGATCTCGGCTCTACAACGGCTGGCACTTAGAACGCATAAAAGCATCGAGGTTGGAATGCCAATACCGCGCCTTGCCTATGAACCAGCTGATAAGGCATTAGCATGGTTGTAGAGCTCGTCGTTCGTTCCAGCAATAGAGAGCGCACCACTATCCTTGGGTTTCAACCAACCAAAGTTCACAATCTACGAAGGAAAATTAGACCCCTACATGCACTTTCGCCAAGTTATGGCCATACATCGGTGAAACAAAGCTTTAATGTGCATCTTGTTTCCGTCAAGCTTTGGCAACCTAGGCTTGACTTGGTTTAAAAAGTTGCCAGAATGCAACATTGCTTTGTGGGTGCAACTCGCAGAGGCATTTGTCACCAGGTTCAAGACAAATACCAAGACTCCAGTTGAGATAGATCAGTTGCTTGCCATTGACATGGGCGAGAAAGAAATGTTGAAATCTTACAATAATAGGTATTGGGAGACCTTCAACCAAATAGATGACTGTCCCACCAACCTAGCTATCGCGTAATATAAACAGGGTATGCTAGGGGGCCATAAGTTGAAGGATTCAATGATGATGATGCCACTCCTTACAATGAAAGCCTTGATAGAAAGAGTGCACTAGCACATTAGGGTAGAAGAAGATAGCGCTCGTGCTAAGGAAAAGTTTGACACAACAGCCATGTCGGACAAAAAGCCTACGGCGAAAGTTAACATGGTCAGTAGGGAGGATTGACCAGGAAAAAATAGTCGTAGAGGCCTGCCAAGTTAGGAGAAGCGCAGAAAGGCTACGATGAAAGGTATAGGTGCACCTTCCATGACGAAGTGGGGCACTGAACTGAAGATTGCACGCCTGTGAGGCAACATTTGGAAGAATTGGTGGCCACGGGCCACTTGGACAAATATATTGAAAGGGGAACTCAGCTAGCCCTCCCGTACCGCAACGGGCCAGATGAGATGCCAATTGATCGTCCGCCTCAAGGCGTGATCAACATAATACATAGGATCATCGAACTCGAGCGAGTTTGGCAGAATGGCCAGTTGGCAAGATAATTTTGCTGGTCAAAGCTAGCTCGATGACAAAGCAAGTGGAGTTCTGGGTGCTGAACCCTCCACTTATAACATCATATTGGGAAAAGCATGGTTGTACGTCATGCGAGCTGTAGTATCAACCGACCATTAGGTGACGCGATTCCCTAACGAAGCTGAAGTAATCGAATAGTCCTTAAAGGACCAAATTATGTCCAAGAAATGCTTTGTGACAGTGAATGGTAGCCGAGCGACCAAAGGATTTGTGTAGATGGTAGAGGAACCGAAAAACAACAAGATGTTAGCCGACGTTGGCAAGGAAGCCGAACAGAAAGCAGTGGAGGATTTAGTGGAGGTAAGAATTGACGAGAATGATCCAAAAAGTTCTTTTGCTTGGTTCCTTCTTGTCCAACACAGAGAGAAAGGAGGTCATGGAGTTTTTGATCTCCAATATCGAAGTGTTCACTTGGAGGCCGTATGATATGCCTGGTATTGACCCAAACTTCATTTGTCATCAACTTAACGTCAACCCTACCGCCAAACCAATTATACAGCGAACTCGCAGGTCGGCACTACACCACGCTGAGATAGTGGCGGAAGAAGTAGGAAACCTGTTGGAAACAGGGGCAATCAAAGAAGTTCATTATCCCAAGTGGATTTCCAACACAATGTTGGTGCCCAAAAAGAATGGCAAATGGCGCGTTTGCGTGGACTACAAGACGGTCAACAAAACGTGTCCAAAAAATAGCTTCCCTCTACCAAGGATAGACCAACTAGTGGACCTAACTGCAGGCCATAACCGACTTAGCTTTCTCGATGCGTATCGTGGATACCATCATATTGCTGTGTACGAACTAGACTAGGAAGTCACATCCTTCACAACTCCAAGGGGCTTGTATTGCTACAAGGTTATGCCTTTTGGCCTAAAAAATGCAGGGGTAACATTTGAACGAATGTTCACCAAGATGTTTGAAATGTTGTTATGCAGAACAATGGAGGCTTACATTAACGACATGGTGGTCAAAAGTAAGAATGAAGCGGACCATCTCAATGACCTAGCTGAGATATTCCAAATATTAAAGACACACAAACTGCGACTGAACGCTTCCAAGGGTGTATTCGGCATGGGATCAGGTAAATTTCTTGGCTTTCTAGTAACTAACCGCGGTATAGAAGCTGATCTCTCCCAAATCAAGGCCATTCAAGAACTAAAGAGGCCTAACACAGTCAAGGAGTTACAACACTTAATGGGCCTAGCTACCGCGCTAAATCAATTCATAAATCGGTCGTCAGACAGGTGTCGGCTATTTTTTCAGGCGCACAATGCCAAATTTGAGTGGGATGGAGAGTATGACCAAGCTCTGGAGAGCCTAAAGGGGTACTTGACCTCTTTACCACTGTTAGTGAACCCAACGCTTGGAGAGGAACTCTACTTATATTTGGCAGTTTCCTAACACGCAGTTAGCGCGGTGTTGGTACGCGCCGAAGGAATACAACACTTTCCCATCTTTATGTGAGTATGACATTGCTGGACGTCGAGACGAGATACTTGCCATTAGAAAATCTTGCCATAGCTTTGATGATGGTTTCAATAAAGCTGTCGCATTACTTCTATGTGCATACTGTGGTCATGCTGACGACATTCCCTCTAAAGGCCTTGTTTGAAAAGGCAGACTTCTTCGGACAAATATTGAAGTGGGCAGTGGAGTTAGGACAACTTGACATCAAGTTCCAACCTAGAACGGCGATAAAGGCCCAAGTTTTGGCAGACTTTATGGTAGAGTTTGCTCCAAGAAGTCATTCCGTTTGCTTGGTGGACTTGACTGTGGAGACTGAACAAAGGGGGGGAGGGAAGAGCTGCGGGAATAGCGCAGCCCCTGTAGCAAACTGATCAACCGTGCAAGGTAAACTTAACAGTGGCAGCACCGTCCGCCAAAGCCAATAACACATTGTCAAAAGGAGAAGAGGCAAACCGCACAACTACAGGCACAATCTACAATGATGTGTTTATCAATCAGCGCACAAAGACCTGGAAGAAATAACTCAAATCCCAAATCCTAAAACATCTTTGGACCTATCCACTTGATGGAAGTTATTCGTAGGGGAAATATGGAAGCTCTTTGTGGATGACGCTTCCAATAGACATGGAGTTAGACTAGGGATAGTCCTCATATTGCCAGATGGCCTAACCATTGAACAAGCAATCACACTTGGATTTCCAGCGTTCAATAAAAAAGTAGAGTATGAAGCATTGTTAGCCGGTTTGAAGTCAGCCTACCTAATGAAGGCCACGAAGCTAATGGTGTATAGCGACTCCCAATTGGTAGTCAACCAATATCCAGCGACTATGAAGCAAAGGATGACAGAATGGCCAAGTATCAGGAGCTGGTCAGAAACAAGATCATGAAATTCAAAGTCGTGAGGATAGAGAAAATCGGCCGAGAAAAAAATAGCAAGGCAGATGAATTGGCTGGTTTGGCATCGATGGTAGACATTTCTATTCAAAATCCATTCCTAATTGATTTCCTTCCAAGACCAAGCATCGATGAACCGGAAGCGGTCGAGGTATTCTGCGCCGAACTAGGTCCTTCCTAGATGGACCCTATCGTGACCTTCTTGAAAGATAGGATTTTGCCAGAGGACAAGAAGGAGGCCAACAAAATTCGAGCGAAGTCACAACGATTTTGGCTTTCTCCCTCCCTAGCCTTGTATAAGAAGTCATTCATTGGACCATACTTGAAATGCATCTATCCTAGTAAGGTCGAAGCCTTCCTATTCGAGATACACGAAGGCATTTGTGGAAGTCACTGAGGGGGAAGATCTTTGGCTTACCGAGCTATCTCACAGGGGTATTGGTGGCCATACATGCAAACAGATGTAGAGAAGTATGTCAAGAAGTGAGAGAAATGCCAGAAGTTCACACATCAAATCCATCAGCTTGCCAGAGAGCTTTCACCCCTGACCAGTCCTTGGCCTTTTGCAATGTAGGGTTTGGATATAGTAGGACCACTCCTAACCGCGTCGGCGGTAGAAAGTTCTGCATCACGGTGATAGATTACTTCACGAAATGGTAGAGACAGAGGCGCTTGCATCCATCAAAGAGAAAGATGTCAAGAGGTTTGTTTGGCAAAACATCATAACTCGGTTTGAAATTCCTAAGGCCTTGATATCAGACAATGACACTCAGTTCAGCGGATGACTCTTCAGAGGCTTTTGTGAAGAGCACAAAATAGAATTTTACAACTCCACACCAGCATATCCTCAAGCCAATGGTTAGGCCGACTCGTCAAATAAGGTGATCCTGGATGGCTTGAAGAAGAGGTTGGAAAAGGCGAAAGAAAAATGGGTTGAAAAACTCCCCTACGTCTTATGGGCCTACCGAACTACACCAAGGCAATCAACTGGAGAAATGCCATTCGCCCTAGCTTATGGCATGGAAGCAGTCATCCCACTAGAAATCGGTCTTCCAACTATCAGAAGTGAGAACTTTGACCCAAACTTGAATGGGGAAGTAATATCATTGGAGTTGGATCTGGCCGAAGAAAGAAGAGAGAGGGCGTTAATCCACATCACCTCATATCAATAGGAATAATCTAGAAAATACAATAAGGCGGTGCATCCAAGGTAATTCAAGATTAGAGATTGGGTACTACGCATAGTAATGGGAAATGCTTTGGTGCCTGGGGATGGCAAATTGGGACACAATTGGAAGGGGCCGTACAAATTGGTGGGACTAGCAGGAAAATGAGCTTACCACTTAGAAGATGTACACAGTCGAGCTATCCCAATGCCATGGAACACGGCCAGTCTCAAGATATTCTATTTTTAGCATTTTGTACTTGTATTTTTTTTGACTTTTGTTTGATAGTGTCTTCTTGGGTCACGACTTCAGTGTCCGTGTACATGAAAATGAGTGGTAAGGGTCAAAGTGTGTCTCTTGGGGTCACGGTTTTAGTGCTTTGAAACACAAAACCACAGCATTTAAAAAAAGAGAAATAATTAGTGATAAAATATTTTTGTCTCCTTAAATACAAGAACAGAGAATTTATTATTGGTGGCGAAATATTTTTTTCTTCCACAACATAACCTTATGAGACGAAAAATATATTCGTCACGCAATCAATCAAAATTTATTAGTGACGAAATATTTTCGTCTCACACAATTTATTCTTCCAAGACCAAAATATATTTGTCCCCCATTTAATAGAAAGATGAAACGACATCGTCTGCATGACAAAGTGTTTATTAGTGACAGAATATTTTCGTCTTCCATAACTTATCATTCCTAGACAAAAATATATTTGTCACTGTAGCTTGTTTTTTCGTGCTCTTTTCGGATACGACTAGTCCTACAGTTCGGACTCCTGTGGTTTTGAATCTGATTTCACAAGTGCAATGTGAAACAGTGAAAACACAAAAAGAGTCCAAATTCAACAATTCTTTTGGAAAATCGATTTGAATCAAAAAATGCCAAAATTGGAATGCATTGCTAGATTTCAGAGTTGTCACCTAAATATTTTTGGGAAATTTAGGAAACCCATGACTCGTGCAAAAGGCCACTTATCCATCATCACCAAAGTGTCTCGGCTCAGAAACTTAGCTACGAGAGGAGAAGGTCATGAATTGAGCACTCCACTCGCCTGATTAAAGATCGGCCTCTACTAATCATGATGTGATTCTTATTTACATTATATGCTCTTGTTCCGATTATTAGACTAACATTACTATGTGTTGCACACAAGTATAGACTACATTGCAAAAGTTGGAACATTTGATTTCATGTTTGTTTGAAAATTGTTTTTGATACTCGTCACTTGAAAAGTGAGTTTGTATGTACATTAATCAATTTGTCCCAATTTTAACAATTAGCCTTCATCCACCGGCATTCAAACAATTATATCACTTAAGCACATAGCCTCATGGAAAGCATGCTTGACATGGTAACAATCACACGCAATGCAAGATGCTAAAACAATAAATGCTCACCTAGTACTCCAAGGCAAGCCGAATAAAGAAAAATGATTAAAAAATATGCATGTTCCTAAACAATACAATATGACTAATGCAATGCACACATTTAAGCAATTTTGATAGGCTCGGCTATGAGCATAGTATATGATCCAATTCAAAGACATGTGATAAATCACGTATTCAAACAATGAAAGTGTAATTGACATTGGTTAGTAAGATGAGCCAAACCCAAAGGCATGTGAGACGAGTGTATACGAACATAAGAAATGCTAAGAAACATGATGCTCTACATTACCATTATAAGCGGGTAAATAAAAGAGAGAAAGAAATGGGGATTGGAAGACATACACATTATTACATATTTGCCCTCATGCAAGAGGGTCTGAATGAATGTCCAAGTGTTTGAATTAAACTAACTATTACAAAACCAAATAAATGAGTAAACGACTAATTAGCTAAGCTATTACAACAAAGACTAATAATAAGAAACAAGTTAGCTACCTAATTTTATTACAACAAGGATGAACAATATAACTAACTATCTAAGTTAATCAACAATGAACATTCATAATCATTACAGTAATGCTATTTATATTTAATTACAATGATAATGAGAGCGTTAATTTACAACATTGATAGAACCAAGAAGCACGAGGATGGCATGCATGTGATGATTTTCAGAAGTAACTCTATCTGCCATCCTTGGAATTTGCCCTGTTTTACTTTTAGCCACTGCCCTCTATTTCTGCAAAACACTCTGTTTACCAAACATTAGGGCCTGGCTATCCCCCAATGAAGCCCAGCGGGCCCAAATAGGGCCGATCGTGCCCTAATTTTATGCAGAACTTTGTTTTTGTGCTTTGAGGTGAAAACAGTGCAGACAGAATTTTCTGAGCCCTGTTTGCCCTTTCTACCCTTCTCTGTCATGGAAAGCCTTGAGAGAAAGACGAAACTGCTTCCAAAACCATCAATGAGCAAGTTGATTGCTTGATGATTTCGGGCATGAGTTGGACAAAAATCAGTGAATGCAATGAAAAACACTTACTTCTCCTTCTTATCATGTAGTTAACTCAAAGAGGAAAGTAGAAACGCTTCAAGGGTCATATTCATTTTCTTTATGTAGGTTGATCCAATTTTATGCCAATTTCATTAGTCTTATCCATTCTTTAATCCATTTATCCAAGTGTAGCTCGACTTTTTTGCGCCCCATTTCGGAAGTTTGAAATAAGCCCTACAGTTCGGACTCTCGCGGTTCTGAATCTAATTTCACAAGTGTAATGTGAAATTGATAAATACCAAGGAGTCCAAATCCTGCAAATCTTTTGAAAAATCAATTTTGAATCAAATTGCCAAAATGGATTGTTTGCCAGATACAGATTCGCCACCTAAATATTTATTTTGGAAAAATTTAGGAAACCCATGACTCGTGCCAAAGGCCGTGTGTCCGTCATCACCAAAGTTGTCTCGGTTCGGGAACTTGGGTACGAGAGGGGAAGGTCATGAATACATTTGAGCACCCCGGTCGCCCAATCAAAGATTGGCCTCTACTAATCATGATATGAATCTTATTTACATTATATACTCTTGTTCTAATTTATTAGGCTAGCATTTACTATGTGATGCGCGCATACAAGATATAGACTAATTTGCAAGAATTGGAACAATTTCAATTTCGTGTTTGTTTTTCGAAAAGGGTTTGAATTTGCCACTTAACAAAGTGGGCTTAAAGTTTGTGATTTTGCCACTTGACAAAGTGGGCTTAAACGTACATTTATTGAATCATTCCAATTCAAGCAACAAGCCTTCATCCACAGTCACTCAAACATTTTAACAAGTAAGCACTTAGCCTCATGGCAAACATACTAACCATGGCAGTCACTCACACTCATGTAAGTATGCTAAAGCACTAAAAACTCACCTAGTACTCCAAACTAAGATAAAACAAAAGACTTAGAAAAATATGCATGATACTTAACTATATAAAATGGCTAATGCAACGCATGCAATAATGCAACTAAAATAGGCTCGGCTACTTAACATGTTATTTGCAACAATTTCATAGCATGCGTTTAAACACGTATTCAACGAGGTAATAAATGACGATGCAAGTTTGAGTGATGAACCGAGCCTTAGTGTATGTAAGACAAATGAATGGATACAAACATGCGATATGCTAATTGAAATTTGATGCCCCTAATCTCACCATCAAAAGTAGATAAATAAAAAGGAGAAAGACGTGGGTTGGAAGATATACACATTATTACAACATTACGCTCTCACGAAGGAGAGTCCGAATGAATAAACTAGCAAACTAATTAGAGCTAAAGCTAATTAAGCTAACAATTACAAAACCGAAATGAATAACAAGCTAAACTACTTAACTAATTATTACAACACTTGAATTAACTAACTAGTTAACTAACTAATTAAATAATTACAACACAAGTGTAATTAAACTAAGCAACTAACTACTCCGCCTCAGGAAATGAGGGATGTGCATGTGCATGCTCGGATTCCACCTGAAAAGACCAACTGTAGACACCCCATTTTTGACCGACCTCAAGACTTTGATGTCATCATTTGTGCACTCGGTCATTGTTTGTGCTCGTTATGAGTTTCCGGGGCTTTCGGTTAAGCGCCTTGGCTCGGGGCCTCTTAACTCTTTTCTTTTGGTTTTCTTTTGGACCGGACCTTGGTACCTTTGCCTGGAGAGAGAGAGAGGCCTATTGGCCACTTTTTGTAGCTGTAGGCTACTTTTCCCTCTTGTAGGCCACTTGCAGTGGCCGGTAGGCTAGTTTCCGGGGCTTTCGGCTGAGCGTCTTGTCTCGGGGCCTCTTGGATCCCTTCCTTTTGGTTTGTTTTTGGACCATACCTTGTTAACCCTTGCCTGGAGGGAAGGGAGGGCCTGTCGGTTACTTTTGCCAGTTGTAGGCCACTTTTCTCTCCTGTAGGCCATTTGAAGTGGCCGGTAGGCTAGTGGAAGTGGCCGGTCGGCCACTTCCATTTTTCTATTCTTGCAGATATTTTTGGTGCCAGCTGTGCCAGTTGTTGGTCACTGAATGCATCCTCCCTACACGTGTAGGGAGGGATTCAAGCAAGCTCTTGCTTGCATTTCTATAAAGAGGAGGTGTCTCCCCCTTTTAAGGGTTCAAATTTTTTTAGAGAAAAAAATCTACTCTCTCTCTCTCTCTCTCTATATATATATATATATATTATTTTTTTTTTTGGTGCTTGAAAGGGTTTGAAAGTGGGAATTCTTGGTGCATTTGCAAAGGGACTCTTGATCAAACACTCCTACCTTGGAGCTGAGGTTTCTTGAGGTTTGTTTGGAGCTTTTTAAAGTTGGTTTTGGCTCAGAAGTGCTGCTGTGGCTGTTGTGCTTCAAGGGTAAGCCATCTTCTCTTTGAAGCTTTGTTTTATTTGCTTACTTAGCCACCTTTGCATGCTATTTTAGGCCTAGCTTTCAACTACAAAAACCTTTGTTTTTAAGTGTTAAAAATGGTAGTTTAAAGTGTTTTTGGAGTTAGGGGTGTTTCACCCTCTTTGGTGGCTTATTTGCTAAGCTTCTTGCCTTCCTTTAAAGCTTTTGAAATTATCTTGTTTTGGCCTTTTAACCACTGAATTCCAGAGGAATTTCAGTGGTGAAAAACTTATTTTGAGGTCCCAAATAGGAGGGCGGAGTCCCCCCTCCTCTTGTCTTGTTAGCATGTGTTGTTGGCCTACTAAATGAGCATGTGTTTCTAGCCTCTTGAGGCTTAGTTTGAGCATGTTTTTGTGACTTTTTGGACCTCCTATAACTCTGTTTTTGGCTGGTTTGGTCACCTCTTACATGTTTCATACACTTGTAGTGTAATCCTACTTGCTAGCCTAACATGCTTCATACACTTTTTGGCCATTATTTAACATGCTCTAACTCTGATTTTGGTTGGTTGGGTCACCTCTTGCTTGGTTTTTGTACTTGTAATGCAATCTCACTCATTAGCCTTGCATGCTTAGTGTTTTGGCTTATCATTGTAGCTTATTTTGGCTACACTCCAACATGTTTTTGGCATTGTTTTGACATGCTTTAGGACTATTTTGAGTGGTCTTGGCCCCTTGGGGCTTGCCTTGTATAGCTATGGCATAGTTGGTTTTGCTAGTCTTGTGTTTTGAGACCCCTAGCATGCCTTATTTGCGATGTTTGCATGTTTTGGCATGATTTTATACATGATTTCAGAGCATATAGTGTAGTCACACTCTCACATATTCTACTCCTTTATGGCTTTGAGAGTTGTGCCTTTATGCCTTGTTTATGGGCTAATACATGAGTATGCATTTCTTACTATTTGAGCTTCAATTTCAGCATGTTGTAGCCTCTGATTTAGCATGATTAAGCTCTGTCCAGAGCTGGTTTGGTTGTTTGTGCTTAATATTGCATGCTTCTAGAGTGATGCTCTTCACTAGTCTTGATGCTTATGGCTCCAAGTATGTCTTGCATGCATCATTTTCATGCTTTGATGTCATTTAGCATCCTATTTCAGTGCTGGAATATGTGCCATTGCATTCCATCTTTCATTGTTATATCACTTTCGAAAGTGGTCTTAGGCCCTTTGTTGGTTTGAGCACGAAATTGAGGCGTTCATGCTTAATGGTTTTAGCCTTCTCTTGAGGGTTTCTACTAACCAACGGCATGATGTTTCTTTCATGCTCAAAACGCTTGTGGCTTGGTCCGTCTTTCCAATTAGAGGACTTCTCACTTTTGGACTTAACCGGTTAAAGGACTTATCGGTAATCTAAAACGAGTAAACAAAATGAATCGAAGTAAAAATGCCAAGATAACATGTTTGTGTTGCATTGCATGTGTTTGGATCGGACGTTAATCCAAACATGAGAACGAGGGGCGTTTCATACTCAAAGTGATGAAACGTGCCTCATTTCTTAGTCACCGACACCCTTGATCGTGTATGATAGGGTGGAGGCTCATCGAGTCTATTTGTGCATTCATTGACTTGTACAAATTTGGCTTCTCGGCCATCGTGCATCGCGATGCTCGGTTGGTGGCCTGAGAGTCAAGTACCACACTCCTTTGAGCTTGAGAAATGATAAGGAGGGTGGTTGTACACACATATCCTGCAAAGACCTTGCTTGGCCTTTGTTGTTCCTTGTTTGCAGCAAAATTGGACAATGCAGGAGCAAGTGGCCGACCGGCTAGAGGAAGTGGCCTACCGGCCACTCTAAGTGGCCTATAGCCCCTTTAAGTGGCTGACAGTTCTTAGGCTAAGAGGTGGTCAGAAGTTGTTCTGGTTCTGGAGCAGAAACAGCCTAGAGATTGGTTCGGTGTTCAGGAATCAAGGCGAATGCAAACAGAGGCAACCGGTGGCAAAGTAACGGACTTTCGGGAGGAAGCGGAGCAACTGAGCATGCATGCATCCCTCGCTTCCAGAGGCCATTCATTCAAATTGCTTAACTAATTAGCTAGTTAGCTTAGTTATTTTTGTAATTAATTAGTTAAGTGTTTAATTAATTAATTCGGTTTGTAACTAATTAGTTTAGATTAGCTAGTTATTCAATTGTGTTGTAATTAATTAGCTAGAATAGTTAGTTAATTAGTTGGTTTGTAATAGGTAGCTTAATTAGCGTAGCTAGTTAGCTCTCTTTCATTCGAACCCTCTGTCGAGAGGGCACAATGTTGTAATAAGGGTGCGTGTGTGTGTGCATGTCTTCCAACCCCCATTTCTTTCTCCCTTTTACTTATTAGCTTTTGATGGTTAGTTTAGGGCATATTTCAATTAGCATACCTTATGCTTGCATGCGTGCATCATTCATTTGTCTTGCATGCACCAGGCTTGGCGCATCATTCAAACTGCATCGCATTTCATTACACTTACTTGAATACGTGTTTAACAACATGTTATCAAGTGTTGCATTCATATGCCATCTTAGATAGCCGAGCCTATTTAGTTGCATTTTGCATGTGTTGCATTAGGCATTGTTGACATAGTTAGGATCATGCATATTTCTAACTAGCTTCCTGTTTTGGCTCGGAGTACACTGTAAGTGTTTACGCTTTAGCATCCTTGCATAAGTGTGAGTGTTGCCATGATAGCATGCTTGCCATGAGGCTATTTGCTTAAGTGACTAACTGAATGAATGCCTGTGGATGAAGGCTTCATTACTCGAATTGGAACAATTCATCAAAATATGAGTTTTAAGCCCGCTTGGAGTGGCAAATCATTATGTTTTAAAGCCCACTTGAGGGTGGCAAATCCGTGCTTTAGCCTACTTGCGAGTAGCACTTTCAAATCATTTTCGAAAACAAATATTGAATTGTTTTGTTCCAATTCTCGTGATTGAGTCTATACTTGTATGCTGTGCGCATCACATAGTAAGTTAGCTAAATAACCAGAACAAGAACACATGTGTTTTCAAAACAACATATCATGTTTAGTAGAGGCTGATCCTTCGATCGGGCGAGCGGGGGTGCTCATTGCATGACCTTCCCCTCTCGTACCCAAGTTCCCGAGCCGAGGCACCTTTGGTGATGACGGACACATGGCCTTTGGCATGAGTCAGGGTTTCCTAAATTTTCCAAATAAAATATTTCGGTGGCGACTCTGAAATCTGACAAAGCAGTCCATATTTGGCGCTTTTTGATTAAAATCGATTTTCCAAAACGATTTGCCGGATTTGGACTCTTTGGTGATTTTCAGTCTTACATTACACTTTGTGAGATTAGATTTAGAACCGTGACAGGAGTCTGAACTGTAGTAGCTAGAACCCAAATCCGTGCCCTCTTCAAAAGGGGGGCACGCGGAGAGAGTTCGGGCGGTCTGCACCACCGTTTTGCTCCCGAATGCCTCTGTTTGCACACTTGAACATTTCCAGAACAACTTTGCTCCATCTTACGAACACTCTGCTGAAATTTGCATCAGTGGCCAGCCGGCCAAAGATGAAGGTTGTCGGCCATCAGCCGGTTAGGGAGGTGGTCTGCCGGCCACCTGCCAGCTATAGAAAGTGGCCTGCTGGCCACTAATGCCTAGGTTCATCTTGCTGCAACAGAGGACAAACAGAGCATACATAGGGTATTTTCAAGGATTGTCTGCGCAACTCACCCCTTCTTTTCATGAACAAATCTAAGGAGTGGTGAACCTAAGCCACAAACCACCAATTCAAGCAATTTCATTGCATGATGGCTTGTGAACCCAAGAGTGCAAGTTCAATAAATACAAGAAAAAAAAGATACAAACCTCCTCCCTTTCATGAATGATCAAGGGAAGTGGTGACCTTGGAGACTTGGATCATTTCATCACTAGCAAGTATGAAATGGCCCAAATTCCATATGTTCAATTAACGTCCAATTGAACATACCAAGACACAATCAAATTCTTATCTTTGCACAATTTTAGTTTCAACTTTTAGTTACTCCTTTTAATTACCCTTCCATTCTTTAACCAATTAAGTCCATTGGTGAGTTGAGTCCTCTAAAAGAGAAGGAAGTATCAAACAAGGGATAGTTCAAGGCAAGAGAGAGGTGTGATGCCGTTGATAATGAACCCCCAAAAGAGGATTAAACCATTAAACATGGACCTCAATCTCAAGCGTAAACAATCCCAAGGTTGAAACAACCCTCAAAGCAAACAAGACTGAAAAAATGAGGGGGTTGCAAAGATTATGCTTGCTGAAATTAAGTGAGAAAAACACTAAAACAATGCAATCAACTCAAACAAGTGGTGTCTAAAGGCCTAAAACACCAAGCTTGTGAGGACACTTACACTAGAAGCATGCAAAACAAGACTCAAATGACTTAACCAACCCAAAACAGAGTTAAAACAGTCAAAATCAGAGGCTAAACATGCTGGAATTAAGCTACAAAAGGCTAGAAAATTAAGCTAACACATAGAGCTAACTAGGCTAGTAAACAAGACACAAGGAGGGGAGCCTAACCCCTCCAAATTTGAACTTTAAAACATGATTTTGGCCATTGAAAAAGCTCTGAAAATCAGTGTTTACAAGCTTGGAAAAAGATAGTAAAAGGGTGGGAAACACAAGGGCAAAGGCATCCAAAACAAGGTACAAAGAAGGGTTATCAACCCCTCAACCTTTAATGGCCTTAAACCCAAGCTTCAGCCCAAAAAACACAGAGTTTTGACAGCCCAAAAATAGTGAAAAAAATAGCAGAAATAATAGTAGGGAAAGCAAGTAAAGAGGCAAAACCTTATACCTCTTGAAGAAAAGAGTAATTCTAAGCAACAAAACCAAGTAAGTACACCATCTAGAGCTCAAACCAAGCTCAAGAACACCTCAGCTCAAAGATGAGAAGATTTGGTCAAGGGTGTATAGGAAAAGGTTAAGGAATTGGAGGCTAAAGTGTAGAGAAATGCTAGAGAGAGAGAGGGAATTGTAGAGAGAGAGGAAAATTTTTAAGTTCAAAATTTTCTAACCCCAAAACATGGGAGAGGGGTCTCCTATATATAGAAAACATGAAATTCGCTCAAGGAGATCCAGCCCTACACGTGGGGATAGATGCATGCATCTGTGCAAACAGCTGGCACATCTGGCATAAAATATCTGCAAAACACACTGGTGGCCGGCCGGCCATTAGTGGTGGCTGGCAAGCCACATCAGTGGCTGACACCAGGTCGGCAAGCAAAAAGTGATGGCCGGCGAGTCTCTAGCAGTGATCGGCATGTCACCAGAAGTTGCAGACTGAAAAAGATAGATTTGGTCCAAAATTGGGTTTGATATTAGGGTTTGCGAGGCTCAAAGTGATGGCATTCCGCTGGGGACTTTGAGCACTTGGTGAGCAAACAAACTCATCATCGGGTGTACATGCGAGGGGTCCAAGTTATAAGGGCCATAAAAAATGGGGTGTCTACAGTTGCCCCTCTTTGACAGAACTCGGAGTCATAAAATGACGTGAGTGAATGTCAAAGCACAGAGACGACCCATTTTAACAAGGCCGTAAGACTTGGACAAACAATCAAGGCAAAAATAGATGGTTGCGCCTGCAGGCTGCCTATGTATCCCTTTGCAAATAATCAAACCCGCGTAGTTCTGAGACAAGATGCAAACGATATGCATGATGCGACTTTGAAAGTTGGACTTACACACTATGCAAAGCCAGCTATTTTGAAAACTTATGATCATGCAAGATGATGCAATAAGCAATAACAAATGCGATAAGCAAGATAACAAGATAATAACACAAGAATGAGCAGCTTCAAGCTAAAATCAACACAAGTTCTATGCAAGAAGAACTAAAACACACTCTAACCACGCTAAAACATGAGACCAGGAAAGAAACACCGCTCAGGGTTACGTTTCACGCATCTTGAGAAATTGAGAAAATTGCTCGGGGTCATGTTTCACACGTCCCGAGAAACAAAGGAAAAATCTCTCGGGCTCGCGTTTTACGCGTCCCGAGATAAACAACTACTCAGGGTCACGCTTCGCATGTCTTGAGAAAAACCTCTCAGGCGCATGCTTTGCACGTCCTGAGATGAAACCCGCCCAGGGCCGCGCTTCGCACGTCTTGAGAAACAATCACTCGGGCGCGTATTTCATACGTCCCGAGGTAAAACCCATCCAGGTACATGTTTCACGTGTCCTGAGAAACAACCACTTGGGCGTATACTTCGTACGTCCCGAGGTAAAACCCGCCCAGGGCCGCATTTCACGCGTCTTCAGAAACAACCATGCAGGTGCGTACTTTGTACACCCCGAGGTAAAACCCGCCCAGGGCTGCGTTTCACGCGTCTTGAGAAACAACCACTCAGGCGCGTATTTCATACGTCCTGAGGTAAAATAACAGAGGGGTGTGTGATAGATGCACGAAAGTGAATGTGTGCGATAGATGCACGAAATGAATGTGTACGATAGATGCACAAAATAAATATGTGCAATAGATGCATGAAAGTGAATGTGTACGATAGATGCACGAAAGTGAATGTGTGCGATAGATGGACAAAGTGAACAAGTGCGATAGATGCACAAAGTGAACAAGAGGTTCTTTTACCGAGAGACAAAAAACTTCATCTGGAACTCCTCCGAATGAACCATACATACAATATCGTTTGCCTGTGTCAGAAAGAAACTTAACAAGTGCGATATAGTAAGAATGTATGTTCTATGCAAGAGA
Organism: Camellia japonica; assembly: GCA_030407325.1. Lineage (NCBI taxonomy): Eukaryota > Viridiplantae > Streptophyta > Magnoliopsida > Ericales > Theaceae > Camellia > Camellia japonica. The sequence goes on along the minus strand of JAPPVO010000019.1, from coordinate 149,505,352 downwards.
AACAACCGAGATACAATGTTAATGGCATGTTCCATGTGAGAAACAAAGCGGATTCTATGCGTGAAACAAGAGCGGAAGCATATTCTATGCATGATTCATAACGGATGCTAGACGCACATGCAACGTATATGTGAAATGCATATTCTATGCAACAAAGTGACATGCATGTTTTATGCAACAAAGTGAAATGCATATTCTACGCAAGGTACAAAAGCATAATTTGACAAAAACAAATTCAGTAGCAACTTTCGATTTACCTCTCGGAAGAGTTATAATATGTTTAAAGGATACACCTCATTCATGTTGACAAGTGACGAACATCTTGCACCAAAAACACAGTTTTGAGCTTCTGTAGAGACAATTTGAACCCAACAGTGAACCATCCTTACACTTCTTGGAAACCAAGGACACAAAATAGCATTAGGACTCTAAGGGAGGCCACCAGCCACCGGCCAGCCACATGCCGGCCACGGATGAGTCTTGCCAGCCGCGAATAGGCCTTGCCGGCCCCATACCGGCCATCAATGGCAATTCAGGGCCTTTTTTTGTCTTTTCACCATGGGTCCTTAAATATAAGTGACAAGGGCTCATTTCCTTACAACCCTAAGACCGAAATTCTTCTCCCTCTCTCTCTAAGCACTCCTTTTCTCCAGATTTGCGCTTTCTACACGTTTTCCAACGCCCTACGCAAACTTTATTCACTAAACCCTCTTAGTTCTCTTCACTTTGAACCGATTGAAATTTGATTTCGACCCTTCTTTTCTCATTTTCACCCTCCTCGGCTTATTCTCCTCGAGTTTCTCTCGGGCTCGGTGCCTTTTCCCGGGCTTGACTTTTTCTTCTAATTTCTCTTTCCTAGGGTTGACTTTTTCCAAGTTTACCCTTTTTTCTCTATTTTTCTTCACTTTCACCTGCTTTTCACCCATTTTCTAGATGGCAGATGATGTACTATATGACGGGGCTCCTCCAAAGACTCCCCTAGTATTTCTACCTATTCTCGGGGCAGATGAGCCAATCATTGCCGAGGTAGCTGGAGGTATTGAGGCTAACCTCGAGGCAGAGTTCACACCTGAGCCGGAGCCAGAGCCAGTACTAGTGAGGGTTCGGCCATTAATCCAAAGAGGTACCATCCCCGGACACATATCTTGCCAGCTGGTAGCATTCGATGCTTCAGTGACTTTATTCCCAGTGTGTCGGAGGATCTCCTATTGAGGGAGCTGGCTTCCCACCTTTCGTCCATCGTAGTTGAGGTATGAGCTCTATTTTCGTGCATTCCTGCTTGTCTTTACTTGCATTTCTTGCACTGCATTTATCTGACTGGATTTCATGCATTGCCTTATATCTGATTGTACTTACATCACTTTTCACTGCATTTCTTGCACTGTCTTTCATCTGACTGTACTTTTATAACTACCTGATTTGATTCATCTGTTCTTTGCCACAGGGCGAGTCTCGTGCCTTCTGAAGGTACGAAGCCACCACCGCGCGAGATTGGTATGATGAGCTCCCTGTAGGAGTTCGCGACATCATAAACGAGACAGTCATCGGCTTATTCTGCTCTGGCCTGATGCGAGTCATCACGAGTCGTTCTCTTCTGGGAGCGCTCGTGGAGATGTGGTTTGATACCACCAACTCCTTCCACTTTTCTACTATAAGGGAGATGACAATGACTCCCTATGACTTCGCCATGATCACCGACTTAGACGTAGGGGGTGATCCGATCCCTCTTGATTCGGACATGGGAGAGTAGAAGGCGGCCTGGTTTGAGTTGTTGGGAGCGCATCCGCCCATATATCGGACAGGCATGGTCAGATACACCTGGTTTGCCCAGCGATTTAGAGAGAGCAAGCCAGAGATAGTAGAGGAGACAGAGGAGCACGCCAGGGGCTTTCTGATGTTCATCTTTGGTACCACCTTGTTTTCGAACAGGTGGAACACCATCGACTTATATCTACTGAGCGCCCTGGTGACCCTTTCTCGGGTGCGCTTCTACGATTGGGGTGGAGCTGGCTTTGCCACCCTATACGGATACATGAGCTCGACTTCTCATTTGAGTGGAGACTTGATTGGAGGCTACTGGCGAGCCTGGGAGGTATACATCTCAGTTTCCTCTTTGCACTTTACATTTTTACTTTACATCTATTCAACACCTGTGCTTTCTTGCTTTGCACTTTCTACATTTGTTTAAACACCATTCATACATTGTGCTTTCGACTTTGCACTTTCTACATTTGTACATTTGTTCATGTATTGTGCTTTTTGCTTTGCACTTTCTACATCTGTTCATATTGTTCATGCATTGTATTGATCACATCACTGCATTTTTTCCGCAGTTGTGGGTCTATGCATATTTTCCGACTCTGGCCCCAGAGCCCGTAGAGGAGCTTCCATTGACAGTCCCCTATTTACGGAGGTATGACGGTCGCCTCCAGCGTAGGGCTCGTGAGCCCTTTACATTCTTTTGCCACTACTTCGACACCGTGGTTGCTCATGAGGTGACCCAAAACACAGTCATTTTTGCTTTACAACTGTTGTGATTGACATTTAGCAATTGACAGCAACTAACAATCTGTACAACCTCTATTCGTAAATTATGTGGAAGCCATGGGCCACGATGTCTTCTGGGATTTGAGACCAGCTTGCTGAGAGCCCCCGCTTTCGCATTCTACTTGAGGGCCCAGTCTGTTGGGCCTGGTTATTGAGCGAGCGATTCGTGCGCCAGACTGTGGGTCTGCCTGACCCGACCATTCTGATGGCACCGCTAGAGTCCATGAGATCAGCAGACAGTCGATTTGTTGATGAGGTCATTCAGTTTATGGTGGGCTTAGATGCTAACTACTTCCGAGTAGAGGGAGACTATGCGACCTTCATTCAGACACATCTCATGCCACCTTTGACAAGCACTCGTGAAGGTGAGGAGGCAAGAGCTCCTGCTACGCGAGAGGCGCCTAGAGTGACTCGGGCGACTAGGGCCCGTGGTAGAGGGGCTTCCCTAGCGAGCCAGAGGACCGGTTGGCTAGAGCTTTCAACCGCGCTGACATGCTGGCGGCATACTGGGATCCTTACTAGGTCCCGATTGAGCCTGCAACGGTTGGGCACGAGCTTGTTGGGGTTTAAGGCCCGACTCAGGTATGAACCACACTTTACGTTTCGCACCCCACATTTCATTTCAGATATGTTTATTGCGAACACTGATCATTCAAATACATTTGCAGGCATCCATCTAGTACATAGGAGGCGCTCTCAAGCTGATAGCCTCATTGATGGGGATGGTATAGAGGAGAAAGACGTTGCTCGGTCTCCACAGCATCCCAATAATTTTTCAGTTTGCACTTCGGCCATCAAATTTCCACTGACACACTGACACTGACATTTCAACTGAAAACTTTCCAAATTGCACTGATACACCGTATCTGACACACTACATTCACACACTGTATTCATACACTGTATCTGATTTCTGCATATACTCATTCTGCATACTATGCTTGCATTTGATACACATACTGTAACTGATATGTGACAACTGTCTTTTCAAATCCCACCCATACCAATGGCACCAGCGGTAGTTGCAGCACCAGCAACATCCCCTCCAGCAACAGGGAGGAGAGAGAGAGATAGGCTCCAACATGTGGCCGAGGCAGAGCTAGGGGCACTCGAGATGAGAGCGGTCCTTCAGAGCCCATTCTGAGTGATGATGATGCTGAGATGAAGGACTCTGAATAGGTAGTGAGTCAACATTGAAAGTCATCTGAGAGTGGAGACGATGCTGGCTTGGGTTCCGAGAGTGGAGGTGATGCTGAGGCGAGCTCTGAGGTGGAGAGTGAAGATGATACTGGCTCAGGTTCTGGTTCAGGTTCAAACACTGGTGCTAATGAAGATAGTGCCCCAAAGTCTTCTCCTCCGAGGAAGAAGACGAAGAGGGCCTCTCGAGCCTGAGGCAATCGACGCTAATTTTTTTTATTTTTTTGCTTAGTTTCTTTTTGTTTATAGCATTAGCACATTGTATAGCTTCAGACAGGTTTCATTTTCGTTAAAACTTTTACTCCTCTTTTGTAAAAACCATGATCGGAATAAAAATCTAGCAGTTTTATAAAAGGTGTTATTATTTTTGCATCAAGAGCACCATATTTGCATAAAAATGGACAAAGAATTGAATTGGCAAACAAAACCGAACACTTGCATTGGCACAACGTTCTTAAGGGTAATAAAACCGACCAACAACCAAAATACAAAATGCAACATACAACTCGATAAACAAAACAACAACAACTCGATAAATAAAACGAAACGACTCAAATACAACTCAACAGGCTTGCTAAAAAAAACAAAAGGACTCAAAACAAGACCTCAAAACACACAAAGAGCAGAACAAAACACATGCTTTCAGTATTATTCAACACAAAGGTGGATAACAGGGTTGAAAAGAAGACTGTCGGCCGGAGAGGAAGCCTGCCGGCCACAGGAGGTGGCCAAGGTAGCCTACAGGCCACCAATGTGGCATGCTGGCCATCAATGTGATGAACCTCTAGATTGTTGACAGCTGGCCTTCACTCACTGCCTTATCTTCTACAAAAGCTTCACCTTCATCATTTCTTCTCTAGAACTCATTCTAGCTACTATTTTTTGCCACAAATGGAGCCATTTCTTGCCCAAAACCTCATGGATTAAATTGTGACTTTGGACGGCTCGAAAAAGGTGAATTTTCGGGGCTGAGGCATAAATGTACTTTTTTCGTTGAGCCGAACTCCACTTTGTTTTCCATTCCTTCATACCGCGACTAGGTGCTGGAACTCGGTTACACACGTCTTTAGCTTCGGGGGACAAGAAATATGCCTGACAATTGAAGAATTTCAAGCGTTAATGAAATCTCGGCGCGATGAGAAAATCATGCCACAGTCCCGTTTCAGCCACATCCAAGCTTTGGTACAGATGTGTGGGCTCACTCTTCATGAGGCTCGATCCTTGGTTCACAACAGAAAGCTGGATATTCCCAACCTGATTCATCGATTTTCCGATGCCGGTGACCGCGGCGACCATCTTTGGTGGGGTTTTCGGCAACATGCCCTTTGCTTATGTATGCTGGCTCACTTCTTTCTTGTCCCTAGTTTCGGCGGGTCTAGCATTTGCTTGATTGGAGTGGCATAAGGCCTGAAAGAAGGTAAGAGTTGCATTGGCTAGGAATCGAGACTTTGATGGCTTAGACCCCTTCCATCGACGGGAGACTACCAAATTCGCAAGGAGTCCACTACTTCTTCAGGAAATGTTTCCCACCCTTTTCTAATATATGTTTATCACACGCTCAGCACTCAACTCTATTTATCTCTCAAAGCCCTTTTCTCACTTTTCTCTCAACGTACATCTCTATTATTTAATCTCTCTTTTATTTCATCCCTTCCCAGGTGTGGCTTATGGATAAGCTAAAGGTTGTGGATTCTTGCCCTGAGTACTCAGCTCGAGGCTATTTCTTCCACCACCGACTAATGGATTTTCCCAATGAGGGGTGGTGGTGCGAATGGATGTGCAACAGGTCTGCTGCTGACATAACCTGACGTTGCCCCTGGTTTAATCTGACCGAGATGAGCTACAGCATGGCTCAGCAGTCTGGCATTCAACTGATCAACCTTACACACTGTGTATTCTACATTTCATTACGATTCAGGCGTTAGTTTGGGCATGATCAAACCTGCCCAGAGGAGGGGGTAGGGTACCCGATTTCATTCCCCATCCGAGGTTCACATTTGGTTAGGTACCTCACTGCTTGGAGGACAAGAGAGCTTTTGACCCCTACCCCTAGCTTTAGTTGTGTCTTTTCTGGCGAGTGCCTAGCTTGGCTCAAGGATGAGGCACAAATCAGGCGTACTTTAGCTTCAGAAACTTCCACAAGCATGAGCGGGGGACGCAAGAGCACCTGATTCATCTATGCCCCTGGTTTATTACTTTAACCTTTCTTTCAAGTTTTTTCGATGTAATAAAAGCAACTTTGATTTGTATTAGAGAGTTGGAGAGCTTTGTATTGAAATCAATGAAATTAAAATTGTGAGCACTAAAAATTTTCCTTTTGGTCCAAAAATGGTCTAAGTTGTAAAAGGCAAAATTTGAACAAAATAAACTTTTATCAAAACTTTTCAAAACCATTTTCAAGAAGGACCACCACTTGACACGCACGGAATCAATCCTCGAGATGTACAACCTCGAATCAAATGATCACAAATTGCCCTTTGACTAAATAGCACTGCTTAGTGTGGACACGCCCCGAGGGCATTGCTTACCACTGTTTGGACTCAAATGTCACGGTTCTGAATCTAATTCCGCAAAGTGCAATGCGAGACCGATAAATCACCAAAGAGTCCAAATCCGGCAAATCGTTTTGGAAAACTGATTTTTAAGAAAGAAGTGCCAAATATGGACTGCTTTGCCAGATACAGAGTCGCCACTTAAATATTTATTTTTGGAGGAATTTAGGAAACCTTGACTCGTTGCCTAAGGCCACATGTCCGTCATCACCAAAGTTGCCTCGGCTCGGGAACTTGGGTACGATTGGGGAAGGTCATCTATGAGCACCCCCGCTCGCCCGATCAAAGATCGGCCTGTACTAAGCATGATATCTTGTTTTTGAAAACACATGCGTTCTTATTCTGGTTAATTAGCTAGAATTACTATGTGATGCGCACAACACACAAGTATAGACTAGATCGCCTAAGTTGGAACAAATCATCTCATGTATGTTTGTTTGTTTGAAAATGGTTTGAAGGTGCTACTCGCAAGTAGGCTAAGACGTGGATTTGCCACCCTCAAATGGGCTTAGAAAACATGATTTTGCCACAATCAAGTGGGCTTTAAAACTCGAATTTCAATGAATTGTTCCAATTCAGGTAATCTAACCTTCACCCACAGGCATTCAAGCAGTTATATCATATAAACAGTTAGCCTCATGGCAAGCATGCGGTCGTGTTAACACTTACACTCATGCAAGATGCTAAAGCATAAAAGCTTACCTGGTACTCCGAGCCAAAACAATAGCTAGTTAGTAATCAATGCATGATCCTAGCTATTTTAAGATGCCTAATGCAACACATGCAAAATGCAACTAGAATAGGCTCGGATATCTAAGAATGGCATGTGAAATGCGACAACTCGATACACGTATTCAAGTTAGAATTGAAATGCTATGCAATTAGTATGATGTGCCGAGCCTGGTGCATGCAAGACAGATGAATGAATGCAAACATGTGAGCATAAGGATGCTAATTGAAATATGACCTAAAACTAACCATTGAAAGCAGGTAAGTAAAAGGGAGAAAGACGTGGGGTTGGAACACATTCACACACTCACTATAGACACCCCATTTTTGACCGTCCTCAAGAATTGGACGTCACCATTTGAACGCTTGGTGATCATCCATGTTCGTGTTCGTCTTGAGTTCTCGGAGGTTTCGGCCGCGTACCTTGCCTCAAAACCTCTCGACTTCTGTTTTTGCTTCTGAGGACAGGGAATGGCTTGATTGGACATCCCCACACCTCACCGGCCATGGCTTGAGGCCACCGGCCCTGTTTTCTTGCCACCGGCCATTGGTGATGGCCGGTCGGCACTATTGGTGGTCGGTCGGCACTATTGGTGGTCGGTCGGCACCTTTTGCGGCCGGTCGGCATCTTTTGTGGTCGGTCGGCCAACTTTGTTGGCCGATTAGCCACTTTTTCTGGCCGAGACCTTTTCTTGAGGGGGTTTGAACCTTTTGAACCCCCTGTTTTAGCTTCTTGAGGAAGCTTGAACCTTTTGACCCCCCCTTGGTTTAGCTTCTCCAAGAAGCTTGAACCTTTTGAACTCTTGGTTCTAGCTTGAACCTTTTGAACCTTTGCTCTAGCTTCTCCAAGAAGCTTGACCCTTTTTAGCTTCTCCAAGAAGCTTGAACCTTTTTAGCTTCTTGGAGAAGCTTGCACCTTTTTAGCTTCTTGGAGAAGCTTGCACCTTTCTAGCTTCCAAGAGAAGCTTGCACCTTGTTAGCTTCTCTTAGAAGCTTGGCACCTTGCCTTGTCTATATAAGGAGAGCTTCTCCTTCTATTTCAAGGGTTAGAAAATCTGATATATATCATATATATATCACTCCCTCTCTATATCTCCCTCTCTCTCTACATTTGTGTGGGTTAGAGGGTGCAAAAGGGTCTAGTTCTTGGCCATTTGAACTACACCTCCTAGCACAACACCTCCATCATCAACCTAAGGAGCTTGGAGGCCATTTTCAGAGGCTAAGGGACTGTTTTTTTTGGACCAAGAGGCTGCTGTCCCCTTTTAGCTACAAAAGTAACTCCTTTTCCCTTTGTATTCTCCGTTTTTGCACACACTTTTAGCCTATCTTGCTTGCTGATTTGAGATTTGTGTATAACATAAAAAAGTTCTATTTTTTTTGTGTTTAAGATACTTCATTAAGGTTGCTTTTTGTTTGGGGTCGTTTACCCCCTCTTAGGCCTTGTTTGGCCCCATTTTGTGCTATTTTTGGTGAACTCCGGGACCACCTTGTTTGGGCCTCCTCACCACTGAAATCTTGAGGGATTTCAGTGGTGAGGATGGTGGTTTAAGGTCCTAAGAAGTAGAGGGCCACCCCCTCTCCTTGTTGTCTTCAATATATGCCATTTTAGCCTCATATGTGAGCACCATTCTCGAGTTCATGTTGGCCATGTCTTAAGTGTTATTTGTGCTTATTTTTCCATGATATAGCACTGTTTTTAATTGGTTTAGACACACCATGCTTGCTTTGCATACTTGTCTTGTAATGCCATGAAATTGCCTTAACATGTATCTAGCATTTTGACCACCATGCTTGCATATTTTGGCTTAGCTTTGTGAAGTTTTTGGTCATGTTTTAACATGCTTAAGGTCTTTCTTGGGTCTTTGGTGTCATGCTTTCCATGTTTTGTATAGCTTCTTTGCATTCTAGCTTACTAGCCTTGGGTATGTGGATCACTAGCATGCTTTACATGGCCTATTCTCATGATTTGGCATCATTGGAAACCATATTTCAGTCCATGTTCCACGCTTGCATACTTGCATTTTCTATCCCTTTCATGTTTTGAAGAGTTGATGGCTTATGCTCCATGTTTAGGCCCTTGTGCATGCATGCTTGTGTGTGTGTGTGTTTTCATGCCTTTGTTGCATCGTTTTGGCCGCTGTTTTAGACCTAGTAGAGAGCTGTCCAAATTAGTTTAAGACCATCCCTTTGGCATGTTGTGCATGCTGTACATGTTTGTATGTTTAGGTACTTAGCCTATCAACATGTTGCATGTTTAAGTGTCATCGCATTTGGCATGCTTTCTTGTGTTAAGTTGCTTTGCATATTTACATGTGTTATGCCTTTCATGTTATTGCATGTGTGTCATTAACATTGATGATATGCCTTGCATGCTTACTTGTTTAGTTATGTGCCTATTGCACATGGTTTTGTTGTTTGCATGATCATGTTGCACATTAGCTCACATGCCTAGGTTGCATTACATTGGCATGCATGCTTTGCCTCTTGAATGAGTATGATAGAGGTTGAGCTCATTGTTTGTTTATGTGCATTTCATTCTACATTGAAAATGCATACTTGGTCTCTTGGGCCATCACGTATTGAAATGCGTGATTGGTGGTCCGAGAATCGAGCACCATACCCCTTTGAGTCATAAATATGATAAGGGATGTAGTGGTGCATACATTTGCTTGAAATGCATTGCCATCCTTGTTTTGCTCTGCTGCTGTCAAAACAGGTTCTGCAGGAAGCTTTGGCCGGCCGGCCATCTATACTGCCGACCGGCCATCTATTGTTGGCCGATGGCTTTACAAATGGTCGATGACCATCCGGACATGGCCGGTGGTGTTCTGTCTTAGCCGTGATGTTCCACAGTGTCCATAGAGTGCTCCCTGGGACTTGTGCAATTTTCAGAGGAGCAGAGCAGGGAAAACAGAGGCAAACTTGTGCATGGCGTTGGATTTCCGAGCAAACCCGAGCACGCGCGCATTGGACCCTCTTCCCGAGGCCTTTACTGCTTTCTTAGCTTAGTTAATTTGCTTAATTAATTAGGTGGTCTGTAATAATTAATTAGCTTGTCGGTTAATTAATTTGTATTATTCTTTTGGTCCCTCCGAGCGAGGGCGAATTTGTAATAAGTGTGGGTGCGTGTGTGCATGTCTTCCAATCCCCACTTCTTTCTCCCTTTTACTTACCTGCTTTCGATGGTTAGTATTAGGGCATATTTAATTTAGCATACCTTATGCTGTGATGCGTGCATCATACATTTGTCTTACATACATCGGGCTCGACACATCATGCTAACTGCACTTTGTACTTCAATTCTAAGTTGAGTACTTGTTAGTTACAGCATTTCACATGCCATCTTTAGGGTAGCCGAGCCTATTCTAGCTGCATCCTGCATGTGTTGCATTAGCCATCTTAACATGAACTAGGGTCATGCATATGATTACTAACTAGTTCTGTTTTGGCTTGGAGATAGTACTAGGTAAGCTTTTATGCTTTAGCATACCGCATGCGTGCGGATGTTGTCATAATAGCATGATTACCATGAGGCTAGCTGATTATGTGATATAACTGCTTGAATGCCTGTGGATGGAGGTCGAGTTACCTAAATTGGAATAATGCATTAAAACTGTGAGTTTTTGAGCCCACTTGGAGTGGCAAATCTCATGTTTCCTAAGCCCACTCGAGGGTGGCAAAATCCGCATTTTAGCCTACTTGCGAGTAGCAAACCATTTTCAAAACAAGCATGAAATGTTTTGTTCCAATTTAGGCGATTTGGTCTATACTGTTTGCTGTGCGCTCACGTAGTAAATCTAGGCTAATAACCGGAATAAGAACGCATAATGTTTCAAAACAAGATATCATGGTTAGTAGAGGCCGATCTTTGATCGGGCGAGCGGGGGTGCTCATAGCTGACTTCCCAATCGTACCCAAGTTCCCGAGCCGAGGCAACTTGGTGATGACGGACGCGTGGCCTTTGGCACGAGTCAGGGTTTCCTAAATTCCCCCATAAAAATATTTAGGTGGCGACTCTGTATCTGGCAAAGCAGTCCATGTTTGGCACTTCTTTCTAAAATCTGTTTTCTCAAAACGATTTGCCGGATTTGGACTCTTTGGTTCAGATTAAGAACCGTGACAATTTGAGTCCTGAACTGTAGTGAGACCCACAAACGAACAAGGGATTCATCCTCCCGGGACGTTCGGGGACGTCCACACTCACGCACACTTATTACAAAATTCGCCCTCTCGACGGAGGGTTCGAATAAATAATACAGACCGAATAATTAATCAAATACCCTAGCTAATTAAATATTACAAAACCCTTAACTAATTTAAACAAATTAACTAAGCTATGAAACTAAAGAGGCCGGCGCATGCAAACATGCAAAGCAACTTAACCAAAAGTATGCCAAATGCAATATAACTCAAGCATGCGACAACATGCAATAGGCCAAGTACGCAACAACATGCAAGGCAAACATGCGACAACATGCGAAAATGGACTTAAACTAACATGGACAGCTCTCAAATAGGCCCAAATCAGTGGCCAAAATGCTAAGAAATGAGGGACAAAAGCATATACAAACATGCATGCTAATTGGCCTATCACCTAGGCATGAAGACACAGCTCTTAAGCATACTTAAAAGAGTGAAAAGCATGCAAGTGCGACAACACTACATGCTCTGAAATGATGTTAGAAACGATGCCAAATCACACATATAATCATAATCATAGCATGCATGAGGCTTAAAGCCTAAGACTAGTAAAGGGACTTGAACCAAAGCTACACAAAACAAAGGGCATATGGCAAATATGACCCAAAACAGTCATTGACCATGTCAAAATGAGTCTAAAACGTGCAATGACCAAAGCCAAAAGAAGCCAAGTCAAAGGGGCGAAAACATGAGGCATACAAGGCCACAAAAGAGGTGTTACACTACACCCATCAAAGCCAAACATGGCATGACTCAAGCAATAAAAATTAGAGTTATGGCATGTTAGAACAAGACCAAAAACACATTGAAATGTCATCCTAGAAGCCTAAACATGGAGGCATACACAATGGTCCATTAATGAGGCATAAGACATTAACTCTTTAAAACATTAAAGGAGTGACAAATGCAAGTATATGAGCATACTATATGGACTGAAATAACATAACAAATGATGCCAAATCACTGAAATAAGCCAAGCAAAGCATGCTAGGGATTTGGACACTTAAGGCTAACAAGCTAGAATGCATGGTGGCTATACAAAGCATGGCATACATGGTTAAAACAACTCAAATTAGAGCTTAAGCATGCTATAACAAGGCTAAAAGTTTCATGGAGTTGAGCCAAAATCATGCTAGAAAGACATGTCAAAGCATGATGCATGTTAAGGCAAATAAGAGGATTGCAAGGCAAGTACATGAAGCATGTAAGAGGCCATCAAACCAACCTTAGACAGAGGTAAAACATGGCAAAATAACACCAAATACTTGCTGAAATGGAGCTAAAACAAGCTAAGCATATATGCTACCCACATAAGCGATTTATGCTAGCATTCAAAACAACAAGGAGAGGGGATATGACCCTCTCCTATTTAGGACACCAAGACCACCTCTCCACCACTGAAAATCCTCTGGATTTCAGTGGTAGAGAGGCCATGCAAAGCTTAAAGCAAGGGCCAAAGGGGATGGCCTAAAACAAGACCTAACAAGGCCTTGGAGGGGGGTAAACAACCCCAAACCTCAAAATGACCTAAAACAAAGTTCTAAAGTAAGTAAAAATAGAACTTTTATCAGTTAATGGCTAAGCTTAAAACAATAAGCAAGAAGGGCTAAAAGCTTAAGCAAGAAAGGGGTATCTAAAGCAAGAATATTCACCCTTGAAGAACACTTTCAAGAACACAACACCAGCACCTTTCTCTAATCAAAAACAGCTCAAGAACCCTAACACCAACTCCCTAATGCCTCAGCAACCAAGCATGGTGTAGTGCTAGGTGTCTGTGTGCAATAGTAAGACCAAATCACACTTTAGGTCACAAAAACACACACCAAAGTGTAAAGAGAGGGAGATATAGAGATAGAGATACAACTATTCTATCCCTAAAATCCAAAACCCCCTAAGAAGGGAGGAGGAGCCCCCTTCTTATAGAAGTCCAAATTCTAAGCTTCTAAGAGAAGCTAAGCAAGGGGCAAATCCCTCCATACACATGTATGAAGGGGGGGAATGGTGGATGCCAGCTGTTCCAGCTGGCATAAAATATCTGCATAAAGCAGATGAACAAGGTTCGGCCAGAAAATATGGCCGATCGACCAAAAAAAGGGCTGGCCGACCAAAAATAGTGCCGATCGGCCAACACTTTTGGCCGATGGCAAGAAAACATGGCCGATGGTTTCAAGCCTTGGCTGGTGGGGTGTGGGGATGGCCAACAAGCCACCCTCTTCCCTCAGTAGCAAAACCACAAGTCCTTGGTCCACAACCAAGCACAAAACAGACAAGTTGAGAGATCCTAGGAAAAGGCACGCAGCTGAGACCTTCGGGAACTCAAAACGAACACGAACATGGATGATCATCGAGTGTTCAAACGATGACGTCCAAGTCTTGAAGACGGTAAAAAATGGGGTGTCTACACTTAGCATTGTAACCATCTCTCAAAGTAAAGATCACAACCAAACTCTCAGGTAAAGAAAAGACAAATATGACCTGATCAATCACATGGACATGATAGTTGAATTGGAGGTGTTTATGGCCGGACTTCAGGATGAAGTTGCCTACATATCCCGAAGATAGGAATTAGGCCTGACGTAGTTTGGTTCAAGTTCATTCGAGTATTAACTCTCTCCTTTGCGCTCTAACTTTTGCCAAGGCCGCCCTTTAGGTTTTCAACCTTGCGAGCTCAGTTTTTCTTTATTTCTAATTTTTTATGCTCTAACTTTTGCCTAGGTCGCCCTTTTGGGTTTTCGGCCTAGCGAGCCTCTCAGGGATAATATTTCTTCAACTTGTCCATGTTGATCGGTTGGGAAAATTCTAGGCCATCCAAGTCCATGAGAATGACAGCTCCACCTGACCAGGTAGTTTTGATGATGTAAGGACCAGTCCAATTGGGTCTGAACTTGCCCCTTGGGTCATGGATGGGAACTCAATTGTCTTTCAGCACCAAATCCCCTTCTTTGAGATTCTGGGACTTAACATTCTTGTTAAAAGCCCTAGCAATCCTGCATTGATAACCCTGAACATGGTACAATGCTTTCAACCTTCTCTCATCAAGCAACATCAGTTCTTCGAACCTGCTCTGTTGCCAGTTCGCCTCTGCTATTTGACACTCTGCCATAACTCGTAGCGACGGGACTTCTATCTTGATTGCCATAACAACTTCCATCCCATAAACAAGAGAATCAGGAGTTGCCCCTGTAGACGTCTAGATTGAAGTTCTATAGCCCCAGAGTGCAAATGGCAATTTCTCTGGCCAGTCCTTGTAGGTCTCAACCATCTTCTGCAGAATATGCTTGATGTTCTTGTTGGCGGCCTCAATAGCTCTGTTGGTTTGCGGCCGGTATGTAGATGACTTATGGAAAGCCACATTGTATTTTTCCAACAAGTCGTTCACTTCTTTCTTGAAGTGGGAGCCATTATCTGATACAATCTCATTCAAGACTCCATAACGGCAAATGATGTTGTTTCAGATGAACTTAGCCACATGCGCTGCTTTCAACACTGTGTAGGACTAAGCTTCCACCCACTTTGTAAAGTAATCAATTGCTACCAGAATGTATTCATGCCCATTTGACCCTTTTGGCGTGACTGCCCCAATGACGTCAATTCCCCATACTGAAAAAGGCCATGGTGAAGTCATGTTATACAGTTTTGACAGCAGGATATTCATGCGGTTGGCATGAATTTGGCATTTGTGGCATCGCCGAACAAAACCAATACAATCCTCCTCTATAGTGGACCAGTACATTCATGTGCGCTCCACACTCTACCCATGGATAGACTCCATCAGGCGCTTTGATTCCTCTACTTTGACACATAACTTGTGCATTCCCAAATGACCTCTCTTGTACAGTTCACCTCCGCAGATGATAAATTGAATGGCCATCCGCCGTATTGCCCTCTTGTCCTTGGCATTTGACCCTGGTGGATAAACCTCCTTTTCCAAGAAGTTCCAGATATTGTAGTACCAAGGGTTTTGATCATGCGCTTCATCCATTGCGGTGATAGTTTCGTAGGCTGGCGTATATCTCTGCTCTATGATGATCGGACGCATTCGAACTCTAAGTAGAATGTCTATCATAGAAAATAGAGTTGATAAAGCAGCAGTGAACCTGTTGTTCTCTCTTAGTAGATGCGTGAAAGTCAGCTTTTCAAACCTAGGAATTAGAACGTCCAGGGTCTGGTGATAGATCTTCATCTTTTCTTCTTTGAGTTTCCAATCTCCATTTTCTTAAGAAATAACTAGGTTTGAGTCCCCGATGATGTCCAACCTGTTTGCCCCTAGTTCTAGGGCGGCTTCCAAACCAGTGATACACGCCTCATGTTCTGCTTTGTTATTGGATACCTTGAACCAGGGTTTGAAGGCTAAAGGTATATGGGAATTGTTGAGTGCTATTAGCAACACACCTATCCCGTAACCATATTGATTGGACGCTTCGTCAAAGTACATTATCCAAGTCTCCTCCTCAACTTGCAGAATAGCTTTATCTAGAAAAAGGTATTCTACCGCTCCATCCCCCTCTACTGGGTGATCTGCCAGGAACTCCGCTACCGCTCTCCCCTTGACTGACTTGTGAGTAACATACTTAAGATCAAATTCGGAGAGAAGAGTAACCAACGAGCTAGCCTACCCATAAGCGCTGGTTTCTCAAAGAGATATTTGATGGGATCTAATTTCGAAACCAGAATTACGGAGTGAGCTAACAAGTAGTGCCTCAACTTCCTGGTAGCCCATACCAAGGCTAAGCAAGCTTTCTCCAACGGAGTGTAGCGGGTCTCATAATCCAGCATTTTCTTGCTCAAGTAGTAGATGGCTTTCTCCACCCTATCCTTAGATTCCTGAGCATGCATGCATCCCATTGTGGTGTCTGTGACTAACAGATACAGAATCAAAGGCTTTCTCGGCTCTGACGGCGACAACACAGGCGGATTCTGAAGATACTACTTGATCTGCTCAAAAGCAAATTGACATCGATCATCCCATCAGAATTTCATTCCTTTCTTCAGGAGACCAAATAGTGGTTCACAAGTTAAGGTTAATTTGGAAATAAACCGTCTTATGAAGTGCACTTTACCCAAAAAGCCTCGCACCTTCTTTTCAGTCCTTGGTGGTGGCATTTCTAGGATGGCCTTGATTTTGGAAGGATCTACCTCAATGCCCCTCTATGTGATCAAGAAACCCAGTATTTTCCCTGCTGTTACGTCGAAAGTACATTTCTGTAAATTCAACCTCAGTCTGTATTCTCTGATCTGTTGAAAGAATTTTTTCAAGGCGATGTAGTGGCCCTTTCTTTCCTTGGACTTGACAATCATGTCGTCCACGTACACCTCGACCTCTTTATGGATCATATCATGCAAAATAGTGGTTGCAGCCCATTGATAAGTAGCCCCGGCATTCTTCAATCCAAACGGCATCACCCGATAATAGTAGGTTCCCCACGGCGTAGTGAATACAGTTTTCTCTCTGTCCTCGGGCGCCATTAGAATCTGGTTATACCCGAAAAATCCATCCATGAAGGAATACATGACCCGCGGTAAAGTCCACTAATTCATCAATATGTGGTAGGGGAAAATCATCCTTCGAACCAGCCTTATTCAGATCCCTGAAGTCGACACAGACTCTGATTCTGCCATCCTTCTTTGGGACTGGAAAAATGTTGGCCAACCACGTTGGATACTTAGACACAAGCAAGAACCCTGCGTCGATCTATTTGGTAACTTCTTCCTTAATCTTCAAAGCCCAATCCGGACGTATTCTCTGCAATTTCTGTTTGACGGGTCAGGCCTCTGGGTCGAGAAGGATCCGATGCTGTACAATCTCAGGATTGATTCCAGGCATGTCTTCGTAGGACCATGTGAAAACATCTTTGAAATCTTTTAATAAAGCGACTAAGAGCTTGCGCTTCTCCGAAGACAACGTCGACCCAATCTAGACCAGACGCGGATCCTTCTTAGTACCTACATTAATAGCAATGATTTCATCAGCAAGGGGTTTCGCAAACCTCTCATCCTCTTGATTAATCAAGTTTTTCAAAACCAGAGGAATTCCTTCCTCTTCGTTTTCATTAAAATTTTGAAAATCTTGGTCAATGCAATAAATAAGCGGCACAGAGAAATACTCAGAATCAGCAGCATCATTCTCATTCATAAGGTCCAACTCATCCAGCTCTTCGATTACAACTAACTCAAAAGTAAAAGAAAAATATAACCTGGACAAGACCTTGGCATCCGGGTTATCACCCCTAGGAATACCAGACTCAGACTCAGAAGAACCATAATCTGATTCCGACTCCACAGACTCTGTGGAATCAAATTCTGGCTCATTACCCGACTCAGAACTAGAAAAGTAGCCCTCCTCCAGTTGCCAACCGAGAGATGGTGCGTCAGATGCATCCAAAATACTGCTAGATGGGTTAACACCTGGCTGATCCCCGATCATGGAGATAGTCAGGTTATCCCCCAAGCTCTCTAAGTTGATCGGAGGATCTGAAAGGAGACATGCCAATGCTGCCCTTACTCCAAGCTCGCTGTTGTTCGAGTCACTTTCCATGCTCTTTTCAGCTCAGCATTTGGTTAAGCCTTTTCCTCAGCTTCACTACCTTGCAACTGCAAATCAAAGAAGATTTCGAAACTGGGGACACGCTACTTCGTAGAATTCATCCAGGGCTCGGGAAAGCTGTAAAATGGGAAGTCTTCACCCTCCCGAACAAAATGACCATTTAGCTTTCCCCGGATCGGCCTGTGAACAAGCTCATAATGCTTCTCAGCCTTCTTGGCTCTAGCTCTGCCTGCCATCTCTTCACTTTTCCTGGCCCAGTCCTCTTTGGTGGGCGTCTAGCCAAGACCAAAGGCATTCAGATTATGCAGCACATCGACCAATGCTGTGACGTATTTTCGGCCACTTCTTCCCAGTCTCATTCCTGGCACATGTTGGAGTTTGTTCATGAAATACATTGATTGGGCGATAACATACATGCCCTCATCAGCTGCCAAGATATTCTGAACCACCTGGGCCTCGGCCAAAGTAAACCCTGAAGGGAATACATCCTCTTCGCCATGAACGATCTCCAGTACTGGTGTAGTTACCTCTAGCGGAGGATGGATGGATGAATTCCCAAAGACGATCGTCACTCCATTCATGTGGGGTATTTCAGCATTTGGTGGAGGGTAGAGGACTGCTTTTACCAGGTGCAGCCAAGGTCTTCCTAGTAGTAGATTGAAAGTGGCCGACACATCCAGGACATGGAACTTAATATCTTGTTGAGCTGGGCCCACTTGAACTCTGATCTGTACCATGCCCATAACCTCTCTACTTATATTGTCATACGCCTGAATCACCTGGGTTGTAGGCACGAAATCTACTGGTTTCAGGCCGATGGCATAAGCTATACAAGAATGACAGACATTGATAACTGACCCGGTGTTGATCAATACCACTGGCACCCACTTTTCTCTACACTCCACTGATATGTACAGAGGTTTGTTGTGTGTTGAGCCTTCCGGCGGTAGTTCTTTATCTGAGAAGGTTAGAGTTAGCACGACACCTCCTGGGAAAACCAGCACCACAAGCTGTTCAGGAGTCGTATCAATGGACAATTTGGCCCTATCCATCGCTAATAGTACAACCTGTCGATGCACCCGAGAAGCCATGAGTAGACCCCAGATTGAAATATTGGCTTGAATTTTCTTTAGCTGTTTCAGCACCGCCTCTTCTTCCAACTATTTTTCCTTCTGCTTCTCAACCTCTTTATCTTTCCCAAAGGCTTCAACTTGGTCCAAGTGCGGCGGCTTGAAATACCGCCACTTCTCGTCATGTGGTCAATCTCTTCAGTGTACCAGGTATCATCTGGCAGATCTTCACCCCAATCTTCATCGGTTTGAGCCAAAAGTAGATCGTCATCCTCCCACCATGTACCTCCGGGGGCCAACAAATAGTTGTTCGGCTCCATTCTGATCGTTCTCTCATTAGAAATATCCCCTGCAGGGTGTTAGGCTTTTCCAGCTTCTTGGGTGTCTTCAACCCTTTCTTGTGTAAACTACTTCAGTGTAACTTCTTGTTCGGTGTCCATAGTACTCACAGTGCCCAATTCTTGAGCTAAATTCTCGACGCTAGTGCTCTCTGGCAATTTCCCGTTTTCATTAACCATTTCAGCCACTACAGCTATTCTTGCTTCATTTTCTTCTGGTTTTGTTTCAGTTTCCTCCTCCTTGTCAAGTTCATCACTCAACCATCTTGAGTTGTCCGTCGACCCATTCAAATCAAACCAGTCAATCTACACATCCCCTTGATCTTGTTCGTCATAGAACTGCAGATTGTCTAAGTCCTCCGCAAACTCTGCCAAATCGTCAAAATCTTGGCTTAGGCCATCCTCTCTAACCATACTGACCTCCACAGCTGTTGGCAATACCACTTCGGGCTTGGCTTGATCAATTGGTACAATGTAGCAACATGGATCATACTCCTCCTTAGACAAGTCCTCAGAGCACTTAGGCAGGGGACTCGTACTCTCCTCTAAGGCCAGCCTCCCTTCTTTTGCCACTGTCACCACCACGGGTTCAGGTTGAAGTGTGGACGTGTCTATCATGCACAAGTCTGTGCTTTCAGGAATGAACACGACCGGTTTGGGTAGGTGGGAAGGGGTAATATATATGCTGGGGTCGTAAGGGATGGCCAGTGTATGGATTAGGTTTAAGTTCTGAGGTGGGTGTAGACACCCCATTTTTGACTACCCGTAAGACTTGGGCGCCTCAGGTTGATTACTCGATGATGAAAGTTGTGCTATGCAAAAGTTCAATTTCTTCAGCAAGAGGAGCTTCAAATCCCAACCTTACACCCCATTTTTGGACCAAAACTTTTTTGGACCAAAATTATTTTAGACCTTAAAGCCCTCTCTTTCAAAAATTTTTTTCCAAAAGTTTCTACGATGTTTTGAGGCTTGCATTTCGTTAAATGTTGTGCTTTTCAGTAAACCAAGCAAGGACAAAGTGGAAATAAATGAAAGAGAGGTGAAATCTTTGAAAAATCTTTCAAAACATCTTACTTTTGGGTTGGAAGTTGAAGAAAGTGGGAGAGGGGGGAAGAAAACTAGTTTGGGAGAAGTTAGTTATCAATCTGGTTAGGACCAAAACTGAGCAGTCTACACTAAAATAGGCATATATTTTTGCACACTTGGAGTTTTGATGTGAGGCTACCACCATTGGAAATTATACTTTCGGGGCTTCAATTTAGACTCAAGAATGGCCTAAAACGGAGTCCGAACAAGGGAGATATGCCTGTTTGAAATCGGGCCAAAAAATAGATTTTTATGGCTGGCCAGTAGTGATGGCCTGCCGACCACATTGATGGCCAGCCGGCCACCAATGAAACAAAAACTTAGATTTTGCAGCTATTTACCTCCAACTGTTTGCACAAAGTTCCAGCTGTCCATTTGTTGATATTTCGACCTGAGGCTTTTGTATGCTATATATACATGACCTATCTCTCATATTTTAAGGTTAGGAAAATTTTGGGAGTCTCTCTCTCTTTACATTTCTCTCTTTCTCTCTTGAACTTTTGTGCATACAAGTGTAGATACATTTCAAGTTTGCCTATCATCCCTTAACCAAAGTTGCTTATCTTTGGGCTGAGGTTACTTGGGACCCTCTTTGAGCTCTAGAAGGTGGTCTTGGCTTGATTTATTGCTTCATTTGTGTCTTCCCTTCAACACTTGCCTTTTAAACTTGTTTTGCATACTTGTTTTCCAATATTTTCCAATTGTTTGTGGGCTGATTTTGAACTGTAAAAAACTCTGTTTTTGTGGCCTAAAAGTGTTGGTTTGAGGCCATTTTCAGTTAAGGGATGGTTCACCCTTCTTGCTTCTTTGTTTGTTAAGTTTTTGTGCCTTTGTTCACCATTTTCAAACCAACTTTTTTGGGTCTTTTAACCACTGAATTTCAGAGGTTTTTCAATGGTAAAAAACTCATTTTGAAGTCCAAATTTGGAGAAGTTAGCCTCTCCTCCTTGTGTCTTGTTTGCATGCCTAGTTAGCTTTATGTGTTAGCATGTTTTTCTACCTGAACTTAGCTCAAGTCCAACATGTTTTAGCCTCTAAAATAGCTTGCTTTAGCTCTGTTTTGGGCTGGTTAGTTCATTTGGGTCTTGCTTTGCATGGTTGTAGTGTAATAGTCCTCACAAGTTGGTGTTTTAGGGTCTTAGACACCTTTTGTTTGAGTTGATAGCATCTTTTGGTGTTGTTTTTCACTCTATTTCAGCACTATAATCTCTGCAAACTCCCTCTTTGCTTCACTCTTTCATTTGCTTTTGACGGTTGTTTCATGCTTGGGATCCTTTAAGCTTGAAATTGAGGTTATGCTTAATGGTTTAATCCTCTTTGAGGGTTCATTACCAATGGCATGCTCTCTCTGTTGCCTTATATTATCCCTTGGTTGACACTTCTTTCATCTTAGAGGACACTCACCAATGGACAAATTGATTAAAGAATAATTTGGTAACTAAAATGTGTAAACAAAATTGGCAAGTAAAAGTGGTAAGATAAGCACTTTGTGTTGCATTGCATGTGTTCAAATCTGACGTTAGTTTGAACACAAGGAAATGGAACATTTCATACTTAAAAGTGATGAAATGTGCTATTTTCCTAGGTCTCCATTGCCCTTGATCATGCATGATAGGGTGATGGTCATTTGAGTCTTGTTTGCGCATTTATCGAACTTGTACAAACTTGGTTTTTTGGCCATCATGCATTGAAATTGTTGGGTTGATGATTTGAGAACCAAGAGTATCACTCTTTTGAACTTGTTTGATGATAAGAAGGGTAACAGTACAAATAAACCTTCAAAAAATACACTGCTTTGCTCTGTTTGCTCTCTGTTTTAGCAAAGAAGTCCAAGCCAATGGAGGCCAACGACCACCACCAATAGCCGACCGGCTATCATTGTTGGCCGACTGACCATTAGCAGTGGCCGATCGGCCCCACTGTCGGCCACCAATGAAAATTCAACAGAGTGTTTCTGAAACAAAGCAGAGTTGATCTGGAGAAGGAGAAAGTGCAAGTGCTTCTGTGCAATAGAGGCTTGCAGCAGCAAAACGGTGGCCTTTTGGGTGAAAAACTGAGCATGCATGCATTCCTCATTTCCCGAGGCCATTTGGTTAATTTGCTTAGTTAATTAGTTGTAGCTAATTCATGCAAATGTTGTAACTATTTAGCTTAGATAATTAATTAGTTCACATTGTGTAATTAATTAATTAAATAGCTTAGTTTAATTGATTAATTAGTTAAGTGTGTTGTAATAATTAATTAGCTTAGAGTAAGCTTTTTTATTTATTCAAGGTGTTGTAATAGTTAGTTAAGTAGTTTACCTCAGCTAGTTTCATTTGGACCCTCCTTCGCGAGGGCGTAATGTTGTAATAAGTTTGTGTGCGCGTGTGTATGTTTTTCCAACCCCACGTCTTTCTTTCTTTTATTTACCCGCTTTTGATTGTTAGATTAGGAGCATCATGTTTCAAATTAGCATACCTTATGCTTGCATCCATTTATTCGTATTGCATGCATAGAGGCTTGGCGCATCATTCAAACTGCATTGTCATTTCAATATTTCTTTGAATACGTGTTTAATCGCATGTTGTTCAAATTGCTTCAGATGCCATATTAGTAGCCGAGCCTATTAATTGCATTATTGCATGTGTTGCATTAGGCATCTTGTATAGTTAGGAATCATGCATATTTTTCTAATTCATATCTTCTTAGCTTGGAGTACTAGGTGAGTTTTTATGCTTTAGTATACTTGCATAAATGTGAATGTTGCCATGATTAGCATGCTTGCCATAAGACTATATGCTTAAATGCTAAACTGCTTGAATGCTTGTGGATGCAGGCTTATTGTTTGAATTGGAACGATTTAACAAATGTATGTTTTAAGCCCACTATGTCTGGTGGCAAATCCGCAAACTTCAAGCCCGCTTGAGGTGGCAAATTCGAATCATTTTCGCAAACAAACATAAGTTGAATTGTTCCAAATTGAGCAAGCTAGTCTAGACTTGATTGTGTGCATCACATAGTAATGCTAGCCTAATAATCAAAATAAGAGCACATAATGTTTATAACATATTATACCATGATTAGTTGAGGCCGATCTTTAATCGGGCGAGCAGGGGTGCTCAATTCATGACCTTCCCCTCTCGTACCTAAGTTCTCGAGCCGAGGCAACTTTGTGATGACGGACACGTGGCCTTTGGCACGAGTCATGGGTTTGCTAAATTTTTCCAAAATAAAATATATAGGTGGCGACTCTGTATCTGGTAAAGCAGTCCAATTTTGGCATTTTTGATCCTAAAATCAATTTTCCAAAAGATTTGTCGGATTTGGACTCTTTGGTGCTTATCAA
The DNA here is from genome assembly GCA_030407325.1 of Camellia japonica. Taxonomy (NCBI): domain Eukaryota; kingdom Viridiplantae; phylum Streptophyta; class Magnoliopsida; order Ericales; family Theaceae; genus Camellia; species Camellia japonica. The sequence continues at coordinate 149,481,758 of JAPPVO010000019.1, read as the reverse complement.
TTTCACATTGCACTTGTGAGATTAGATTTAGAACCGCGGGAGTCCAAACTCTAGGGCTTCTTTCAAACCTTCCGAAAAGGGGCGCGTAAAGGCGAGCTACTGTTTCTGGCGACTCTGCTGGGGATTTAGAGAACTTGACTTGAAATTCATGATATGAAATTTTATCTACACTTATATGTTCTTTGCATTTGCATTTGCATTTGCATTGGTGCGCCTAAGTTACTGTGTTTGCCATCTTCTATTCCTGAACGGTTTGCGGAGGCTTGCTTGGAAAAACTTGCCAAAAGGCTGGGCTCTGCCACGATGGGAACACAACCCTTGGATCTGGACTACCGCTGTACTGTTTGATCCCCTTTCACTTCTCAATGTTAGGTGTGAGAGGTATATTAGGTAGTCTTGCTAAGGTACCCTTTTTGACCAATCGACCTAGTTGCATATCGAAAACCATAGAGACTGTTCCAAACTAGGACATGATGCTTACGTGAATGCAGGATTGTGTGAAACCACTTGTGTAGATCGCCCGAACTCTGCTCCGCGCGCGAGGTCGCGAATCGTTGTTCTTAGCTACTACAGTTCGGACTCCTGTCACGGTTCTGAATCTAATCTCACAAAGTGCAATGTAAGACTGATAAATCACCAAAGAGTCCAAATTCGGCAAATTGTTTTGGAAAATCGATTTCAATCAAAAAGCCCTAAACATGGACTGCTTTGCCAGATTTCAGAGTCGCCACCTAAATGTTTTGTTTTGGGGAAATTTAGGAAACCCTGACTCGTGCCTAAGGCCACGTGTCCGTCATCACCAAAGTTGCCTCAGCTCGGGAACTTGGGTACGAGGGGGGAAGGTCATGAAATGAGCACCCCCGCTCGCCCGATCAAAGATCGGCCTTTACTAAGCATGATATGTTGTTTTTGAAAACACATGTGTTCTTATTCCGATTTATTAACTAACCTTACTATGTGATGCGCATAACACACAAGTATAGACTGAATCAATCGATTTGGAACGAAACATCTCATGTTTGTTTTCGAAAATGGTTTGAAGTTGCTACTCGCAAGTAGGCTAAGACGCGGATTTTCCACCCTCAAGTGGGCTTAAAACAACATGATTTGCCACTTCAAGTGGGCTTAAAACTCACATTTTGATGAATTGTTCCAATTCAAGCAATGAAGCCTTCATCCACAGGCATTCATGCATTTAAACACATAAGCACATAGCCTCATGGCAAGCATGCTATACATGGCAACATACACATCTCATGCAGTATGCTAAAGCGTAAAAGCTTACCTAGTACTCCGAGCCAAAACAGAAACCAATTAGAAATCAATGCATGATCCTAATTATACAAGATGACTAATGTAACACATGAAAAAATGCAACTAAGATAGGCTTGGCTATTCTAAGATGTCATGTGAATGCAACTTGATAACATGTATTCAAATTGGTATTGAAATACAATGCAGTTTGTATGATGCGTCGAGCCCAGTGCATGCAAGACGAATGAATGATGCACGCATGCAAACATAAGGATGCTAATTGAAAAATGCCCTAAACTAACCACTGAAAGTAGGTAAGTAAAAGGGAGAAAGAAATGGGTGTTGGAAGACATGCATTACACACACGCACACTTATTACAACAATGTGCCCTCTCGACGGAGGGTCCGAATAATAAGCTAAGCTACATCTAAGCTAAACTAGCTAACTAATCTAATAAAGCTAATTAGACTAGTTATTACACAACGATATGAATGACTAGCTACAACTAGTTATTACAGCACCTTAACTAATCAACAAATTAATTAAGTTACAAATTCAAGCTAGACAAATAAGCATTAAACTACACTACTCAGCACTGCTTTGGAAAGTTGAACAATGCATGCATTTGGTTCCCCGCTCGGAAATCCATCGCTATGCCCCAACTTGCCTCTGTTTGCATTTGATCTTAGAACACTGCACAAAGCTCCAGATAGCTTCAACTCCAAAATGGGGACCCCCAGGAGGGTTGCCGACCAGTTGATGGTGGTGTAGACCACCTGTAGACCACCTAAGTATGCTGCAAACCAAAAAAAGTGGTCGGCCAGCTACTTTTTTTGGTCTGCCGACCAGAAATTCTGCCCAAGCTCCATTTTGCTGCAACAGAGAACAAGAAGGGGCATGGCAGTGTATTTGCAAGATATGTGTGCACAACCACCCTCCCTATCATTTCTTAAGCTCAAGGGAGTGTAGTTCTCGACTCTCGGGCCACCAACCATGCATCGCAATGCACGATGGCCGAGAAGCCAAGTTTGCACAATTCAATGTCAATGAATGCACAAATAATACATAAAAGCCTTAACCTCTATCATGCTTGCTCAAGAGGGTCGGCGACCGAGAAATGAGGCACGTTTCATCACTTCAAGTATGAAATGTCCCTCGTTTCTCGTGTTTGGATTGACATTCAATCCAAACATATGCAATGCAGCTCAAGTATGCCAAACACAATGCAATGTAACATGAGCATGTCAAGTTAGAGCCTTAAGCATGGAAAGCTAGTGAAGGATGCAACACAAGGGCTATGTAATGCAATGCTCAATGGACCAAATCATCCTCAAATAGACCTCACACATGCCAAGATGATGACCAAAATGCTCTAAAATGATGGCATGAAAGGCAAGGTAATGCATGCTCATGCATTGGTCCATCAACTAGGCATAAAAGCACGACTCTCAAACATGATTAAGAAGTGACAAAAATGGAAGTGTGACAACACTTTATGCTCTGAATTCAGGTATGAAATGATGCCATGACATGCAACTATCACAAGTATGGCATTTAAGATACATCAAAACACAAGGCTAGTCAAGCCTATTACAGTACAGCTATGCAATACATGAACCATATGGCCAAGACAACCCAAAACAATCCTAGAGCATGTCAAAATGATGCTAAAACATGCATGGACTAAAGCTAACACATGCTAGAATTAGAGGCATGAAGCATGGAGTATACAAGGCCAAAGAGGAAGGTTACACTACACCTACCAACACCAAGCATGAGATGACTTTACCAACAATAATCAGAGTTATGGCATGTCAAAATAACACCAAAAATGAGCTAATACCAAGTCAACACATGCTAGAATTACAAGCTCACTCATTAGGCATGCAAGGCTAGCAAAGAGGACTTACACCACAAGTGTAAGAAGCAAATGAGGGATGCTCTAACCAACCAAATACAGAGTTATATCATGGCAAAATAACACAAAAAACACACTGAAATGGCAGCCCAAAAGCTTAGGCAAGATGGCATGCATAATGGCTCATATTTAAGGCATAAAGCACAACCTCTCCAAAGCATTGAAAGAGAGTGAAAAATGTGAGGGCATGACCACACTACACACATTGAAATCACATACCAAATGATGCCAAATCATGCAAATAGCCCAAGTAATGCATGCTAGTGACTTGGAAACTCAAAGCTAGTGAGCAAGAATGCACTATGGCTATACAAAGGAAGGCATGCATGACCAAAACAACATAAAACAGAGCTTAAGTATGGTAAAACATGAGTAAAAGCTTCCTGGAGTAGAGCCAAAAGCATCCTAGAATGATGGTCAAAAGCATGATGCATGTTAGGCTAGTGAATGGAAATGCACTACAAGTGCAAGGAGCATGCAAGAGGCTATCAAACCAACCCTAGACAGAGCTATAACATGCTGAAATAATGCCTAAGACATGCTAAGATGGAGCCAAAACAAGCTTAACAAACATGCTACTTTGATGAGCCACAAGTAGGATTACACTACGCATACAAGAAGCATGCAAGGGGTGACCAAGATAGCCAAAAATAGAGTCATGACAGGTCTAAAAAGTCACAAAAAAGTGCTCAAACAAAGCCTCAAGAAGATAAAACTACATGCTCTTTTGATGAGACATCAACACAAGCAAACAAGAGAAGAGGAAGGGGGACAACCCCCTCCTATTTAAGACCTCAAAACACACTTTCCACCACTGAATTAGTGGTGAAGAGGCCAAATAAGAGTGATCACAAAGGCCTAAAGTGATGGCTCAAAAGCCTAGCAAATAAGGCATGCAAGGGAGTATACCATCCCCAATACCAAAGAAGCCTTAAACCAACATTTCAAGCACTTAAAATCATAACTTTTTGCAGTTGAGAGTTAAGCCGAAATAAGCATGCAAAGGTGGCCTAGTAAGCAACGACAACAAGGCTTTAAAAGGATTAGAGACTCACCCTTGAAGAATCAAAGCAAGACAGCAACTTCTGAGGCAAAAACCAAGCCTTGAGCTCCAAACAAACCTCCAAGAACCTCAGTCCAAGATTGAAGGTGTTTCACTATGTGTTTGTGTGCAAAAGTGTGAAGAGAAGGCACTTTCAAGCACAAATATGGAGCAAAGGAAGAAATATAGAGATAGAGATATATGTATATGTCCTAAGCAATTTTCTGAACCTGAGACAAGAGGGAGGTGGTTCCCTTTTATAGAAAAGCATGCATCAAGCTTGTTGAGCAAGCTTGAAGCTTGAATCAATCCCTCCATACACATGCTTTATGTGCCCAACAGCTGGCACAACTGGCATGGAAAATATTTGCAAAAAGTGCAGGAAAGCTGCCGACCAGTTGAAGTGGTCGGCCAGCTACTTGCATTGGTCGGCCGACCATAAGAAGTGGTCTGCAAGAATGAAAAGTGGTCGGTAAGGGGGAGGAGTGGTCTGCACAAAGAAAGCAAGGTGGTGGCATGGCTGCCGACCACTTTAGGTGGTCTACAGACCACCAAGGCCAGTTGGCCGACCAGAAAACTGGCTGGCAGGCACAAAAAGTGGTTTTCAGGGAGAGAAACTGGTCTACAACCCTTATTCCACCCTCCAAGCTAGGAAAACAAGGTTTGTGCTAAAAACAAACCAAAAAGGGTGAAAGACAAAAGTCCGCGGGACAAGGCGCGCAGCCGGAAGCCTCGAAAACTAGTCTATGAGCACAAAAAGTGGTCTACGAGGGAAAGGTGGTCTACGGCCACAAAAAGTGGTCTACAGACTTCTGTTTCCTTCTAGGCAAAGGCAACAAGTCATGGTCCGAAAACCAGGCCAAGAGGAGAACGTTAAGAGGTCCCGAGACAAGGCATTCGGTCGAAGGCCCCGGAAACCGGAAACTAGCCTACAAGAGGGAAAAGTAGTCTACGACTACGAAAAGTGGTCTACGAACCTCTCTCTCTCTCCAGGCAGGGTCAACAAGGCATGGTCCACGAACCAAGCCAAAACACAAAGAGTTCAGAGGCTCGGAGGCAAGGCACTCAACCGAAAACTCCAGAAACTCGAAACGAGCACAAACATGCACAATCATCAAGCGCTTAAACGATGACGTCTGAGTCTTAAAGTCGGTCAAAAATGGGGTGTCTACAACTTGTTATGCTTAGTGAAGGCCCTAGCTCCTAACGAAACTAGGACAGGGTAACCCTACCCCATCATAGGGGTGTTTTGGCTCTCACTTAACTGGTATGTACTTTACAGTGAAACTGCACAGGGATGTGCATATCAGTTGCCAAGTTGGTATCTGTTTTGGGGCAGAACTCAGTGTCGAGTACAATCACTCAGCTGTGATCATATCCGTTCTAGTGAAATTGGGCTGAGATGCTATATGTTTTCTCTTTTGCTAGGAAGTCCTGGAACCATAGCTTCAAAAGACTCCAATATCCCCCAGGAACTCTGGACTAGTGTTGATAGACTTCGTCAAGACGAAAATTTAGTTCAAGGGCAATCAGTGTTTCCTTCGCTGGTGGTAAGGCGAAGAAAGGCCAGACAGGGCTCACCGGTTCCATTGTTCCAGCATTCACCAGTTAGATTACTTTTGTTTAGCTCATCCCGGGCATTTACTCCTATCGTGGCTCAGCCTCCGACAAATTTGGAGGAATTATTACTCCATCTGCAGTAAAAAGTTGACTCCCTCCAGCATGACGCAGTCCGTCAAGCCGAGGTTACGGCCCATCAGGCCAAGGTTATAACTAGCCTACAGCAACAACAGCCGCAGCCAGCAACGACTTCTGCATCACATGTACCCACCACGGCTATCCCTGTGCTTGGTACCACAGCTAATGCTACCATTGCTCGAGATCTACAAACCGAGGATGTTCCAGTTTTCCCAATCCAAGGAGAACCCATCCCAGTACAAACTCCTAGAGCCCCAGTGTATCAAACCAAGGCACCATTCGAATTTGAGGTTGATCCAACTGCACTCAAAGTCAACAAGCTGGAAAAGCTGTTCAAAAAGGCACAAGGGGTCAACTCTATTCCAGATATAGAGGATGGGCACACTAAATCGGTAGTTACCTTACCGGAGCAGTTTAAGATGCCGCATATTGACCACTTCGATGGCTCTGGAGATCTAATGGTGCATTTGCATCTGTTTTCCGATATCCTACGACCAATGGGTTTGACCCGAGCACAGAAGTTGTCATTATTTGGCCGAACCATGTTTGGAATAGCCGCAATTTGGTATGCGAAATTGGAGGACTCTGTGAAACAAAACTGGGAAGAGATAGCTGAGGCCTTTATTGCTCAATACTCCTACAACACACAGATCGAGGTCACAACTCATGATCTTGAAGCTACCCACCAAGAGCTAAAGTAGGGTTTCTCAGAGTTCGTGATGAGATGGAGAGCGAAGGCCTCGAGGATGACTACAAGGCCTTCGGAAAAATATCAGATCAGGATGATTGTTCGGAATCTGCATGGCAAGTTGCTACAGAAGATGATCGTTCTACCTCTATTTACCTTTCTAGAGCTTCATGAAATGGGGGTTCAAATCGAGGATGCCATCAGACAAAGGATCTTTGTGGAAGATAATGAGCCTTTGAAGAAAAATGTTGTTCTCAGTTCCAATGCTACTACTAATGGTAGCACGGCTACAAAATGCTCAAAAGTAAACACTATCACCACTCCCCTCAATGGCCAAAAACCAACCACTTCAACCTGGTCCAAGCCTGAAATTTCCATCATCTTTACATGAGTCTCTCTCAAGCTTTGAAAATGCTGCGAGAAAAAGGGTACTTAGAACTCTTAGAACCCCGACCCCTACCAAATCCTCTTCCACCAAGATATGACCCAGCTAAATACTGTGCCTATCATCAACAGCACGGTCATGATACAAACCGTTGCATTCGCCTCTGTCATAAGATTCAGGATCTTATTAACAAAGAGATCATGGCTCTACCAAAAGGACCTCAGGCCACCCCTAACCTATTACCTCCACATCTCAATCTAATCCATACACTGCCATCTACCTACAACCCCAACACATACATCACCCCAGCCCATTTACCCAAGCCCGAGGTGTTCATTCCAGAAAGCATGGACTTGTGTATGATGGATGCACTTGAACCCCAATCATCTCAAACCCACAAATCCACAACTTCTGAGCTAATAAGCATGATTGAAGATCTTCAGGGAACTGTGGCAGATCTACCCTTTGGGATATTGGCTCCGTTATCGACCACATCACATACCAGGAATTTCGCGTCAAAAGGCTCCTCAATCTTGGGACGGGCTGCATTGGAAGAAAGCCAATCCCTTGGCAAAGTGGAGACAAATGGCAAGAACAAGGTAGGGGTAGGAATTGGTCCCTATAAACATCTTCAGTGGGCTGTTGGGGCTTTGAAAGCTGAAAGAATAAACAAACAGCAAGTGCTCGCAGTTGTTGCAAAGACTGTGGATGACACTTTTGCCACTCACGATGAGAGCATTCTGAATCAAGGGGCAAGCCGGGAAAAGGGCTGTCGTACTAGAAACACCCCTTTCAGCTCCAATCCTACACTCAACATAGATCATCAAACCCAGTTAACACCTGCCAAGCCCTCTGTCAAGCCTATCAGAACTAGTAATCGTACCTTCAATCCCCTCTACATGACCTTATCCAAAGCTCTCCAAATCCTTATAGGACAAGGCCATCTCAAACCCCTTGAGCCTCGGCCTCTCCCGGATCCCCTTCCAGCCAGGCATAATGCTGCCAAGTACTGTGCCTTCCATCAACAAACCTGTCATGAAACTAATGGTTGTTATCGTCTTCGGCATGAAGTTCAAGATCTGATTGACAACAAGGTCATCGTCGCACCAGGTCCTGCGTCTATCGGCATTGGATCAATGAACTGGGGGGATAATGTGACTGTGTGATCGGGGAGGAACCACCTGCTGATGACGCTCATTTTACTACGGATGTGGTGGATGACACGCACTGTTTTAGAACTTTGAAAATGCTATTTATTGTACTTTCTACTTGGGTATTGAGTCAGTTCTGTTGTGTTGTATTGAGTCTGTCTTGTTGTATCAAGTCAGTCCTGTTGTGTTAGAGTCAGGTGATTTCGGGGGTGTTACCTCGGACATCACTATCTTGTTTTGTGTTTGTCTTTTACACTCTTTCTTTTGCGTCTGTTTCTGCCATTGAGCCAGTTGCACCAGAAGATCTGAATGAAATGGCAAAGATTTTCACCTACTTTTCTGTGCGTTGAAATCATTGCATTAACCTAAGTTTTTCAAAACTTTTCTAACACTATGATGAAAACAAAAGGGAAGGAATTCCTTGGGATTTGCAAAAATTTGATCAACTGAAAGGAAGAGAGACATGCTAAGCCCTTAATGAATGAGATCATGTCTGTTAATGTGAGTACTGAGAAGGATCCTAACTTGGTCCAGATTGGTTCTACATTGTCTTCAGAGGAGTTTGAGCGACTAGTCGCTTTATTCAAAGGTTTCAAAAAATGTTTTGCGTGGTCCTACGAAGACATGCATGGAATCGCTCTCAAGATTATATAGCATAGGATTACTCTCGACCTCAAGACTCGACCCCTTTGCTTTCAAACCTTGAACTTTGACTCAGAATGTTCAACAATCAATCACAATATAAGGCTTGTATCGCCGGATTGGAAGAAGCTCTTAAACTAGGGGCAATATGGTCAGATGTGATCAATATAAAGCTTACAAAGCTAGATTAGAAGTAGCCCTTGAACTAGGGGCAAAAATGTCAGATGTGCTCAAAGATTCAAAAGATGGGTCATTCCGCAAACCAATGGAAATCGCCAAGAAAGCCAAATCCCAAAATCTCAGAGAAGAAAAGTTTTGCTGAAGGATAATCGAGTTCCTATCCACAACACTAGGGGCAAATTCAGACCCAATTTGATGGGCTCTTACATCATCAAGACTACATCATCAGTGAACAGTAGCCATTCTCCTGGATTCAGATGGCTTCAAACCTCAAAACTGATCAACATGAACAAGTTAAACTTTTCTATCCTTGAGAGGCTCGTTAGGCTGAAAACCTGGAAGGGCGACCCAGGCAAAAGTTCGAGCAAGAAAAGAAAGAAAAGAAAAGAACAAAAATGAAAAAAATTGAAATGAAGAAAAATGAAGAAAAAGAAAAAAGAAGAACAAAGAAAAATGAAAAGAAAAATAGCTCGCAAGGTTAAAAACCCGGAAGGACGGCCTTGGCAAAAGTTGGAGCGCAAAAGGAGAGTGTCAACACCCGAGTGAACCTCAACCCCGGAACTACATACGGCCTAATTCCCATCTTTGGGATACGTAGGCAACTTCATCCTGAAGTTCGGCCCCAACTATTTTTCAACCTGCTGGTCTCATCCATGTTGATTGGCTTACCCTTGTTCAAAATCGGCTACCCTATCCATGTGCAAATTGGCTCAGCTTTGTTCAAAATCAAACTGTCCTGTTTTGTTAGAAAGATTTAGCTACAAGACAATTCAAGTTCAGATCTGAGGTTGTGCATCTCAAGAGTAAATTCCACGTTGGTTGAGCAGTGGCAATATGCAAAAACAGTTTTGAGGATTTTTTTTAATGAAGTTGACTAATTTTCTCGAAAATTATTCTATTTTTCCAAAACTGGACCATATCTTGGACCCAAAAAAGGAAAATTTTCAGTGCTCACAACCTAATTTACATGATTTCAAATCAAAAAATCGAACAAGCATGTTAATCAAACTCTTATGTTGGTCAAAATTGTTTTAGCAGAGAGCCAAAACCAAAAAATGGTCAAAATAATGAACTAGGGGCATAGTCGAGTCAGGGTTTCTGTCTTTTCCCTATTATCAATGCACTCACCAGAAAGGGCACAACTGAAGTTAGCAGCAAGGGGCTAAGAGGTATCAAGCCAAGTGGGAAGCACGAACTAGAATGGAGCAGGACATTCCATTCCCTCATCTAGGCCTGATCACATCCAAACTGGCCAAGGGCATCGTCAACCGATGTTAGTTGCAGATCTGCTTCACATCCAGTCACGCCACGAACCCCTCTGTGGGAAAGCTGACTAGTTATGAGCGAAAGAAGGAGAATTTAGAAAAATACCAGGGGCAAGAGCCCACAACTTCCTTCTTATCCATTAACCACCCAGTGGAGGGAAAAAAAATAAGAGAGATTAAAGAATAGAGAGATGTGCACTAAGAGAAAAAGTGAGAAAAGGGCTTGTCAGAGAAATAAAGATTAAGTGCTATAGTGATGTGAGAATCACAAATAAGAAAGGGTGGGAAACAATACCTAGAGAAGCAGTGGGCTCTCCATGAACCGAGAGGTCTTCCACCAGTGAAAAACATCCAAGTGTTGTGTTTGTTGTTTTTGTTTGTCTTGATTCTTGTTTTGAGTCGTTTCAAGTGTAAATATTCGTGTTTAGGTTATTTTATTTTGTTTTCCTTTGTTGAGTCGTTTAGACTATGGTCAATCGTAGGCTCAATACCCGGTTAAGAACTCATTTCTCAATTTCAATTTAAAAAATAAATCATTTTGTGATTAGAGTGTTGTGCCATTTTCCACATTTGTACAAAATAGGATTCTTTCTTTCATAAACTGCAGTGTTCAACCCAAGTCATGTGAAAACAAATAGAACAAGGACCTATCTAATGCTATATAGATTCCGGACTGCAAAGCAAAAGAAAAGAGAGAAAATTTGGAGCATCTTAGTGTGTTTCAACTTCAGTAAATTCCGAGATCGCACTCCGGATGTACCTCCTCAGGCCTTGTCAATGCTCCGAAATATGAGTGTACCTCTACCTCAAGCTCAAGCTCAAGATCAAGCTTGCCTCAAGCCAGAATGGCGATCAGAAGTGCTCTCCCTGAGCACCATTTCCCTGCCAAAGGCATCTAGTCTGTGTTTGCAATGAGTTCCTAGTAGACCAACTGCTATGGTGGAAACTAGAGTTCGAATGGCGATGCCTAGAACACAAAGGTTTGGAATTTCCAAGACTAAAGTCTGGTTTAAATACCCAGGGGTGTATCCTCGGCTTGAAATCTGTATGACAGCCCCATAGATTGAGATAGCATGTGTGCGCCTCAATTCTGGATACTGAACCAACCTAGTATGTCACCCCGTTGGAGAATAGGGAAAGTTGTGAATATGATCAGGAAGAAAAGCGGCATCCGTTGCTTCTACATGTAGAGGTTACCCCTTGTCATCATTTGAGGGCCTTTGAACTGTGAGTTGAAGGTAAGAGTTAGAAGAACACAAGGGGAGATCCCCGTCAGAGTAAAGCGGTTCATCGCCACTCACCCCATGAGGTGCTTTCTAAAGCACCGCTTTCCTTGTTTATTGCATTCCCTAAACATCATGCACTACATTGCTTGTAACATGTATCATATCATCGCACTTATTGCATTTATTTGCATTTTGTGTTATCTTGTATCATTTATCCTTTTACGCTGAGCAGCGTTTAGGATCATTGTCCCCCGGGACTTTTCTTAGGACCTCTTCTCACGATTTCAGCGTAGTTAGAGTGTTCCCTTCCTCACACGATTTCAGCATGTTTGGAATTTATCTCAGGACGCGTGGAACGAGCCCCTAATTGTTTTTCTCAGGACCTCTTCTTACGACTTCAGCATGGTTAAAGTGTTCCCTTCCTCACACGATTTCAGCATGTTTGGAATTTATCTCAGGACGCATAGAATGCGCCCCTGAGTGTTTTTCTTAGGATCTCTTCTTACGATTTCAATGTGGTTAGAGTGTTCCCTTCCTCACACGATTTCAACGTGTTTGGAATTTATCTCAGGACGTGTGGAACGCGCCCCTGAGTGTTTTTCTTAGGACCTCTTCTCACGATTTCAGCATAGTTAGAGTGTCCATTTCCTCACACGATTTCAACGTGTTTAGGATTTGTTCATCCTCTTCTCACAATTTCAGTGTGGTTAGAGTGTCCTTTTCTTCACACGATTTCAACGTGTTTGGAATTTTTCTCAGGACGCGTGCAACGTGCCCCTGATTGGTTTTCTCAGGACCTCTTCTCACAATTTCAATGTGGTTAGAGTGTCACTTTCCTCACACGATTTCAACATGTTTGGAATTTATCTCAGGACGTGCGGAACGCGCCCCTGAGGGCTTTCTTAGGACCTCTTCTCATGATTTCAGCGTGGATGGAGTGTTCTTTTCCTCACACCATTTTAGCGTGTTTGGAATTTATCTTAGGACACGTGGAACGCACCCCTGATTAGTTTTCTCAGGACCTGTTCTCACGATTTCAGCGTGGTTCGAGTGTCCCCTTCCTCACATGATTTCAGCGTGTTTGGGATTTGTTCTTCCTCCTCTCACGATTCCAACGTGGCTGGAGTATGTCACCCTATTCATCTATTACTTCTATCGCATGCATTCATTGCATCATACCGTCCTTTCCATGTTAAGCTTAGTTTGGCATGTGCCCATACTTTTCACGTTAAAACATAGCGCTGCATGTTGTAGACACCCCATTTTTGACTGACCTCAAGACTTAGACGTTATCGCTTGTGCACTCAATGATTATGATTGCATTTGTTTGCTTTGAGTGCCCGAAGTCCTCGGTGGAACGCCTTGTCTTTGAGCCTTTAAAGCTTGTCCATTTTGTGCTTTGTTTTAGACCAAAACCTTGTTGTTTCAAGCCTAGAACTTGTGGTGACCTGTCGGCCACCACCATAGGCTGTCGGCCATGGCTCATAGTTATCGGCCACTAGTGGTGGCCGGTCGGCTACCAATGGTGGCCGACGGCCACCAGTGTCTTTTTTCAGATATTTGTTGACAACTGTGACAGCAGTTAGCACACTGAGCTGCATCTCCCTACACATGTATGGTAAGATGTTCCTAAGCTCAAAGCTTGCTTTTCTATATATAGGGGGGTTCCTCCCCATTTTTGAGGGTTAGCAATTTTGGAACAAAATTCTCTCTCTCTCTACATTTCTCTCTCTCTCTAGCAATTTTGTGCATAGTTGCTTGGATACACTCCACTTTTGTCTATCAATCCTTAACAAGAGTTGCTAGTCTTTGGGCTGAGGTAGGTTGGGACTTGTTTTAAGCTCTAGGAGGAGGTTGTGACTTGAATTTGTGCCTAAAATTGTGTCTTCTCTTCAAGAGGTATAGCACTCTCCTTTTATACTTGTTTTGCACACTTGCTTTGCCACCTTTTTCAACTGTTTTGGGACTGGTTTTGAACTGTTAAAAACTCTATTTTTGTGGCCTAAAAGTGTTGGTTTGAGGCCATTTTTCAATTAAAGGGTGGTTCACCTTTCTTACTTCTTAGTTTGTAAAGCTATTGTACCTTTGTTCACCACTTTCAAACCAACTTTTTGGGCCTTTTAACCACTGAATTTTAGAGGTTTTTCAGTGGCAAAAAACCCATTTTGAAGTCCAAATTTGGAGGGGTTGGCCTCCCCTCCTTGTGTCTTGTTTGCATGCCTAGTTAGCCCCATGTATTAGCTTAATGTTTTAGCTTTTTGTGGCTCAAGTCCAGCATGTTTTGAGCTATTTTGCCACTGTTTTGGCTATTTGGTACCTTTTGAGTCTTGTATTGCATAGTTGTAGCGTAAGTCCTTTCACTAGCTTGGTGTTTTAAGGCTTTAACCATAATTGATTTGAGTTGATTGCAGGTTTTAGTGATTTTTCTCACCTAATTCCAGCACTTATAATCTTTGCAATCTCCCTCATTTCTTCACTTTTTCATTTTCTTTGAGGGTTGTTTCAACCTTAGGGTTGTTTAAGCTTGAGATTGAGGCTCATGCTTAATGGTTTAATCCTCCTTTGAGGGTTCATTACCAACGGCATGAAGCTTCTCTCATGCCTTAAACTGTCCCTTGGTTAACACTTCTTTCATTTAGAAGGCACTCACCAATGGACAAATTGATTAATGAATAGTTTGGTAACTAAAATGTGTAAACAAAATTGGCAAGTAAAAGAGGCAAGATAAGCATTCTTTTGTGTTGCATTGCATGTGTTCAAATCGGACGTTAATTTGAATACAAGGAAAATGGGACATTTCATACTCAAAAGTGATGAAATGTGTCATTCTCCTAGGTTTCCATTGCCCTTGATCATGCATGATAGGTTGATAGTCATTTGAGTCTTGTTTTTGCATTCATTAAACTTGCACAATTGGTTTCACAAGCCATCATGCAATGAATTTGCTTGATTGATGGTTTATGAATCAAATTTTGTCCCTCCTTTGATTTTCCCATGAAAATGAGAGGCAAAGTGTGCAAACAACCTTTGAGAAATACACTATTTTGCTCTGTTTGCTCTCTGTTTCAGCAAGGAAGTCCAGGTTATCAGTGGCCGACAGCTACCACCAGTAGCCAACCGGCCACCAGTGGTAGCCGACCGACCACCATTGGTAGCTAACTAGCCCCTTGTCAGCCATCAATGAATTTGCATAGTGTGTTGGTAAGGTGAAGCAGAGGTGTTCTAGAAGTGGGTAGAATTGTTGGTGTTCAAATGCACAAATAGAGGCATTCAGCAGCAAGGCAATGGCTTTTTGGGTGGAAACCAAGCATGCATGGGCCTCCCTCGCTTCTCGGGATTAGCTAATTAGTTTAATTAGCAATAGATCAAATGCGTGTTGTAATTAATTAGTTGTAGCTAATTAAGTGTTGTAAATAATTAGTTAGTTTAACTAGTTATTTAATTTCATTTTGTAATTAGTTACCTAGAATAGTTAATTAATTCGGTTTGTAATAATTAGTTAGCTAGTATAGCTAGTTAATTAGATTCGATTTTATAATAATTAGTTAGCTTAATTAGCGGAGCTAGTTAGTTATTTTTTATTCATTCGGATCCTCCTTCGTGAGGGCGTAATGTTGTAATAAGTGTGCATGCATGTGTATGTTTTTCCAACCCCACGTCTTTCTCCCTTTTATTTAATTTCTTTTGATGGTTAGATTAGGGACATGTTTTAATTAGCATATCACATGCTTGCATCCATTCATCTTGTCTTGCATGCACCGACGCTCGGTGCATCATTTAAACCGCATTGCAATTTCAAATACTTCTTTAAATGCGTGCTTAATCACATGTTATCAAATCGATCCATATGTCACATTAGTAGCCGAGCCTATTAATTACATATTGCATGTGTTGCATTAGACACTTAACATAGTTAGGAACCATGCATATTTTTCTAACTCATGTTTTCCTAGCTTGGAGTACTAGGTGAATTTTTATGCTTTAGCATACTTGCATAAGTGTGAATGTTGCCATGATTAGCATGTTTGCCATGAGGCTATGTGCTTAAATGCTAAACTGCTTGAAATGCCTGTGGATGAAGGCTTGTTATTTGAATTGGAACGGTTTAACAAATGTATGTTTTAAGCCCATTTTGTTGAGTGGCAAATCAGTTTTAAGCCCATTTTGTTTGGTGGCAAAATCCGCAAACTTTAAGCCCACTTGAGGTGGCAAATTCAAACCATTTTTCGCAAACAAACATGAGTTAAATTGTTCCAAGTTGAGCAAACTAGTCTATACTTGATTGTGCGCATCACATAGTAATGCTTGCTTAATAATTAACAAGAGCACATAATGTTTATAAAAAATCATATCATGATTAGTAGAGGCCGATCTTTGATCGGGCGAGCGGGGGTGCTCAATTCATGACCTTCCCCTCTCGTACCTAAGTTCCCGAGCCGATGCAACTTTGGTGATGACGGACACGTGGCCTTTGGCACAAGTCATGGGTTTCCTAAATTTTTCAAAAAATAAAATATTTAGGTGGTGACTCTGTATCTGGCAAAGCAGTCCAATTTTGGTACTTTTTAATTCAAAATGAATTTTCCAAAATGATTTGCTGAATTTGGACTCTTTGGTGTTTATCAGTTTCACATTGCACTCGTGAGATTAGATTCAGAACCACGGGAGTCCGAACTGTAGGGCTTTCTTTTCAAACCTCCGAGAGGGGGCGCGAAAAAGCCGAGCCACACATGTGTGCGCGCCTTTCTGCAAGAATTGTGGTATGAGGGTTTCGGCACCTTTTCTATGTTAGACATGGTCTGTTTTGTGTCCATACTTTTTCTAGGTCAAATGTGGTTCGGCCTGCCCCTCTATTCACTACATCCATTGTATCCATTGCATTGTACTTTATCTTGTTGCATTCAGCATTTAGGATCATCATCTTTCCTCAGCAGATCATTCTTCACTTATATTATACCACCCAATTACTTGTACTTTTTCTCTTTCTATGAAAAACATAGTTCTGCATGTGCATGCGCCTATTCCGTAAGAATTGTGGTTAGAGTGCTCCGGCACCTTTTCTATATGAAACGTAGTTTGATTTACATCTCTATCCCTTTATGGTATTTGTGTGGTTTTGCATTGCTTGCGGTTTGATTATTTTGTTACATTGTATATCATTTACATTGTTTTGTTGCATTGTGTGGCATTTTGGATTTTGCCCCTGAACTACACTGGTTTGATTCCTTGCAAAGGGATACGTAGGCAACCCTCAAGTTCAACCAATTGCACCTGCATTTTGTTTGTTTGCCGAACTCTTACGGCCTTGTCAAAATGGGTCGTCTTCGGGCTTTAACATTCACTCACGTCACTTCATGACTTCGAGCTCTGTCAAAGAGGGGCAACTATAGATAACCCATTTTTGACCGCTCTTAAGACTTGGGTGCCTTAGGTTGATTACTCGATGATGAAAGTTGTGTTATGCAAAAGTTCAATTTCTTCGACAAGAGGAGCTTCAAATCCTAACCTTACACCTCATTTTTGGGCCAAAATTTTTTAGACCTTAAAACCCTCTCTTTCAAAACATTTTTTCCAAAAGTTTCTACGATGTTTCAAGGCTCGCATTTCATTAAATGTTGCGCTTTTAGGAAAACCGAGCAAGGACAAAGTGAAAATAAATGAAAGAGAGGTGAACTCTTTGAAAAATCTTTCAAAACATCTTATTTTTGGGTTTGGAGTTGAAGAAAATAGGAGAGGACGGAAGAAAACTAGTTTGGGAGAAGTTAGGCATCAATCCGGTTAGGACCAAAACTGAACAGTCTTCACTAAAATAGGCATATCATTTTGCACACTTGGATTTTTGATGTGAGGCTGCCACCATTGGAAATTATACTTCTGGGGCTTCAATTTAGACTCAAGAATGACCTGAAATGGAGTCCAGACAAGGAAGATATGCCTGTTTGAAATCGGGCCAAAAAACAGATTTTTGTGGCTGGCCATAAATGGTGGCCTGCCGGCCACATTGATGGCTGGCCGGCCACTAATGAAACAAAAGCTCAGATTTTGCAGATATTTACCTCCAGCTGTTTGCACAAAGTTCCAGCTGTCCATTTGTTGATATTTCGACCTGAGGCTCTTGTTTGCTATATATACATGACCTATCTCTCATATTTCAAGGTTAGGAAAATTTTGGGAGTCTCTCTCTCTACAATTCTCTCTCTCTCCAACTCTCTCTCTCTCTCTCTCTCTCTACATTTCTCTCTCTCTCTCTCTCTTGAACTTTTGTGCATACAAGTGTAGATACACTTCAAGTTTGCCTATCAACCCTTAACCAAAGTTGCTTATCTTTGGGCTGAGGTTACTTGGGACCCTCTTTGAGTTCTAGAAGGTGGTCTTGGCTTGATTTATTGCTTCATTTGTGTCTTCCCTTCAACACTTGCCTTTTAAACTTGTTTTGCATACTTGTTTTCCAATATTTTTCAATTGTTTTTGGGCTGATTTTGAACTGTAAAAAACTCTGTTTTTGTGGCCTAAAAGTGTTGGTTTGAGGCCATTTTCAGTTAAAGGGTGGTTCACCCTTCTTGTTTCTTTGTTTGTAAAGTTTTTGTGCCTTTGTTCACCACTTTCAAACCAACTTTTTTGGGCCTTTTAACCACTGAATTTCAGAGGTTTTTCAGTGATAAAAAACTCATTTTGAAGTCCAAATTTGGAGGGGTTAGCATCCCCTCCTTGTGTCTTGCTTGCATGCCTAGTTAGCTTTTTGTGTTAGCATGTTTTTCTAGCTTAACTTTGCTCAAGTCCAGCATGTTTTAGCCTCTGAAATAGCCTGCTTTGGCTCTGTTTTAGGTTGCTTAGTTCATTTGGGCCTTGTTTTGTATAGTTGTAGTGTAATAGTCCTCACAAGTTGGTGTTTTAGGGTCTTAGACACCTCTTGTTTGAGTTGATAGCATCTTTTGGTGTTGTTTTTCACTCCATTTCAGCACTATAATCTCTGCAACCTCCCTCTTTGCTTCACTCTTTCATTTGCTTTTGCGGGTTGTTTCAAGCTTGGGATCCTTTAAGCTTGAGATTAAGGTTATGCTTACTGGTTTAATCCTCTTTGAAGGTTCATAACCAACGGCATGATCTCTCTCTTGCCTTACATTATCCCTTGGTTGACACTTCTTTTATCTTAGAGGACACTCACCAATGGACAAATTGATTAAAGAATGATTTGGTAACTAAAATGTGCAAACAAAATTGGCAAGTAAAAGTGGTAAGATAAGCACTTCTTTGTGTTGCATTGCATGTGTTCAAATCTGACTTTAGTTTGAACACAAGGAAAATGGAACATTTCATACTCAAAAGTAATGAAATGTGCTATTTTCCTAGGTCTCCATTGCCCTTGATCATGCATGATAGGGTGATGGTCATTTGAGTCTTGTTTGCGCATTTATCGAACTTGTACAAACTTGGTTCTTTGGCCATTATTCATTGAAATTGCTTGGTTGATGGTTTGAGAGCCAAGAGTATCACTCCTTTGAACTTGTTTGATGATAAGGAGGGTAACAGTACAAACAAACCTTCAAAAAGTATACTGCTTTGCTTTGTTTACTCTCTATTGTAGCAAGGAAGTCCAAGCCAGTAGCGGCCGACGGCCACCACCAGTAGCCGTCCGGCCACCATCAGTAGTCGAACGGCTATCATTGTTGGCCGACCAACCATCAGCAGTGGCCCACCGGCCCCACTCTCGGCCACCAATGAAAATTCAGCAGAGTGTTTCTGAAGCAAAGCAGAGTTGATCTGGAGAAGGAGAAAGTGTAAGTGCTTCTGTGCAACAGAGGCTTGTAGTAGCAAAACAGTGGCCTTTCGGATGAAAAACCGAGCA
This sequence comes from Camellia japonica, assembly GCA_030407325.1. Classification (NCBI taxonomy): domain Eukaryota; kingdom Viridiplantae; phylum Streptophyta; class Magnoliopsida; order Ericales; family Theaceae; genus Camellia; species Camellia japonica. The sequence continues at coordinate 149,462,462 of JAPPVO010000019.1, read as the reverse complement.
TGCATGCATCCCTCATTTCCCGAGGCCATGTGGTTAATTTGCTTAGTTAATTAGCTGTAGCTAATTCATGCAAATGTTGTAACTATTTAGCTTAGATAATTAATTAGTTAGTTAGTTAATTAGTTCACGTTGTGTAATTAATTAATTAAATAGATTAGTTTAATTGATTAATTAGTTAAGTGTGTTGTAATAATTAATTAGCTTAGAGTAAGCTTTTTTATTTATTCAAGGTGTTGTAATAGTTAATTAAGTAGTTTACCTCAGCTAGTTTCATTTGGACCCTCCTTCGCGAGGGCATAATGTTGTAATAAGTGTGTGTGCGCGTGTGTATGTTTTTCCAACCCCATGTCTTTCTTCCTTTTATTTACCCACTTTTGATGGTTAGATTAGGAGCATCATGTTTCAAATTAGCATACCTTATGCTTGCATCCATTCATTCGTATTGCATGCATCGAGGCTTGGCGCATCATTCAAACTGCATTGTCATTTCAATACTTCTTTGAATACATGTTTAATCGCATGTTGTTCAAATTGCTTCATATGCCATATTAGTAGCCGAGCCTATTAATTGCATTATTGCATGTGTTGCATTAGGCATCTTGTATAGTTAGGAATCATGCATATTTTTCTAATTCATATCTTCTTAGCTTGGAGTACTAGGTGAATTTTTATGCTTTAGCATACTTGCATAAGTGTGAATGTTGCCATGATTAGCATGCTTGCCATGAGGCTATATGCTTAAATGCTAAACTGTTTGAATGCCTGTGGATGAAGGCTTGTTGTTTGAATTGGAACGATTCAACAAATGTATGTTTTAAGCCCACTTTGTTGAGTGGCAAATCATGTTTTAAGCCCACTATGTTTGGTGGCAAATCTGCAAACTTCAAGCCCGCTTGAGGTGGCAAATTCGAATCATTTTCGCAAACAAACATAAGTTGAATTGTTCCAAATTGTGCAAGCTAGTCTATATTTGATTGTGCGCATCATATAGTAATGCTAGCCTAATAATCAGAATAAGAGCACATAATGTTTATAACATATTATATCATGATTAGTAGAGGCTGATCTTTGATCGAGCGAGCGACGGTGCTCAATTCATGACCTTTCCCTCTTGTATCTAAGTTCCTGAGCCGAGGCAACTTTGGTGATGACTGACACGTGGCCTTTGGCACGAGTCATGGGTTTCCTAAATTTTTCCAAAATAAAATATTTAGGTGGTGACTCTGTATCTGGCAAAGCAGTCTAATTTTGGCATTTTTGATCCTAAAATCAATTTTTCAAAAGATTTGCTGGATTTGGACTCTTTGGTGATTATCAATTTCACATTGCACTTGTGAGATTAGATTCAAACCACGGGAGTCCGAACTGTAGGGCTTCTTTCAAACCTTCCGAAAAGGCGAGCTACAGTGGGGGAACTTGGTTGTGGGCCGGGAGAGGGTTGATGGTTACATTTTGCTTTTGGGGTGGTGCGATCACCTTGTTGTCGATGAGATCTTGAATCTCATGACGTAGCCTGAAGCATTGGTCGGTGTCGTGACCGTGCTGCTGGTGAAACACATAGTACCTGGCTGGGTTGTGTTTCGGTGGGAGAGGATCAGGTAGTGGGCGAGGCTCTAATGGCTTGATATGCCCTTCTTTATTAGCACCCTCAGAGCTTGTGATAAAGGCATGTAGAGTGGGGTAAAGGTCCTCTGGGATCGGACCTGGCTATTTGAAGTTTGTGGAGTTGTACTGGCAAAAAGATTGGCGGTCTTGGTTGTGGTGGTGACAACACTTACATCAGACGGCCGCGTAGTCATCATTGAAGCCTTGGCCTTTCACCTTGTCACAAAATTCGAGAAGCCCTCCTTTGGCTCCTAGCGAGTTGCCTCAAGATCACGTGTTGTGACCTCGATTTGCGGATTGTATGAGTATTGTGTGATGAAGACCTCGGCCATTTCCTCTCAACTCTGCTTCACAGAATCTTCGAGCTTTGTATACTAGATAGCTGCTATTCCCGACATAGTCCGGCCGAAAAGTGAGAGCTTCTGCAGTCTGATCAGGCCCATCGGCCGCAGAATGTCTGAAAACAATCGAAGGTGAACCATGGGGTCTCCAGAACCATCAAACCGATCGATGTGTGGCATTTTAAACCGATCTGGCAATGTCACCACAGAGTCAGTATATCCATCTTCTATATCAGGAATAGAATTTGCAACCTGCGCTTTCTTGAAGAGCTTCTCTAACTTGTTGACCTAAAGCACGGTCGGGTCAACTTAAAAATCAAATGGAGCCTCGGTTTGATACACAGGTGCTTTGGAGGCCTGCGGTAGGATCGGCTCTGCTGGATTACCCTGATTCTCAGCCTAGGCATTGGCAGTATGGGATGTGACTCCGAGTGCTGGGATACCCGTAGGAGGTACATGAGATGCAGAAGTCGCTGCCAACTGTGGCTGTTGTTGTTGCAGCCTATTTATTACTTCGACTTGATGGGCTGTGACTTCAGCCTGATGAGCAGCATCTTGCTACATGGTTTCAATTGTTTGTTGGAGATGACGAATCAAGTCCTCCATATTAACTAAAGGGTACTGTGCCATCAGAATGGGCGAGTAATCTCGTACTAGACTGGATGTAGAAGACTGAGCCTAACTAGATGCAGGTGAAGTAAAGGGTGACTGCTGGACTGGTGAATTGTGCCTAACTCTTCTCCATCTAGTAACCGGTGGGAGCGAAGCAAACACAGGTTGTTCCCTAACAAGATCTCCAAATCTGTAAAGCCTCCTAACACAGGTCCAGAGTGCTTGGGAGATATCTGAACTGTCCGAAGTAATGATGTTATACTACCTAGCAAAAAGAAATAAAGCAAAAAGAAGACAGTAATCAAAACCGCACAGCACCTCAGCTTAGATGTTAACAGCACATAGATGTAATCAAAGCTGATAGGACTGCACTCAACATTGAATTCTACCCGCAAAACTGATACCCAACTTGCAACTGATACGCACATTCTTGTGTAGTTTCACTATAAAGCACATACCAGTTAAGTGAACAAAACACCCCTATGAGGGGGTAAGGTTACCCTGTCCTAGTTTCATCAAGAACTAGGGTTCACTATTCAAACAATGCGGTTTCACGCAATCCTGTATTCGAGTAAGCATCCTATCCTAGTTTGGAACAGTCTCTATGGCTTTCGATATGCAACTAGGCCGAATGGTCAAAAAGGGTACCTCGGCAAGACTACCTAATATACCTCTTGCACCTAACACCGAAAAGTAAAAGGCGGATCAAACAGTACAACAGTAATCCAGATCCAAGGTTTGTGTTCTCATCATGGCAGAGCCCATGACTGGTCAGCCATTCGGCAAGCTTTTCAGGCAAGCCTCTAGCAAACCGTCCAGGAATAGCAAATGGCAAACACAGTGACTTAAACGCACCAATGCAAATGCAATGCAAAGAAACATATAGATGTAGATAAAATTCAATATCATGAAGTTCAAGTCAAGTTTTCTAAAATCCCCAGCGAAGTCGCCAGAAACTGTAGCTCGACTTTTTCGTGCCTCCTTTCGGAAGTTCGAAATAAGCCCTATAGTTCGGACTCCCGCGGTTTTGAATCTAATCTCACAAGTGCAATATGAAATTGATAGACACCAAAGAGTCCAAATCCGACAAATCTTTTGGAAAATCGATTTTGAATCAAATTACCAAAAATAGACTACTTTTTTATTTCACTATTGAATTTATTCACGGTAGTCAAAATTCTATCTCTAAATTTCTTACCTGTGAATATTTACAGGGTGAATAGTCAACTATACATTTTGAACTATACATTGTTGAACTTTTAACAAAATGCCTACTTCCTATTGCTCTACTCGTCAATTACAAATCAACTGTTATTGTCGCATGATTAACAACCTTGGGTTTGAAATTGCTTACCTAAAATCCATTGAACAAGATGTTGATATTAGCAATCATAACATTCAATGGAGATTTAATTTAATTGGTCACTACAAATGTTTTCTTAACATCATCGATCTTGCCAAATTAGATACCATCAGTGGATGCTAATCTCCATTTTTTTCCTTTTAGATGTCAAGTTAGAAGACCCTTACTATAATACCAACCAGCCAACCAATTACAACACCACCGGTCGACCTAGTAAATAGATACTAAATTCTTGGTACTATTCCTAAACCTAGTTACACTTCTGCTTTTGCAACTGACCCATTTGCTTCTCAGTTAAGGCAAATCATGCCTCCAAATTATCCACACAGATCAACACCAAGAACAGATTATGTTCTTAAACCTTGCTCATCCAACCTCTTCTACAAAGAACCAGTGCACAAAAATATCCATAACCCCAATTGATTTAGTTAAATCATATTTTCCTTCTCGATGGCATTTTACTCCTTCCCATCCAGATAAGTCAATTTCTTTTTACAAAGATATTATCTATGATCTACAGTCCATTGTCATTAAACCATTTATGATCGAGTCAATACCAGTAAAATCATTTATCCACACAGATAAACCACTTACTATAATACCAACCAGCCAACCAATTACAACACCACCGGTCGACCTAGTAAATTTTTGCTAAATTTTTTTTATATGAATGGAATATTGATGGTCTTAGCGAAAATCAAATCCTCCAAAAATTAAATCACATGTCTATGGTCGCTAATAGTTATCATAGTAATTATCCTGATTATACTCAACCTGAAATAGTCTCCCTTCTTACTTCCTATTTTACCAGAATGCTTAAATCATGGTGGGACAAGTGTCTCACTTTTGGCATACGTGATGCTATTCAACATGCTATTCAAATTGATGATAATGAATTCCCATCTTTGATGAAGAAATAGGGATGAGTAAACCTGATGGAATAAATACTTTAATATTTACTATAGTCAAACTTTTTATAGGAACACCTAGTAATATTCATTCTAGAAACATGATCAGCTTAGTAATTTAACATGTCCAACATTAAGTGACTTTTGTTGGTATAAGGATGTCTTTACATCTAAAGTCACACTCCAAGGTGATTGTACTAAATCATTTTGTAAAGAAAAATTCATTAATGGCTTACCCAATCATTTTGCTCATAAAATCAGAAATGTCCTTAGTCAACCTACATGAATAATTGAATAGGATAATTTAACGTATGGTGATATAATTAGTACAATTCAAAAAGAATGATTAAAAATGTATATAGATATGAAATTTAGTCAAAAAGATGCTAAAGATAAACACAAATCTAAAGTATGAGTTAGGTAACTTCTACGAACAATACAGCCTACCTTTTGTAGCACCATAGCGTCGAAAACATCATAAAAACAAGAAATCCAAATCTCCATACAAATATAATAATAAAAAATATTTACCTACTAAATCAACTAATAAATATTATGATAAACCCAATAAAAATCAACTCAAAATATTATGATAAAGCCAAGAAGTATCATACGAAAAATAAGAACTTTAATCAAAAGTCAAAATCAACTCAAAATGTTACCTGCTACAATTGTGGTAAAAAGGGGTCATTATTCTAATAAATGTAAAGTTAAAGAAAAACTCAATCAATTATAGATTACTAAAGAAAATCAAAGTAAAATATTTGAAATATTCAAGTTAGGTAATACTAGGGATCAATCTAGTAACCCATCTAGCAATAATAACCCATCTAGCAATAATAACCCATCTAGTGATACCTCTAACTATTATTATCCTAGTAATAATACTGATAATGACCAAATAGAATTAGGATGTGACACCAGTTGTAAACAAGTTAATGTCCTCAGTAAATCACAACAAGAAGAAGATTCATTACTTGAATTAATTAGTAAGTTAGACAATCTTGAATTAAAAAGAGCATATACTAATAAATTAAAATCTTTATTAATTAACAAAGAAAGTAAACCTTCGACAAATGAACCAATTATTAGTCTAATGACTACTTTAGAAAGATTTAGAAAAGATAAACATAAAGAAGTAACTCTACACAATTTACAAAATGAAATTAATCAAATTAAATTAACTATTAAAGAATTAAAAAATTAAAGATAATCTTTAGAAGACGAAATTTATATTACAAATCAATAAAAATCTTAATGATTTTGAAAATGTGGGAGCCGAGTATTTACGATTGCAGAGGAGGGGCCGAATAGATACTTGGAAGCTTATTATACGAACATCTTATTCGGCCCCATCCTGCCTCATTCGGAAGCTGAATATACCAATCGGCCATAGAACTAGTTAAGCAAGAAGCCGAATTGGGCCAGGCCCAGGGAGCAAGTATAAATAAAGAAACAACAGCCAAAAAGAGGTATGTGAGAACTAGGATGCTTAACTTAAGATACAAGCAATCGAGAGAGTATATACTGACTTATCCGTCGGAGTGCTAATTCCGGCACCCCCGACCGGAGTGTTCATTCTTTTTCAGGTTACTAGCTGAGGATCTCGAGTGCCCATTAGATCAAAAGAGTATTTCCAGAACCACTCCTCCACAATTGGCATCATTTGTGGGAATACTCAAGCACATCCATGGCGGGCGTGACGGAAGATCCTCCGATAGTCGCTGGCGACCCTACGCCACAAGATGAAACCACTCCAAGCAACATGCTTGGGCCAGAGAATATTACCGCAAGAAGGGTCTTGAACTTTGATTCACCCTTGACATCAGCACAAGAGACAATGCAAGTGATTATGGAGCAAGCGAAGCAAAACGAACAGCGGTTGGAAAACATGATGGCCGAGAATGAGCGCCTTCGACAAGATTTGGCCTTGGAAGTGGCAAAATCCCAACAGGCCGCGTACTAAGACCCGGGACGACCTCTGAGAAGGGATGGTCAACGATCCCAAATTCGGAGACATAATAGTGGCAGTGGCTCTGACTCATCATCCCCAGAATCTACAAAGAAGGGACGAGTCAACATCTCCAGTTCTTCTGAGGGAAGTCCGCATGCACGGAAGAAGCGAAGAAGAAATGATTCAGATGAAGAGGATCAGCATGACCCCTTTGTACGACGGATTGCAAAGGCAGTGCTACCCAAAAAGTTCAAAGCACTGTCATTCATCTTGTATGATGGTAAATCAGACCCCACCAATCACATTCGCCATTACAAGCAAGCCATGATGCTCCATGTAGACGACAAGGCCCTCATGTGTCGAATATTTTCGAGCAGTTTGGGACCACTGGTTGTCAGGTGGTATTATAAACTGGAGTCGGCTTCGATCAAAAGCTTCCACCAACTTCAAAAATCCTTTAGGGCAAGGTTCATCACTAATGAGGTCCAGCCGAAGCAAGCTGATTCTCTGTGGGCAATGCAAATTCAATAGGGGGAAACCTTTCGTGCGTATTCGGCGCGGTATTGGGAATGTTTTAATCTAGTAGATGATGCCTACAATGACTCCATGGCCATTACCACCTTCAAGATGGGGTTACATCCAGACAGTGCCCTCCGCAGCTCTTTGACCAGACGACCCCCAAAAACGGTCTGGTCGTTGATGAAAAAAGTTGAGAAATACTGCAAAGTAGAAGATGATGCCCTCCGGGTCAAAGATGGGCATAAAGCCACTAAGTCGGTCCTGCCTAAAGTTGTGCAACCGATAAACGTTGTACCACCACGGAGCCCTGAATCACGGAATCAGGCTAAGCGAGATAAAAGACGGGATTCACGCCAATCAAACGACCAATGTCTACACCGAGCTAATGAGCAGCTTCAAGTGGATAGCAGGCGCGCGAGGCGTGCCGACAAGAAATACACGAAGTTATCGGAGCCGATCAGTGTGGTTATGGCTAAGGTTTAACACCTTCCGTTCTTCAAATGGCCATAAAAAATGGTGGGACCTCCCAACACAAGGAGATGGCATAGGCGGTGCGAATATCACAAAGATCACGGTCATGATACCGACAGTTGTTATGCTTTGAAAGACCACCTTGAGGAGCTGGTACAAGATGGTCGGCTCTAGCAACACGTCCGAAAGAATAACTCAACCAAAACAGTTGCCCTACGGCAGGATTCACCTCCGCTCGGCATCATCCATATGATATACAGCCTGCCAACAGCCCCAATCGTGCATGCAATTCAGTCGCATCAAGGCCCCCCAAAACAAATCACACCAGCCAAACGGTCCCATGAAGCTCCGAATATTACCTTTGACGATTTTGATTTGATCGGCGTAACGCTCCCCTACATTGATCCATTGGTCATCAAACTATGCGTAAACCGATTCACCGTTGAATGCATTCTCATAGACCAGGGGAGTACTTCGGAGGTTATGTATTACAAGACTTTCATCAAACTCGAGTTCGCCGAGTCAGACCTATCTCCAGCTCCTTATCCATTATTCAGCTTCAATGCTAATCCAGAATACCCGTTGGGAAAAATCACACTACCAATTCTAGCGGGCTCTTGAACAGTGGATGTGAAATTCTTGGTCGTCAAGCTGCCTTCGCCGTATAATCTCATCATGGGGCGAACTTGGTTCCATACCATATAGGCCGTGCCAAGCACCTATCATCAACTGCTCCGCTTCCCAACAGAACGTAGCATTGAGCAAATCCGTGGCTCCCAGAAATCGGCACAAGCATGTTATCTCCTTGTTGCAAAGACACCAAAAGAGTTGGAAGTGAATTCTATTGCGGTGTCGGATCGAGAAAGCCTCGACGATGTTGGGCGGCTCCCAAGTGAAAAGGCCACGGGAGCCCTGGATCAAGTTGAAATTGACGGAAATCCAGACAGGTTCTTTATGGTCGGCGCCTCCCTGAATGAAGCTAACAGGCAGCAACTAATTTCCTTCTTGCTCGGCAACCTTAATGTATTTGCGTGGACACCATATGAGATGCCGGGTGTGGATCCGTCTGTTTCACAGCACCGTTTAAACGTTGACCCTAAATGCAAGCCGATTATTCAGAAAAGCCGGCGGTCAGCCGCAGAACACATTGCTGCCGTTGTTGAGGAAGTTGACCGGTTGCTCGATGCCGGGGTAATCCGGGAAGTTACCTACCCTACATGGCTGTCGAACACTGTGGTTGTCAAGAAGAAAAATGGGACTTGGCATGTTTGTGTGGATTTCACGGACGTAAATAAAGCTTGTCCCAAGGATTGTTTTCCTCTCTCCAGAATAGACCAACTTGTAGATGCCACGGCGCGTCATCAACGTATGAGCTTCCTCGATGCCTACATAGGCTACCATCAAATCGCCATGCATCCGGAGGACCAAGACAAAACTGCATTCCTCACCCCAAGAGGAACCTATTGCTATAAGGTTATGCCTTTTGGGCTGAAGAATGTAGGGGCAACTTACCAAAGACTAGTCACCACCATGTTCAAGGAGCAACTCGGCCAGTACGATATTTAGTTCCTGCCTAGAACCTCAATCAAGGGCAAGTGCTTGCCAACTTTGTGGCCGAATTCACTTGGGGTCTTGCCGACTTGAAGTCTGATCAAATTCAACCTAGGCCGAACTGGAGAATTTATGTTGGGGACATTTGGTAGTTGTACTGTGATGGATCATCCAATCAATGCAGCAGCGGAGCCGGAGTAGTGATCATGGCCCCCGACGGAGCAATAATTGAGCAGGCTGTCAAACTCGGCTTCGACGCATCGAACAATAAGGCCGAATACGAAGCCCTGCTAACTGGCTTGCAGAATGCACATCTTCTGGGTGCTCGGCGTTTGCTTATATTTTGTGATTCAAAACTTGTGATCAATAAACTAAAGAGGGAGTACGCGGCCAAAAACGACCATATGGCCGCTTACATGAAAACGGCAAATTCCTTGCTGGCAAAATTTGATCATCATGAATTGAATCAAATAACCTGTGATCAGAACACACATGCAGACGCCTTGGCTTACCTAGCCTTCGCCATTAACTCAGAGATTAAACGGACAATTAAAGTGGGTTTCATCCCTAAGTCGAGCATTGGCCCTTCAGAGGAAGTCCAGATCAATGTCATAGAGTCAGGTCCGAGTTGGATGGACTCCAGTGCTGCATTCTTATCTTCCGAACAACTCCCGTCGGATAAGAAATAAGTACACAAGTTGCGAAACAAGGCGCTGCGATACTACTTGGATTCGCAAGGAAAGCTTTACAAAAAATCCCTTTCTGGCCCATACCTAGAATGCCTTCATCCGGATAAAGTTGAGGAACTCTTGACTGAAATACATGAAGGTAGTTGTGGTGCCCATTCTGGCGGGCGCTCTTTGGCCAATCGAGCTGTGACACAAGGGTATTATTGGCCGACAATGAGAGTTGATGCCGAACGTTATGTGAAAAAATGTGGACAGTGCCAGAAGTTTTCTCCCTTAACCCATCTACCTGTTGAAGAGTTAAGCTCTATAACCAGTCCTTGGCCGTTCGCCCAATGGGGACTTGACATCGTCAGACCATTGCCTCGCGCCCCAGGCAACAAGCGATTTTTGATTGTCACAACAGATTATTTCATGAAATGGGTGGAAGCAGAGGCACTAATGCACATTCGAGATACTGATGTGAAGCGTTTTGTATAGAGAAATATCATAATACGATTCGGCATTCCGAGAGCACTTATTTCAGACAACGGCTCCCAGTTTGATTGCGGTGTCTACCGAGAACTGTGCAACAAGTATGGTATTCGGCCCTATTTTTCCACCCCGGCTTATCCTCAAAGTAATGGCCAAGATGAAGCCTTCAATAAATCTATTTTGGACGGTATCAAGAAGAGGCTGGAGAAAGTTAAAGGCAGATGGGTCGACGAATTGCCGAGTGTGTTATGGGCTCATCGCACTACTCCGAGGCGGTCCACTGGGGAGACTTCGTTCGCTTTGTGCTTCGGAACGCAGGCAATCATCTCCTTGGAGATCGGACTCCCAACCTTGAAATCAAAAGTTTTTGATATGGGCCGAAACGACATGATGCTAGCCTTGGATTTGATTCTGATTGAAGAACGAAGAGACCGTGTCCTTGCATCCATGGCACGGTACCAGTAGCAGCTTGCTAAGTCATATAATCAACGTGTTCAGCTGCGCCGCTATACACCAGGAGAGTTGGTCCTGAAGAAAGTGCTTCCAGCTGCCAGGAATCCGGCTGATGGAAAATTGGGTCCTAACTGGAACGACCCCTATTAGATCGACTTAATCGCGGGAGTAAGGACATATTGGCTCAAAGACATGTCTGGGAGGAGTCTGCCATGGCCTTGGAATTCAACGCACTTGCACAAATTCTATCATTAAACCCGACCTGTGGGGCATGATACTCATTTTGAATGGTTCACCATGTACATATTTCACTTTTGCAATGCAAAGTTTCCTATTTTCTCATTGCGAAATTCAGTTCGAAAGTCTTCCGGTTTAAGCCTTCGAATTTGGAGCACCCTTCGTGGATCTCACGATTGGCCACGACAAAAAAGCCTCCGAATTCGGAGCCCCATCCGTGCAAGTCACGTTTGGGCCGAATAAAGACTCTGGATTCGGAGCGCCCTTCATGTATCAAGATTGACCAAGATATTCTCCGAATTCGGAGCCCCATTAGTGCATGACACTTTTGGGCCGGATTTGGAGCGCCTTTCGTGTATCACGATTGGCCAAGATAAGTCTCTGAATTCGGAGCCCCATTAGTGCATGACACTTTTGGGCCGATTAAGCCTCTGGATTTGGAGCGCCCTTCGTGTATCACGATTGGCCAAGATAAGTCTCCGAATTCGGAGCCCCATTAGTGCATGACACTTTTAGGCCGATAAAGACTCCGGATTCGGAGCGCCCTTCATGTATCACGATTGGCCAAGATAAGTCTCCGAATTCGGAGCCCCATTAGTGCATGACACTTTTGGGCCGGTTAAGCCTCCGGATTCGGAGCGCCCTTCGTGTATCACGATTGGCCAAGATAAGTCTCCGAATTCGGAGCCCCATTAGTGCATGACACTTTTGGGCCGATTAAGCCTCCAGATTCGGAGCGCCCTTCGTGTATCACGATTGGCCAAGATAAGTCTCCGAATTCGGAGCCCCATTAGTGCATGACACTTTTGGGCCGAATAAAGACTCCGGATTCGGAGCACCCTTTGTGTATCACGATTGGCCAAGATAAGTCTCCAAATTCAGAGCCCCATTAGTGCATGACACTTTTGGGCCAGTTAAGCCTCCGGATTCGAAGCGCCCTTCGTGTATCACGATTGGCAAAGATAAGTCTCCGAATTTAGAGCCCCATTAGTGCATGACACTTTTGGGCCGAATAAAGACTCCGGATGCAGAGCGCCCTTCGTGTATCACGATTGGCCAAGATAAGTCTTCGAATTCGGAGCCCCATCCGTGCAGGTCACATTTGGGCCAAATAAAACTCCGGATTCGGAGCGCCCTTCGTGGATAGCACGATTGGCCAAGATGAAGAAGCCTCCGAATTCGGAGCCCTATTCGTACAGGTCACGTCTGAGCCGAATAAGACTCTGGATTCGGAGCACCTTGGTGGATATCACGATCGGCCCAGATAAAAGCCGTGGATTCGGCGTCCTATTCGTTAATATTTCAATTAAAAAGCACACATAGTTGGCGAAAGTTGAAACATGCAAGCAGTTCAAATGAAATGATTCATTAAATTAACTGAATAGTTCAGAATGTACAAACATAAACTGAAATGACAAGCAAACATAATTTTCTTTGAAAAGTCTCATTAATTTAATCAGTGGTACATAATTCGCTTCTAATTTACTTTAGCACAATACAAAACGTTCAATTTTATTCGGCATCCCCCTCGTCATTGCTCTTTTCGGCATCAAAAGTCGCATAAGGAAAGTGATTACGTTGATATAACGACAACGCCGAATCAACAGCCGCTTCCCAGAGAGCCTCTGCGGCATGGAGAGCCCTAATCCACCTGTGCTTGAATCCTCGATTCTCACATCGGCATACCTCCTTGGCGAGTTTTTCCTTGGTCTTCTATATCTCGACTTTTCGGCCGACGTGGAAGCCCTGTTCATAAGCCCTGGTCTTTGTAGACTAATGCAAACATGCTTGCCATCTCTCGATCGGCAATCGCATGACTTATTAGCCGTTGTGTCACCCTTTCCGCCTCGATCGAGTTAGATTGGTCGGCCGAGTGTGTCTCGGCACCTTTGGCCTTTTTCAGTTCACGCTCGGCCTTCTCCACGCGGGCTTCTAAATTTCGAATGCGCTCATTCTGCTTCTCTATCTCCTGCCGTGTGGCACGTAGACGCATACCGACTTCATAAGCGGTGTAAAGCCCTTTCACTGCTCCGTAGATGCCCTCCCAAAACACTTTGAAATCCTGTCGACTGACCATCGACTGCTGGACTTCTGGTGGAAAAATCTGTCGAGTGAAGTCGACTGCCACGTTTGGGTCGTGAACAATTGAATCCGCCTCAGTCATCGGTTTATTTCCCACAAACACAGCAAAACTCAACGGGCATGGTGTCGCACCGGATTCACCTCTCAGTCGTGGTCGAGGGGAGTTGCCCCGTTGTTGTTTTTCCCTTTGGGGAGACCTACTGCGACGATGTGGGGACTGACGTTTTTCCTGCTCCTTCGAGGTCCTACTTCCCGTGCGCATGGGCTCGCCACTTCGATTTATCTCAGTATCCAGCTCAGCCAATGTCCTCCCTTCTCCTCTACTGTTGAAGAATAGTCTACTTGAGATTCGCACTTGTCTAATGCTATTGCCACCAAGTCCGGCTCCGCCCGGAAGGTTGCCTTGTCAGCGGGCAATGAGACCGAGGAAGCCAAGCTCAACGCCATGGCTGGATCTTTCAAGGCCAACGCTTTAGAGGAGATCGACATGTTTTTTTTATCTTTGGTTGAACAACAAAAGGAGCAACCACATCCGACTCCTCTAAGCGCGGCCGTTTATCAATAGGGTTTTCCTCAGAGCTGGCGTCACTCTCGGCGGGACGTTTTTCCCCCCGATCTTTTGGGATCGGCCGTTTGGCTTCCTGCACCGTCTTGGCCACCCCAATTTGAGCCGTTTCTTCTGTAATAATAGGCCCAAAAGATTCAGTCGGGGCAGGATCAGAACGGATGGTCTCGGCTTTCCGTCGGGCGGCCATGCGTTCTGCGTTTTTCCTTCGTGCCATTTGCGTGAGCGTTTCCCCAGTCATGTTCTCAGGATATGAGCCGGGGAGATCTCCCAAATTAGTAAAGATATCTTCAAAGGAGATTTCCTCCCGACTTGAAGTGGAAGGAGGGTCGGGTTGATTAAGGCCGGCTGCTTCGAACGCCGAGTGAAGGTCCTCATCGACTTTGGCTCCCAAGGCATCTGGCTCGGTTGTTCAGCGATCTCCTTGACTACTGGCTCTACGGCCAGCTCTGAATCAAAAGTTTCGAAACCGATTTGCCTAAGGCTTTTGAAGTGGGTGAAGATGAGGGCCGTGAGATGTTGTTCGCCGCGTGGAATCGGAATGTTTTCTGCAGCCGAAAATGTTGTATAGGTTGGCTCGTACCTCAGAAGTATATGGGCGGCTCTCCGTTGCTTCTGGATATTTGGACGTCCAAAAAACTGAAGTGCGGTTTTAACTTCCGCAAGAACTGCGTCGTCGGCCGAAACCAGAACTTTCTTCAAATCATTGCCTGCACAAATAAGAAGATTAGTACTTCAAGAGAAAGCCAATTAAATATAAAATAGCTAAGCTTAAGGAGCTACACAGCAACCTGGTTCGCCTCTCCGTCTAGTTATAGGGTCTAGGCGATCCTCGCCTTCGCCGAATTTCCAGTTACCTTGGACAATGACCATGACATCATCAACTCACTTACCAGAGCTGGAAAGCATAGTTACCAAATGATAGTCAGTGTCCTTGGCCCTGAGAAAGTAGCGCCCTAGCCGGCCAGAAGATTTGGCTAAAGGATAACAATGTCGAACAGCAGGTATGCCAAGGTTGATCCTAAGACGCCGGTTCAACTCTACAATCCCCATTATGATGCGGGAAAAGTTTACGTTGGGTTGCGAAGGAATTAGACCCCAGTGGCGAATGACGGCCCTAAGAAATGGGTGAAGGAGAAAACGGACTCCACCCTCAGCGATGGATAGGAGAAGAAAGATGATTGAACTTTCATCATCCCTCTCCATATCAAGAGTTCTATCTGTCACGAGTGACAGATGAACATCGTCGGGGATAGAAAAATGGCGTTGAAACCCAGAAATACGTTCCGCAGAAAGTAGTTCTTTTAAATGTTTGGCCATCCTAGCAAAGCTTAAGGAGAGTGCTAAACTAAAAATAAGCAAGGAAATAAGATTCAAAGAGAAAGAGAAGGGAACTTGCAAAAGGCAAAGGAGACAACGACAGACAAAAAGAAGTTGCAGAGGATGCGAAATGGAGGAGGTATATCGACTGGCAGTCTAGGAGTTTTGAGTATTCAAAAATGCATTCGAAGAGACAACAAAGTTTCAAATCACAATAAATGAGGGAAATGCACGAGGGGGCGGAAAAGTATAATGATGACCGAAAAGCATGTGCGTCCTGACATTTATGTTGGAATGGGAGTAGCCGCCGAATTCATGTTTTTGACCTGTCAAATTTGAAACCAAACACGCCAACTAAACTGTTGTTAGTGGGGTGTTTGGGGGGCAATTGTGGAAGCCGAGTATTTACGATCGCAGAGGGGCAGGGCGAATAGATACTTGGAAGCTTATTATACGAACATCTTATTCGGCCCCATCCTGCCTCATCCGGAAGCCGAATATACCAATCGACCATAGAACTTGTTAAGCAAGAAGCTGAATAAACATCCACAAGGTGGATGTTTAAGTGGGCCAGACCCTGAGGCCCAGGGAGCAAGTATAAATAAAGAAACAACAGCCAAAAAAGAGGTATGTGAAAACTAGGACGCTTAACTTAAGATACAAGCAATCGAGAGAGTATATACTGACTTATCCGTCGGAGTGCTAATTCCAACACTCCCGACCAGAGTGTTCATTCTTTTTCAGGTTACTAGCTGAGGATCTCGAGTGCCCCGTTAGATCAAAAGAGTATTTCCAGAACCACTCCCCCACAGAAAGTAAAACTAATATATCTTCTGATGAATCTAGTAATACCCCAAATCATGTAATTTTTGACAATCGTTCCAATAAATCTAACAGTGAAGCAAATAATCAAGAAAATAACCAATTCAACACAATTAATAAATTAAATATCCAAAAATGGCATTCAAAAATAAAACTAGTAATAAATGATTATGAAATGGAAGTCATAGCCTTAATTGATACAGGCATTGATCTTAATTGTATTCAAGAAGGCTTAATCCCTACTAAATACTATCATAAAACAAATGAACAATTAAGCTCGGTAAATGGCAGTCAAATGCGTATTAAATATAAATTACCTAAAGTTCATATTTGTCAAAACAATGTTTGTTTTAAAACATCATTTGTTCTAGTACAAAATATGACTGATAAAGTCGTTTTAGGTGTCCCATTTCTTTATTTATTATACCCATTCACTACTAATAATCATGATATTACAACCCAAGCCTTTTGACCCAAGCCTTTAGTCAAAAAGTAATGTTCAAATTCTTAGCTCCTCTAGAAATAAAAGAATTAAACCAGTTAAAAGATTACTCACTCTCTCAATCAATCAATATATTAAACCAAAAAAACTAAACAGTTACAATTTCTCAAAGAAGAAGTCAAATATAAAATAATTGAATAATCTCAATTAACTAATCACATCCTTATTGAAAAAATTGAAAATTTTAAAAATTATTTAGAGAAAACTGTTTGTTTTACTCTTCCCATTACTTTTTGGCATAGGAAAAAACATGTAGTCACTCTTTCTTATGTCAAAGACTTTAATGAAAAACACATTCCTACTAAATCCAGACCAATTCAAATGAACGTTGAATTAATGGAAATGTAAAAAAAAGAAATTAATGATTTACTCAAAAATAAAATCACTAGTAAAAGTAATGGCTCATTTGGGATAAACTAAAAAAGTTAAAAAGTCAAAAAGTTACTAAAAAACTAAAAGGTCTATATTATTCAAGGGTAGCTTGTGGGGAAAGCCACTAGGGCAAAATTATTATTTTGCCCTTTGAATTCAACTATCCAAAAAGTCAAAAGGGTAAAATGGTCATTTTGATTTTACTATAATATTTTATTATACATCTTTTCATAAAAAATCAAAAAATTATCCCAAACATATATATTTTTTTCTCTACTTTTTTAACCAAAAAGTCAAAAGTGCACTTATATAGCACATTCCAAACAACTACTTAAATCCCCCTAGTCATGTTCCTATGTTAATAAAAATCCTAAACTTGAATGTGGCGTTCTACGATTAGTAATTAATTATAAACCATTAAAGAAAGTTCTAAAATGGATTAGGTATCCAATCCCTAATAAAAAAAGATTTGATTAAAAGACTTAATCAAGCAGTCATCTTTAGTAAATTTGATCTCAAAAGTGGATTCTGGAAAATCCAACTTAACCTTAGTGATCATTACAAAACTGCTTTCACTACACCATTTGGTCATTACGAGTGGAATGTGATGCCATTTGGATTAAAAAATGCACCTAGTGAATTTCAAAATATAATGAATAAAATATTTAATCCATTTAGTCATTTTTCCATCGTATACATCGATGATGTTCTTATCTTCTCTAAGTCAATTGAAGAACATTGGAAACATCTCCAGTCATTCCTCCAAACTATTAAACATAATGGTTTAGTCATCTCTTCTCCAAAAATCAAATTATTCCAAATAAAGTCAAATTTTTAGGATATCAAATTCATCAAAGTGCAATCATTCCAATAAGTCGATCTATTGAATTTGTTGCTAAATTTCCTGATGAAATTTTGGATAAAAACCAGTTACAAAGGTTTCTAGGATCTCTTAATTACATTGCGAAATTCTATAAAGACCTTAGGAAAACTTGTCAACCTCTCTTTGATTGATTAAAAGACAATCCTTCTCCTTGGTCTTCTATTCATACTTCTATTGTTAAACAAATCAAACAATATGTCAAGACTTTGCCTTGTCTTGATATTCCCATTGAAGATTCATTCAAAATTATTCAAACTAATGCCTCTGACATTGGTTATCTTGGCATTCTTCTTCAGAAAGTCCATCTCAAGTCATTTGAATAAATTGTTCGTTATCAGTCTGGTGTTTGGAACAAAGTACAGAAAAATTATAGTACTATTAAAAAAGAAATTTTATCTATTGTATTATGTATATAGTAAATTTCAAGATGATATTTCAAACCAACACTTTTTAGTCTGTGTTGATTGTAAAATTGCTAAATATGTTTTAGAAAAAGACGTTCAAAATATTGCTAGTAAGCAAATTTTTGTTCGCTGGCAATCTATTCTCAGTATTTTTTATTTCAGTATTGAATATATTCACGGTAGTCAAAATTCTATCTTTGAATTTCTTACCTGTGAATATTTATATGGTGAATAGTCAACTATACTTTTTTGAACTTTTAGCAAAATACCGACTCCCTATTGCTCTACTCACCGATTACAAATCAACTATTATCGCCGCATGATTAACAACCTTGAGTTTGAAATTGCTTACCTAAAATCCATTGAACAAGATGTTGATATTAACAATCATAACATTCAACGGAGATTTAATTTAATTGGTCACTGCAGATGTTTTCTTAACATCATCCATCTTGCCAGATTAGATACCATCAGTAGATGCTAATCTCCATTTTCTTCCTTTTAGATGTCAAGTCAGAAGCCCCTTACTAAACCACTTACTATAATACCAACCAACCAACTAATTACAACACCACCAGTCGACCTAGTAAATAGATACCAAATTCTTGGTACTATTTATAAACCTAGTTACACTTCTGCTCTTACATCTGACCCATTTGCTTCTCAGTCAAGGCAAATCATGCCTCTAAATTATCCACACAGATCAACACCAAGAACAAATTATGTTCTTAAACCTTGCTCATCCAACCTCTTTTACAAAGAACCAGTGCACAAAAATATCCATAACCCCATTGATTTAGTTAAATCATATTTCCCTTCTCGATGGCATTTTACTCCTTCCCATCCAGATAAGTCAATTTCTTTTTACAAAGATATTATCTACCATCAACAATCCATTGTCATTAAACCATTTATAATCGAGTCAATACCAGTAAAATCATTTATCATTCTTTGTATATTCAAAGTATTATATCTCTTGATGAGTGGGGTCTTCCTTTTCTACTATGAGACCTCCCTAATCATTCAATCCAATATAGTTATTATGATTACATTGATGCATGGTTTAAAGTCCTCTTGCATCAAAATGAATCGTTTAGTCATTCTTGGTGTTTTTTTTTTTTTTTTTTTTTTTTTTTTTTTTTTTTTCTCTTTTGATCATAAATTCAAGTTAGAATTCCCTTCTTGGTTTCTGAGATTGTGGTCTCAACATGGTGCCATCCCAAAACTCCTTCTTTCCATTCTCATGGATCAAGTCAATTATTTTTCTCTAGTTTACTTTCACAACCCCATTCCGCCCCTAGTAGAATGATGTCGTGATGGCCAGTAATCTGAGATTACTGAAGGCTGACTTACAAAGATCTATACAAACAGAGTATACATATGGGGCATACATGTGCGGAAGCAATAAATTTAAATCTAATTAGTCCATAAGAGTTGTTGTAGCACGTCCGCGGGGGACCTCGGCTACAGTTCGGACTCGATTTGTGTCGCGGTTCTAAATCTGAACCAAAGAGTCCAAATCCGGCAAATCGTTTTGAAGAAAAACAGATTTTTGAAAAAGTAGTGCCAAACATGGACTGCTTTGCCAGATTACAGAGTCGCCACCTAAATATTTTAAAATGGGAAATTAGGAAACCCTGACTCGGTGCCGAAGGCCACATGTCCGTCATCACCAAAGTGGTCTTGGCTCGGGAGCTTGGGTACGATCGAGGAAGGTCAGCTATGAGCACCCCCTTTCGCCCGGTCCGAAGACCGGCCTCTACTAACCGTGATATCAGATTTTGAAAACATTACATGTTCTTATTCCAGTTATTAGCCTAGAATTACTATGTTATGCGCACAGCACAAACAAGTATAGACTAGATCGCCTAATTTGGAAATAAGCATTGCATATCCGTCTTGTTTGGAAAACAGTTTGAAATTGCTACTCGCGAGTAGGCTAAAACACGGATTTCAATGAGTATTTCCAACTCAAGTAATCCAACCTCCACCCACAGGCATTCAAGCAGTTTATCACATAAGCATTTAGCCGCATGGTAAGCATACTGGCATGGCAACATTCACACGCATGTGGTATGCTAAAGCGTAAATACTTACATCGTACTCCGAGCCAAAACAATAGACTAGTTAGCAAACATGCATGCCCTAGTTCATGTTAAGTGACTAATGCAACACAGGCATAGATGCAATCTAGAGTAGGCTCGGCTAACCCTAAACATGGCACATGAAATGCTACAACTATCACGTATTCAATTTGGAATTGAAAGTACGATGCAGTTTGTATGATGTACCGAACCCGATGCATGTCAACAAATGCGTGGATGCACACATGCATTGCATAAGGTATGCTAATTTAAATATGCCCTAATCTACCATCATAAGCAGGTAAATAAAAGGGAAGAAAGAAGTGGGGGTTGGAAGACATACACACACTCACCCACACTTATTACAATTGCGCCCTCACTCGGAGGGAGCAAAACAATAATACAGTCCCAAAATAAATGAATAAATATTACAAATTCTAATTACTGAATAAATAAATGTGAAATAAAAGGGGGCCACAGCCCCTCGCCTCGGGATGCGCGAATGACATGCTCGATGTCCGCCTTGCCCGGGAACCCACACCATGCCTCTGTTCCCTCTGCTTTTGCTGCCCTGCCTCTCTGGAAAATTGCCAGAGTCCTGGGACACCTTCCAAATACCCTGAATATTACCACCGGCTGAAGGGTTGGACCATCGGCTGCAGGGTTTGGCCACCGGCTGCAATTGAGATTATCGGCACAAAAAGTGTGCCGGTCGGCACTGAAGAGTGCCGGTCGGCACTAAATTCCTGCAGGAGACAGTTTTGACAGCAGCAGACAGCAACAGAGCATGGTATGAAATTTTGGGACAAATGTATGCACGGACACACTCCCTATCATGCAATGGACTCAAGGGAGCATGGCCCTCGACCCCCGGGCCACCAATCACGCATTTCAATGCATGATGGCCCAAGAAGCCAAAGTGTGCAACTTCAATGTGGAATGAAATGCACATAAACAAACAAAGAGCTCAACCTCTATCATACTCAATTCAAGAGGTAAAGCATGCATGTCAAATGCAACCTAAGCATGCAATCTAACATGCAATATGAACATGCAAGCATACAAACATGCTAGGCACACAACCTAAGCAACACATACAAAGTAAGCATGCTACAACACATGAGGGAATGGACTTAAACTAGATTAGGCAGCCTCAAACAAGCCTAAAACAGTGGCCATAAGATGAAAATGAGGCGCCTCGAAATGCGTGCACACTTGCACGCAAACCGAGGCGATGGCATATACAATGCAATATGGCTAAAATGGCATATACAATGCAACATGGACTTATACTAACATGAGAGAGCCTCAACCATACTCACATAAGAGGCCGTGAGATGAAAATGAAGTGCCTCGAAATGCGTGCACACGGGCACGCAAACTGAGGCAATGGCATAAAGGCATGAAATGGCATGGCAAACGATATGCAAACATGTTAATGGAATTTCAGCACTGAAATGTGGGGGAAAACAGTCCCGAATCATGGCCAAAGTACATCCGATGCACGGAATAGTCCCGAAACATGAATTTTGGCACCCGAAATGACCTATAGCTATGCCAAACGTGCAAGATATGAACATGAAGTATGAAGACAGCAGCTAGAAAGTCCCAAAACAAGCATTTTTCAGTTTATTACATGGCCACAAAAACACATACAAGTATGGGAAAAATCCTACGCAAGGAAAGGGCCACAAGGAGGGCAAAGAGATAACCGATACATGGAGGCTCCAAACAAGTGAGGGCCCTTCTACAATGTTGTAGAGGGACCCAAAATATGGCTATTTAAAGCAGATGGCCAAGCCAAAATCAGTATACAAATAGGCTCAAAATGTCATGCAAAACAAGGGCAAAATGAGGCCACAACATGAGGTATATAAAGGGTGCATCAAACAGTCAAAGACCCTTCATGAGACATGTAGAGGGGGGCAAAATAAGACACTTTTCAGGCCTGTCGAAGGCCCAAAAACAGAAGCATGGTAGGCTAAAAAGACATGCAAAAAAGGGGATCAAAGAGGGGTAATGAAGCAAGTCATACATGGGGGTCCCAAACAAGGTTGAGCCCTTCTTCAATGTTGAAGAAGGGCTCAAAACAAGCCTCTTTACAGTTTATTACATGCTCAAAAACAGATTATACACAAGCCAAACATACTATGTAAGATTATGGCATAAAGAGGGCTAATGAAGGAAGTGCTAGCTACTGTCCTCAAACAGCAAGAGGTCCTAATCAAACATGAAGAGGACCCCAAAATATGATGATTTTCAGTTTGGGTCGGAGCCCAAAAGTGCTTGCAAGCAAGGCTTAGATGTGAAGCAAGAAAATGCTAGAAAAGGGAAGAAGATTGCTTACCCTTGAAGACCAGGAAACCAGCGCCTCTTGGACCAAGTTTGGGTGCTCCTAAGCTCTGAAGAACAGCCCCAAGTCGCTGCAATGGAGTAAGGATGCTTTGTGCTATGAGTTGATGAAGAAATGGCCCAAGAACAAGGGTGTTTGGAGGCTTGGATGGGATAGATATAGAGAGAGATGGAGGGATATATGTATATATCAGAATGTATGTATATATCCTCTGGTTTTTTTGTTCAAATCCTCCAACCCTTTGCAATGGGAGAGAAGGGCTCTTTAAATAGGCAAAGGCAAAGGTTCTTGGCTTCTCCAAGAAGCCAAAATGAAAGGGGCAAAGGGTGCAAAGGGTTTGTGGCTTATTTTAGAAGCTTGGACAGCTGGTAGGCTTCTTGAAGAAGCCAAGACAAGGGGTCAAGGCTTCCTCAAGAAGCCTTGAGCAAAGGGTGCACCAAAAAGGGCCAAAAGGTGGTTAAAGGGATAAGTGATAGCTGCGGGTCTCAAATGGCCGAGAGCCCTTCTTCAAAGTTGAAGAGGGGCTCAAAATAAGACACTTTGTAGTTTACGACCAAGTCCAATACAGCCCACAAGTACGCCTAAAATACCGTGCAAAAATAGGCCCAAAAAGAGGTAAAGAGGCAAGTGACAGATGGAGATGTCAAACAGTAAAAGGTCCTTAATCAAACATGAAAAGGACCTCAAAATATGACTATCTCAAGTTTGGGTCGAGGCCCAAAAATGCAAGATGAGGGTTCGGGAGCCGAAACACGCAGTTCGGGGCCCCGAAAGTGGGCTGTTAGGCACCGGGACTGGTGCTCGACCACGAAGTTGGTCTCTTGGACCACAGTGTCCCTCGAAAGGGAGGAAATAAGATGCATGCCAAAAACCGGGGCAAACGGAGGTGGTTAGACGGTCCCGAACCGAGGCACACGGCCTGACGGCTCCGAAAACCGGGAACCGGGCTCCGAAATGGGCAAAATGGCCTACGACCACAAAACGTAGCCTACGGCCTTTGAGAGATGATCTACTAGACCTCTCCCTCCCTTTGGGAAGAGAAACAGAGAAAACGGAGCCTGGTTCGCAAACCGAGGCAAAGCACAAAGAGTCCGGAAGTCCGGAGGCAAGGCTCGTAGCCGAGACTCCGAAACTTCTGAGCGAGCACAGTATGCAATATCACCAAGCGCTCAATCGGTGACGTCTGAGTCTTGAGGACAGTCAAAAATGGGGTGTCTACAGTTGTGCATAGATTAAATGAAATGACATACATCTTAACATGGTTTTACAACTTGAATACAAAATAAAATAAAGTACATCTTACATCTTGATCAAAAGGCTTCTCAAGCCAAAACATACAAAAGAAATGAACTATAAAGCTAACAAGCATAATCTTCAAGATGCTACAAAAACAAGGACCAAAACATCTTCCACATAAAGTTTAGGCGACATCGTCTTCTTGTTCACCACCTACATATATATATATATATAAGGGAGATGAGTGAGTTGAAAACTCAGTGAATGATATAAATAATAAAGGTTTGAATGAATGATATCGTAGATCTTTATCAAAACATACATATCATAGCTTGTAACAAAATCAAGGAATGAACCGAGTTCATCAGTCAAAGTCTTTCAAAGCTTCTTGGGATGTTTACTAACATTTACATAATACAAGGGATGATATTCATTGACAAAACAAGGGAATAGCCAACTCGGAATCGGTTAGACAAGCCCACCCGTCGATGGCAAGGGAGATATCTCAAACAAAGGTGCTAGTTGCATTAAAGTCCCGTAGCACTAAGGACCTTTCAAGAATGTCATCAAAACAAACATAATACTTGATACAAAAACTAAGGGATAATTATTCATGCTTGATCAAATACTTTTCCAAAACAAAGCAAAGCTTTTATCAAAACTTATAACATAACTTTATTAAAAATACCACTCACATTGCTCTTCGAATGTAGGGATTAAGGCAAGGATCCAAGACCTACAAATACATGGCAAAGTCCACTGAATGCATTTCAAGAAGACAAGAAGAGATGCTCAAAGATGGGTATGCAATGCACTCTCAAAACAAGCTTCCAAGAAGTAAAATAGATCCCAGCATTTCTTTCCAAAACTAAGTCAAGACAAAGCAAAACATGTGCTGGGAGTCAAATCACTGTTTTTATTCTTGGAAAAGCATGCTGGGTACCAACCAGGTCTCGAAATGGGTGCACAGAGATGTGCTGGGCCGAAATGGCCAAGCTGGGTGAACTCAAGAGGTCTTGGCAGAGGTTCCACACCTCTTGCCCGATGTGTGGTCTCCTTGGCCTAGGTGTATAGTGGTCGACCTAGGTGTGCATGCTAGATAACCAAGGTGCAAGTGTTCATGCAAGGTAGGCCAAGGTGAGATGCAATGCCTGGCGTAGGTGTGAGGCCTGGACAAGATTGGGTCTCGGTGACCACACTTAGGGAAATGGTGAAGTCTGAAAATCTGGATTTCCTCTTGAAGAACATAAACATGAAGAACATAAAGAACATGAATGCTAAAATTATAACTTCTTATTCAAAATATGAGATTTCATGATATGAGTTTGAAAACATGGAGCTGGGTACCCATACTTGGAGATTTCATGAAAACAAACACAAAAACATGGAACTTGATATAAACTTTCGGATCAAAACATGGTTTCTTTTCAAGAACACAAGAACATCACTTTCTCTCTCTAAAACAAAACTTTAAATCAATGCATGGCTCATGAATCATGCTAAATCATGTAATGTGATCAAATTAACATAAAGAGCAACAAGAGTAGATCAAGAACCTAACCTCAAAACGTAAATCCAACGGTTCAAACTCTAATAATCAAGCTTGGAAATCTAGTTCTCACTCTAAGAACTTCTTCTTTTTCTTCTTCCTAGAGCTTCTCTCTCCACAAGGCAAAGATATGGCAAATGATATGAGCTTCTCAATAGCTAACTAACTAATACTGACTGTTGGGACACGTGGCGTCACCGGATTAAATCTCCTCAAAAGGTGCCAGAGTGAAAAGACAAGAGTAGGTCAAAGTATGTATAACAAGCAATGTGGCATGGGCACTCTAACGAGGCAATGATCCTGGATCAAAACATAGGCTTCAGACAAGTAAGGTTTCTTTGATCTCGGTTAGGAAGGATAACACTTGGCCTAGGTGTGCCACACCTCGGCCTAGATATGCCACACCTCCGCCTAGGTTGTACAAGTCAATGAACAAGATTGATAGGTTCAAGGATCAAGGATGTTGGATTCCTAGATGATACACATCTCAGCCTAGATGATGCATATCTCGGCCAAGATGCCAGGGTGAAGGTAGAGGTCAACCAAGATGGTTCCAAGATAATCCTAAGTGTCGATGCACAATGGCCTAGGTGTAAGAGGTTCAAAGGTGTGACCTAGGCATAAGATAGCAAAGATAGGTAGCCTAGGTTCAACACACAAAGTAAGGAACAAAGCATGCATATAAAACTTAGGCAAAACATAATAGCACAAAACTAGACAGGAACCTTTATTTAGGCAAAACAAATCAAAGTCTGCAGATGCAAGCTTAACAAGGCAAAATCATGTAAATTCATATGAGCATGACTAAGGCAAGAATGAGGGTTGTTATATTTACCCAATCAATCAACATAAGAGTCAATTTCCTATATTGCTTCTTTTTATGTCTAAATACAAAGTCCCTTGGATATTCAAATGGCAATATAGTATTTTTAAAGACATAGTCATTTGACAACATTTTGTCAAATGGTGAGACACATTCAAACACCATCACATTATTGAATAAGTCAAACAAGAATTCCCAGTCAGCATTCCTGTTCCTACAATCCCAAAGATTAAGTCTTCACTGCAGAACCCAACTGCTCCAGTCACTCAATGAAGTCCACTTTCCCTTACAACAGTCAGACTTGGAAGCCTAACATCCAGCTCTAGGCCTTCCAAACCTAAATCATTCAAGTCCAAGCCCAAGTCAACCACCCGCGATGAACTTATTCAAATGGCAAAGTTATTAATGGCTCAAGCAAAGTCACAAATTGAAGATGAAGCCTCAAACGAATCAGCCTCTTCTGAAGCCTCAACTAGTCATGAGCCATATAGTTCATAATTCTAAGATGCTCAGGACCCATATGCCTAAATCAGTCATTAGATTATATATATATATATATGCTTCAATCAATACTCTACTTTCGAGAAAAGCTATTTATATATATATATATAGATTCAGACAACACCCATGTGCCTTCACATGTTACTTTTTAGTCAGATTCTCTCATCAGATGACTATGCAGTCACGCCTCCCCAACTTTTTCACCAAAATAAATTAATAGTGATTAATAGTGGAAAAAGTCAATTTTACTGTTGATGAATATTAAAAAAAGTCAATTTTACTGTTGATGAATATTAAAAAAAGTCAATTTTACTATTCATTATTCACAAATAAAGTAATAGACAACACCCATTTGCATCAGTCATTTCGTCAATCACCAAAAGCAGTAGGCAACATCCATGTGCCTTCACATGCTACTTTCCAGTCAGATTCTCTTATCAGATCAAATGTAGCACAGTCATTGGCTCTCTCTTATCAGATCACATGCAGCACAGTCATTGGCTCTATCTATAAAAGATCTCCTTAGCCACAAAGAAAAGAAAAGGAAAAGAATGAGAGAACTCATCGAATGCTGAAATACTCTTTCAACCTGTAGAAAATATTTTATTTTGTAATATGTATTCTGAAGTTATTATTTCAAGCTGCCAGTAAACAATTGTAAGTTACTTTTATATTCTGTAATTCCTATATATATATATCTAGTCTGCTTTGTTTGATTAATCAATTTATCTATCTGCGTTGCTCTCTTTGTAATTCCCATATATATATATATATATATCTAATCTGCTTTGTTTGATTAATCTATTTATCTATATCCGCGGCTCTCTTTGGTATCAATAAAAGTAAAAATAAAAATAAAAATTTGTATTATTATTTTATTTTATTTTTTTTGTATTTAGTACATTTAAAAAAAAAATCATAAAGTTTGAACTTTTAAGTGGATCTAAAAAAAAAAATATTAAAATATTAAAAAGTTCACTAAAAAAATAAATAATAATTAAAAACTTGAAAAACTGTTTTTAAAAAATTCTAAACCAAACAAAGTATTGATTCTAAAATTTTAAACTATACAAAATCAGCATAATAAATAAATAATTTGTTTATTAAAAAAGACAAAATACTTGTTTGTAATCTATCAAAAAAGTCAAATATCATATCAACTTTTCTTTATAATAAAAAATAACTTTTTTAACAGCTTTCTAATAGTTTTTAAGAAGTCAAATATCATATCAACTTTTTTTCTTTTTTTTTTCTTTTTTTTTTTTTACAATTTTCCAACCACATTTACTTTTTAAACTTTTTTAAAAATCACAAAGTTGACCAATGATAAACATCCTATCCTAAAATTTTAGGGTTTAGGTTTTCTCAAATTGACCAGTTTAACAGAATAGTTGGGTCGATCATGTTAATTTTTTGTATGAATATTCTACTCAATAAATTTTAAAAAATTAGTGATTTATATTATCAAAATCGGCTTTAAAAGGAGCCCACCATTCTCAAACTATTCTCTCAAATTAAATATTTAACTTAAGAGAATCCAAACCCTAATTCTAAACAATCATGCAAGTATAAAAGTCATAATACATATAACTACAAATTTTCTTACATTTAAAAGAAAATAGATGCTAAGAATTAATCACATTTCCATTTTTGGTGTATTACATGATAAAGTGTTTTTAAATAATCCTGATCCATGACACATTAGAATGAATTAATTGGGCTACCTCATTTGATCAACTATGTACGCTATGACTTGGAATGTATTTGGGATGTTAGGAATCAATTATTATTAAAAGCAAATATTGACAATTTTGTTCTCATTATGAAGGTATTTTATCGTATTAGGTTGTTTATTTTTATTCATTTTAGACTTACACTATAATTATTTATTTTATGATTTAAACTCTAAAATTTTAAATTATTTTCAACTCTCTGTCTATTTTCATTAAATAAAACATACAAAAAATTTGTATTTTAGTCATTAAACTCAATATTATACATAAAATATCTAAAATGTCATTTTTCATTAACTTTAAGGGTAAATTACATTTTACCCCTTTATGTTTGGCCACTTTCCAAATTTAGCCCTTAAAATTTATTTTTTTTATCACTTTGGCTATTCGTGTTTTAAATTTTTCGTAGTTTACTCGTAAAACTAAATTTTATTCAAAATTAGACAGAAAATGCCACGATAACTGTCAGATAACATAAAAAATATAATATTATATTGAGATTTAAGTTTATGTTAGAGGTGTGAGTTATATATGATAAAATATTTTTGGGTTAATTACAAAAAAAATTTCAAGATTTCACACATTTTTTACTTTAAGCCATAGTGTTTCAATTTTGACAAATTAAATCTTAGAGTTTCATCCGTCTTTTAATTTGCTCTCTTGGTCCAACTTTGCCCTCTCGGTCCAACTTCATTTATGTAAGGTAACGGAGAGGGTTTAAAAAATTTTAAGGACCAAAGTGAAAAAGTAGCCAAACATTAAGGGGGACAAAGTGTAATTTACCCCTTTTTTTTCTTACTAAAATACAATATTTTCTTTGATTTTACTTAACAAAAATAGACAAATAATTTAGATAGAAAATAAATTAAAATTTTAAGTTTTAAAATTTTGGAAATTTGCAAAAAAAATAAAAAAATACAAAAAAAATTAGGATTTGACCATTGTTACAAATCAAACCCTGGGGGTTTCAATTTCATCAATTTAAACTATCAATTTTTCATCATCACACAATTTAAACTCTCCATCCATTTACGTTAATTTACCAAATGGAGATATTTTTTGATTTACACATGGCACTTGTCACGACCCGAACCCGCCCCTATGGGTTAAGGCCATAACCGGCCAGTAATCACGAGATTACCCACGGCCTCAAACCAAATAAAACAAAACTCATCAAAGTAAAGGGGCCAAACGGAAGCAAATTTAAAACCTTGTCCATAGAGCTGTGCTTATATGCACACCATAACATTCATATGTTAATAACTCACATCAAAATATGTACTAATACAGAACACTGTACATACAGGATCATACAAGTTTAAGTCAGTCGAACCCAAGACTTATATACAAAAGTAGTTCAATACTTTCGCCAACATAACAAAACTACGAACAAAGGACAAAGGCGAAGACAGTCTCGTGCGTGAGACGTTTGGGCTGACTTCTCAAAACTTTGACTGTTTCTCAACTTTCACCGAGGCTGGTTCTGGACGTCCCTTGGCTCACCTTCATGTAGATGAATGAAAGTGAGCGAAAGTCCAGTGAATAATATTAAATAAGGAAGATACATAAGCAATCTTTGGAACAGTTACAGCAAACGGCCTTTGGCCCAATCACTTGTATCAATCGGCCTTCGGCCCAATCATTTATGTCAATCGGCCTTCGGCCCGATCATTTATGTCAATCGGCCTTCGGCCCAATCATTCATGTCAATCGAACTTACAAAACTTACATAGAGGTAAACAATTGGACAACAACATATTTCAAATATCTTGTTAAGATATTACTCACAGTGATCGGCTTATGGATTTGCCTGGAGCTTGACCCTACACATCATATAGCACATATGGGTCACAAACGGTTCAATCCGTTCTTTAATTCACATATTCCTTTTTAGGTTTCATTCTTATCTCTTTAACTCAATTACAATGCTTAATGCATGCCTAAGAGTACTTGAGAGTGAAAGAGAGCAGAAAATGAAACACAGAATGTCTTTTCAAAATTTCAAAAAAAGGGTCCCCGCTCGAGCGTGGACTTCCCCGCTCGAGCGTACCCTTGAGGCCTGCAAAAGTACTGGATGCATCAAATTTACGCTCGAGCTTGAAGTCTAGCGCTCGAGCAGAAGGCCTCACTACATGGCTCCCCGCTCGAGCGTGAAATTACCCCGCTCGAGCGGACATTATGTCTGCAAAAAGTGTTGGATGTATCATTTTTACGCTCGAGCGTGAATTCGGACGCTCGAGCGGAAGTTCATCCTACATAGCTCTCCGCTCGAGCGTGAACTTCCCTGCTCAAGCGGACACCATGCCTGCAAGAAAATACTGGGAGCTCGAAATCCCCGCTCGAGCGGCGATTCCCCCGCTCGAGCGGACATTAAAAATTCTGGGTTTTCCAGGATGGTTCTTGAGCTCGAATTCAACACTCTAACAAACATTTCTTGCATGCCAAGGCTCAAATTTCACATATACATATACTAACATGATACCAACACCAAATTACAACACAATGAAGCTCAATTTCTTGAATTACTTACATGCATGCCTCAAATTAACCCAAACTCATCACCAACACATCAAATTCAAACATGCAAAGCTCATACCTCTATGATCTACTCTTGCATGTGAGAAATATTCATTCATATCAACTTAATTGGTGAAGAGATGATCAAATACATGGATGTGGTGGCCGAATAAATGGCAAGGATGGGGGAGGTATATTTTAGAAGCTATACTCTAGCCGGCATACATCCCACATAGACGTGGGGGCCGAATAGGGAAGGATCCCTAAGAGCCGAATAATAAAAAAATAACAATGATTGAAAAAGTAGGCTCTGGTCCCAAGGATCATAAAAAAACAAGTATAAATATAGTGGCAACGAACTAGAAAAGGTATGTAAGAATCACTTCTAAAAACTGAGTAAACAAGCTTTCTTGAGGAAAACTGACTTGTCCGTCGGAGTGCTAATTCCGGCACCCCCGACCGGAGTATTTGTGTCTTTGCAGGTGACTAGCAGAGGATCATCAGCGTCTCCCAGGATCGAGAGAGTATTTCCAATCCACTTCCCCACAATTGGCGCCGTCTGTGGGAATAC
The DNA here is from genome assembly GCA_030407325.1 of Camellia japonica. Taxonomy (NCBI): domain Eukaryota; kingdom Viridiplantae; phylum Streptophyta; class Magnoliopsida; order Ericales; family Theaceae; genus Camellia; species Camellia japonica. Next base: position 149,430,971 of record JAPPVO010000019.1, on the reverse strand, counting down.
TCGAATACATCCATGGAAGGCGTGACCGAAGATCCTCCGATAGCCACCGACGCGACCACACAGGTAGACGACCTCACCCCAGCCAACATGCTCGGAAAAGAGACCATCGCGGCACGACGCGCCTTGAACTTCGATTCGCCAACGACTTCAGCGCAAGAAACAATGCAGGCTATTATAGAACAAGCAAAGCAAAACGAACAAAGGCTCGAGAACATGATCGCTGAGAACGAACGACTCCGTCAGGATTTGGCCCTGGAGGTAGCAAAATCGAGAGAAGCCATGCGCGAGGAACCAGAGCGACCTCCGAAGGCAGATGGACAAAGACCTCGGGCCCGACCAAAAGATACCAATAGCAACTCCAACTCATCATCCACGGAGCTCGACGTAAGGGGACAATCCGAAACCTCCAGCTCCTCCGAAAAAGATCTGCGAACAAGGAACAAGCGCAGGAGAATCAGCTCAAACGAGGAAGACCAGCACGATCCTTTCGTTCGACGGATCGCAAGGGCATCCCTGCCCAAGAAATTCAAAGCTCCGTCGTTCACTCTCTACGACGGAAAATCAGACCCCACTGATCATATCCGTCATTACAAACAGGCCATGACGCTACACGCAGACAATGAAGCCCTCATGTGCCGAATATTCCCTAGCAGCCTAGGTCCACTAGCCGTCAGGTGGTATTACAAGTTGGAGCCAGCTTCGGTTAAAAGCTTCCGACAACTACAGAAATCTTTCAGGGCCAGGTTTATCACCAACGAGGTACAACCGAAACAGGCCGACTCCCTCTGGGCTATGCAGATCCAGTCGGGAGAGACGCTCCGAGCGTATTCGGCGCGATATTGGGAGTGCTTCAATCTTGTTGACGACGCTTGCAACGACTCCATGGCCATCACCGCCTTCAAAATGGGTTTACATCCTGACAGTGCTCTGCGCAGTTCCCTGACCAGAAGGCCCCCCAAAACAGTCTGGGCACTGATGAAGAAAGTTGAAGAATACTGTAAAGTCGAAGATGATGCCATAAGAATAAAAGCCGGACAAACCTCAAGCAAAACGGCCCTCCCCGAAATCGCTCGACCAATAAGCTCCGTACCGCCACCGAGCCCTGAGCCCTGGCAACGAACCAAGCGGGATAAAAGGCGGGACTCCCGCCGATCGAGCGATCAATGCTCCCACCGAATGAACGAACAACTACAAGTCGACAGCAGACGCTCAAGGCGAACCGACAAAAAGTACACGGAGTTAACAGAGCCGATCGCAGCAATAATGACCAAAGTCCAGCACCTTCCATTTTTCAAGTGGCCGTCGAAGATGGTGGGGCCTCCCGACACACGGAGGAGGGACAGACGATGCGAATACCACAAAGATCACGGCCACGAAACCGAGAGTTGTTATGCGCTAAAGGATCATCTGGAGGAACTAGTACAAGATGGTCGATTGCAACAATACGTGGGTAAAGGGAAGCCAACCAAAGCATTAGCCCTGAGACAGGATTCGCCTCCGCTTGGTGTGATCCACATAATCTACAGTATGCCGGCATCCCCGACCGTGCATACAATCCAATCACACCCGATCCTCCAAAAGAATAACATGTCAACTGGCAGGCCCAGAGAAACTCAGACAATTAAGTTCAATGACTCTGACCTCGTTGGAATGGAGGCCAGCCACGTCGATCCTTTGGTCGTCAAATTACGCGTACGACAGTTCAGCGTTGAACGCATTCTCGTAGATCCAGGCAGCACTTCGGAAATTTTGTACTACGGAACTTTTGTTGAACTCGGCCTCAACGAGTCGGACCTATCGCCGTCGTCTCAGCCACTGTTCGGCTTCAACACGAATCCAGAGTACCCATTGGGGAAGGTCGTGCTCCCTGTTCGAGCGGGCTCAAAAACGGTTGACGTGGAATTCTTGGTTGTTAAGCTTCCGTCACCATATAACGCCATCATGGGACGTCCCTGGTTGCACCTCATGAAGGCTGTCCCAAGCACCTACCATCAGCTTATGCGCTTCCCAACAGACCGTGGCATTGAGGAGATCCGTGGCTCACCACAATTCGTGCCAACGTAGATCTTAGGAAGATCCATTCACGGACCCGACGTGTGGGATCCGATGCTTGTATTGACGCCACTTTTTAATGAAACATCGACTTTCTCACTCATCTTCAGGCATCCTAGGGCCGAATAAGTCTCCGGATTCGGAGCGCCCTTCGTGGATATCACGATTGGCCAAAATAAGTCTCCGGATTCGGAGCCCCCTTTGGTGCATGACACCTTAGGGCCGAATAAGTCTCCGGATTCGGCGCGCCCTTCGTGGATATCACGATTGGCCAAAATAAGTCTCCGGATTCGGAGCGCCCTTCGTGGATATCACGATTGGCCGAAATAAGTCTCCGGATTCGGAGCCCCCTTTGGTGCACGACACCTTAGGGCCGAATAAGTCTCCGGATTCGGAGCGCCCTTCGTGGATATCACGATTGGCCAAAATAAGTCTCCGGATTCGGAGCCCCCTTTGGTCAATGACACCTTAGGGCCGAAATAAGTCTCCGGATTTGGAGCCCCCTTTGGTGCACGACACCTTAGGGCCGAATAAGTCTCCGGATTCGGAGCGCCCTTCGTGGATATCACGATTGGCCAAAATAAGTCTCCGGATTCGGAGCCCCCTTTGGTGCATGACACCTTAGGGCCGAAATAAGTCTCCGGATTCGGAGCCCCCTTTGGTGCACGACACCTTAGGGCCGAATAAGTCTCCGGATTCGGAGCGCCCTTCGTGGATATCACGATTGGCCAAAATAAGTCTCCGGATTCGGAGCCCCCTTTGGTGCATGACACCTTAGGGCCGAATAAGTCTCCGGATTCGGAGCGCCCTTCGTGGATATCACGATTGGCCAAAATAAGTCTCCGGATTCGGAGCGCCCTTCGTGGATATCACGATTGGCCGAAATAAGTCTCCGGATTCGGAGCCCCCTTTGGTGCACGACACCTTAGGGCCGAATAAGTCTCCGGATTCGGAGCGCCCTTCGTGGATATCACGATTGGCCAAAATAAGTCTCCGGATTCGGAGCCCCCTTTGGTGCATGACACCTTAGGGCCGAATAAGTCTCAGGATTCGGAGCGCCCTTCGTGGATATCACGATTGGCCAAAATAAGTCTCCGGATTCGGAGCGCCCTTCGTGGATATCACGATTGGCCAAAATAAGTCTCCGGATTCGGAGCCCCCTTTGGTGCATGACACCTTAGGGCCGAATAAGTCTCCGGATTCGGAGCGCCCTTCGTGGATATCACGATTGGCCAAAATAAGTCTCCGGATTCGGAGCCCCCTTTGGTGCATGACACCTTAGGGCCGAATAAGTCTCCGGATTCGGGATATCACGATTGGCCAAAATAAGTCTCCGTATTCGGAGCCCCCTTTGGTGCATGACACCTTAGGGCCGAATAAGTCTCCGGATTCGGAGCCCCCTTTGGTGCATGACAACTTAAAGCCGAATAAATCTCCGGATTCGGAGCGTCCGTGGATATCACGATTGGCCAATTTAAGTCTCCAGATTCGGAGCCCGACCTAAAAAACCAATTAAGCCGAATTACTAGTACGGTTCGCCATACAAGGCGTGTCTTATTCGGCCCACGGTACGACCCATTCCGGTTTAATCCACATTCTGCCCGAAGCAAGGGCCGATTCCTGAATGCAGGAAAAATGTTCAAGCAAAAATATCTAAGCTACACAAACGTTCCGGTAGCGAATTGTTAAACCGTACGAAATGACTTGCCTAACCATTAAAAGTTGGAATTAGGAAACAAAAGATTCTCTTCAGAGTGAAACTCAATTATATAAAATAACACTTTTTATTTCATTTAAAAGTTGTTACATAGACGCAATCCGCGTTCGAACATTACAATATCTATCTCTAACTTCTAAGACAAATCACGCATCGATCTAGCCGCGCCGGAATCGGCATGTCGCTGGGCCTCTGACACCATCGACAATGTCAAGGCCAAGATCCAAGACAAGAGAGGTTAGGGGCAGCGGTCGTCGTGTCTCCTTTCGGGGCGATCTGCTTCAACGACCTGGAGGCTGACGTGTTTCCAGTTTCTCCTTTCAGCGGTCCACCTCCTACATCGGAGAATCCCCCGCCGCGAACCGTCTGAGCGCCAAGTTCAGCCGGAATTTCAGCCCCTGTGACTATCATCGCCATCTGATGGTGACAACGCTTGACCACCCCACGAGATAGATGTTTGATTGCATGAGGCGCCTGCCGCTTTTTATTCTCAGTAATGGCCGCGATCTCGAGGCCCAAATCCCGAGGCGATTTTATCAATATTAAATCCCACGAGACAAGCGTCGGTCAACATTCTACACGACCTAGTTAACCCAACGGTTGGCAAAAACGCACGCGCACAGTCTGCGTAAGGCCAAAAATTTACCCAGCTCAATCGGCCAAACTTCTTCAAAATTTCAACGACACACGCCGCAATGGCTTTATTAAAAAGTAAACGGCCATTACATGCGTCCCGATCACGCACAGCAAATCATCGCATCAATTTAACTTGCCGAGTTTGATTGGTATACTTATATCTATCCAACCATTTATGCAATCAAATTAAATACGCACACGCCGAGTACAGGAGACAATTTGGAATTTTCAACGAAGCGTTTTTTATACAAACAACCAAGAAATTACATAATAGCAAACGCGATCAGCGTTCGAACTTTACAATAATGAAAGTTAGACGGCATCGCCCTCATCTTCACTCTTTTCAACCTCGAAAGCAGAAAACGGAAAATCCTCACTGTGATAGAGAGGTGACGCCGCATCAATGCCTGACAAGCGAAGGGATTCGGCGACTTGAGATGCCTTGATCCAACCGTGCCTGAACCCACGATTTTCACATCGGCAAACCTCTTCGGCAAGCGTCTCCTTGGCCCTTTGAATTCCAACCAAGCGTCCTTCGTGAAAACCTTTTTCATAAGACCTCCCCTTGGCGGACTCCAATGCGAACATGCTTGCCGTATCGCGATCGGCGATGGCAGCACTTATAAGCCGACTGGTAACCCTCTCCTCCACGATTGGATTCGGATTCACATGCCCGGCCGGTTGCGGCTGAGCCGTTCTGATCTCTCTTAACTCGCGTTCAGCCGCCTCCACGCGAGCCTCTAAACTACGGATACGCTCTTCCTTTTTCTCCATTTCTCGACGGGCGGCGCGCAATCGCATGCCGACTTCGTAAGCCGTATAGAGCCCTTTCACCGCCCCATGAATGCCCTCGCGAAATACTTCGTAGTCCTGACGACCGACCATTGACTGCTGCACTTCCGGAGGAAATATTTGTCGAGCAAACTCGACCGCCACGTCTGGATCTCGAACGATCGAGTCCGCTTCCGTCATAGGCTTATTCCTTACAAATACTGCAAAACTTAGTGGGCGCGGATTCGCGTCTGATCTCCTGTCGACTTGGGCGTGTGGCGATCTCCCCTGGGGCTGCCTATCCCGTCTGGGCGACCTACTACGACGTCTAGGAGATTGACGCCTCTGTCGACCCATAGCACTCTTACTCCCAGCATGCAAGGGCGCACCACGGTGTTCACTTTGCCTCATGTCACCGCCAAGCTCAGCCAATGTCTTGGCTTCCCCTTTGCTGTTAAAGAAGAGTTTGTTGGACATTCGTACAATAGATTTTCTCTCAGGAGTCTGAATCAGATAAGCTACCAGACTCTTAAAAGCTATACCTTTAATCATTTAACGCTCGCGAAGGCAGCACGATCGAGGCGAGTTCATTAATTATGACACTCAATCGCCTGACGCCGACTAAGTTGCCGGCAGATTCATCAGTATGTTCGGCAAACTACCCCAGCCGGCTCATCAATCGATTCAGAACCAGAGTTCTTATCATGAACCCCCTGGGGCAAGGGCAGATTCATCAATGTGCACGGCCAAACTAACCCAGCCGGCTCACGAATTGAGATTCATCAGTATGTTCGGCAAACTACCCCAGCCGGCTCATCAATCGATTCAGAACCAGAGTTCTTATCATGAACCCCCTGGGGCAAGGGCAGATTCGTCAACCAGTAGGCAGTGAAATTGCAAATGGTGATTTTGATGGGATATGTATTGAATCTGCAGAAAACTAAAGTTTGGATAAACAATATTCTATATACGGCTTGTTTAGAATAGTTCCAAATAAAATCACTCGGACCAAATTCAGGGTTTCCCCACAATATATGCAATCCCATTTTACCAAATGCATTGATAAACACAACACTCTTTCATTAAAGATAAACCACAGAATTCCTTTATACAAAGCGTGCGGCGGTACAGCAAAAATTACAAGGAAATTTTCATCAATAAATTGCGCGCAGATGTTAACCAATTTATACATGAAAACTACCCTGAACCAACAAAACACTATCCAAAAGAAGGAAAAACAAAAACAAAAAGACGGCTGCCCAGTAAACGGCCCCCAGGTTACTCGTCGGTATCAGATTCAAGTGGCTCAACATCCACCTGTTCATAAGGAATCGGCAAGTCCAATGTAACCTCAGCAGCGGCAAGGGCCCTGAGCCAGCCATGTTTGAACCCGCGATTCTCAAACTTGGACACTTCTTCAACATATTCTGATAGAGCGGCCCCTCCCTGCTTCGAAGGCCTCCGATTCAGCTTTTCCGCGGGCCGCCTTAAGCTCCTCTAACTGAGCTTCCGCTTCAGCAAGTGCCTCCTTGGAAAGTTTGAGCGATTCCTCGCTCACATTCGCTCTACCCTCAGCGTCAACACGAAGCTGTTCGGCCACGCGAGCCCTCTCTTTCTCCGCTTCGGCCCTCGCGCTCTCCATTTCAGCTCTCATAATTTCGAACTCGGCCCTACTTTTTGACCCTGCACCTCTGTTTGCAAATGGTCAATTCTCCCGAGAGCCTCACGCAGACGGCGACCCAAGTCGGTGATCCTTCCGACCGTCTGCAAAACAATTCGGTATGATTAGACGCGTTCAACGAAGAAAGAGCGAAATAAAGGTGACCTACCAGGAGTGCCGATTGAGCAGTTAGGGCAACGGCCATAATGTCAGGCACGGCACCGAAGGCTTTGTTGTCAGCCGGCAGAGAAATCGAAGCCGCCAAGCTCAGAGCCACGGCCGGATCCTCGACGGCTGAAGCGTCAGATAAAATCGGCACATCCCTGATTTTTGGCTGAATAACAGAGCGACCGCGTCCGTTTCTTCAAGCCGAGGCCGTTTGCTATCAGAGCCAGCTTCCGAACTCGCTTCCCCCTCGGCACCGCGTTTTTGGCCTTGCTCCGGAATCGGCCGTTTCCCATCAATTTGTTCTCCACCCACTTTTTCCATATCGGACGCAACCACCACTGTCTCCTCCGAAACGGGTACGGACGGCTTGATCGAGCTGGGATCTGATGCGGCACATTCAACCTTCTTTCGGGCGGCCATGCGCTCCGCATTTCTTTTACGGGCCATCTGCGTTAGGCTTTCCTTCGCCATACCCTCAAAGAAATCGCCGGGTAGATCCCCCAAATTTGCAAAAATATCCCCGGAAGAGAAATCTGTTCGTCCTAAGGTGGATGGCTCGGCGGCCTCAAATGCCGAGCGTATAGCCTCGTCGCCTTCTACTATTCTCTCAGCAGACCCACCCTCCGGATCGGCGATCACCTCAACGCTGGGCTCGGCGTCTTCTCCCGAATCGGGAGCTACGAGACCGATCTGCCTAAGGTTTTTGAAGCTGGGGAAGATAAGCGCCGAGAGCTGTTGATCGCCGACTGGAGTCGGAATGTTATCTGCGGCCAAGAAAGTAGTGTAAGTGGGTTCGTACCGAAGGAGAATATGGGCGGCCCTCCCCTGCCGTTGTACGTTTGGACGGCCAAAATAACTGAGTGCAGTCTTGACTTCCCCAAGAACCGCGTCGTCAACCGAAGTTAGAATTTTCTTCAACCTATTACCTGCAGAAAATGAAAAACGATTTAGAGAAAAGTGCCGAATAAGAGATAGACCAACAAACGGGACATTGCGTGGCAACCTGGGTCGCCCTTATGTCTGGGAACAGGGTCCAGGCGATCCTCTCCTTCAGCGAACTCCCAATTACCTCGAACGTTGACCATCACGTCGTCAACCCGTTTACCAGAACTGGCAAGCATAGTCACCAAGTGATGGTCGGTATCTTTGGCCCTGAGAAAATATCGCCCCAGCCGACCGGAGGATTTGGCTAAGGCGTAACAATGCCGAATGGCCGGAATCCCAAGGTTAATCCTAAGGCGTCGGTTCAACTCTAAGACCCCCATAATGATTCGAAAGAAATTTACGTTGGGTTGAGAGGGAATCAAACCCCAATACCGGAGAACGGCCCTAAGGAGTGGGTTTAAGGGAAAACGGACACCGCCCTCCGCAATGGATAAAAGAGGGAATACGATCGTGTTCTGATCTTCCCTCTCCATGTCAAGAGCACTGTCCGTTACAAGGGATAAATGGACATCGTCAGGAATGGAAAAATGCTGCCGGAAGCCGGAGATGCGATCCTCAGAAAGGAGGTCTTTCAAATGTTTGGCCATCCTAGCAAGGAGCTAAGTATTCGCCGAAGCTAAAATAGCAAACAGAAAAATAGGATTACAAAGAAGGGATAAGAAAACTTACGAAGAACGGATGAGACAAAGGGAGGCGGGAGAAGTTGCAGAAGACGCGAGTCACGGAGGGATATGCACTGGCAATCCAAAAGTCTCAAAAAGATCGACGAAATATGAATCCGAAAGGGCCAAAGTTTCAAATCGCAATAAATGCTGAGGTATACATGAATAGAGCGGGAAAGTGCAATGATGAGCAAAAGGCGCGTGCTTCCTGACATATTGGGGCGCGCAAAGCCGCCTGACACTAAACTCCTCAAATTCTGAACCAAACACGCCGATTGACTGCCGTCAACAGGGAATTCGGGGGGCAATTGTGGTGGCCGAATAAATGGCAAGGATGGGGGAGGTATATTTTAGAAGCTATACTCTAGCCGGCATACATCCCACATAGACGTGGGGGCCGAATAGGGAAGGATCCCTAAGAGCCGAATAATAAAAAAATAACAATGATTGAAAAAGTAGGCTCTGGTCCCAAGGATCATAAAAAAACAAGTATAAATATAGTGGCAACGAACTAGAAAAGGTATGTAAGAATCACTTCTAAAAACTGAGTAAACAAGCTTTCTTGAGGAAAACTGACTTGTCCGTCGGAGTGCTAATTCCGGCACCCCCGACCGGAGTATTTGTGTCTTTGCAGGTGACTAGCAGAGGATCATCAGCGTCTCCCAGGATCGAGAGAGTATTTCCAATCCACTTCCCCACAATGGATTTCAAACAAGATTCAACATAGATTATACACATTGTGTTCAAATATGGAAATTCATAGTAATTTCCTACATGCATGCATCTATTGACTTTAAATTCAACACATACAACTCAATCTCCTCATAAACAATTTAATTCATGTTCTTAATCATTTTTCAACCTTCAATTCACAAAATTACTAATTACAATTCATGCACTCACTTACCTAGAGGTTTAATTCTCCCAATCTATGGCAAAACCTTGAGTTTAATCCTCCAATCTTCACAAAATTGAGCCAAACACCCAACTCTCCTTCTTTCTCTCTCTCTAGGCGACCCCTCTCTCTTTTTTTTTTTTGAGTTAGAATCAGCCAAGTAGAATAACAAGGAGGATGTTTGAGTACATAGTGCCCTACTAAGTCACATTAATTTAATAACAGACAATTGAGCACTTTATGATTAATTAAATCAATTTAACCTGATCCGAATCAATTTCCAAATTAAATTTCACTGTAGACTTTAAAAATTATGCCAATCACAATGGCGTAATCAACTTCGGGTTCTGTGGCCGATAAGGCCTTCAATTTAATTTCCGAAGCAGATAATCAAACAGATATTCCTACGGTGAACAGATAGAAATTCAAAACCACATATTTTTACATAATGACTCACAAAATCATATTAAACACATAATCATGCTCATATTAAGGACCAATTAATACATTACGGAACAGGGATATTACAGTCTTCCCCCCTTTAGGAAGTTTGGTCCTCCAAACTTATTTTACCTTCGTCGGGAAACAAATGTGGATAGCGTAGTCGCATTTCCTCATCTTTTTCCCATGTAGCATCCATCCCATAATGTTCTTTCCATTCCACTTTCACCATTGGGATGGACTTGCTTCTCAATTGTTTCACTTGCCAATCAACAATTCATTTAGGCCATTCGGCGTATTCCATATTTTCATCAATAGCTACCCGGTGATAATCAATCACATGAAACGGGTCTCGGAGGTAACCCCTCAACATCGACACATGAAACACGTTATGGATTTGTTCAAATCCCGGTGGCAAAGCAACTCTATAGGCAACTGGGCCAAGCCTTTCCAGAATCTGAAACGGCCCAATGTAACGGGGCTACAACTTGCCCTTCTTTCCAAACCTGACTTGGCCTTTCATTGGGGACACACGAATAAACACATGGTCACCGACCTCATACTCAAGAGGTCTTCTTCGAACATCTGCATAACTCTTTTGTCGGTCCTGAGCTGTTTTGAGCCTTTGCTGAATGGTTTTGATCTTTTCAGAAGTGTCTTGCACAATTTCAGGCCCAAGTAAAGCTCTATCCTCGACTTCTGTCCAACAAATTGGTGATCTACACCGCCTACCATACAAAGCCTCGTACGGTGCCATACCGATGCTGGAGTGGAAGCTGTTATTGTATGCAAATTCTACAAGTGGCAAATAGCCTTCCCAACTCCCCTGAAAATCTAAAGCACACATTCGAAGCATATCTTCCAAAGTCTGTATTGTTCGTTCTGATTGCCTATCTGTTTGTGGGTAGAATGCAGTACTGAACCTTAGTTCTGTCCCCATAGCTTCCTGCAAACTTTTCCACAATCTAGATACAAATTTCGGATCTCTATCTGACACAATAGATACCGGAACTCCGTGTAAACGGACAATCTCATCAACATATATGGTAGCTAATCTATAAGCATTAAACGTAGTTCTAACTGGTAGAAAATGTGCAGATTTAGTCAGTCTATCAACTACAACCCAAATAGAATCCATACCTCGAGGAGTTCAAGGTAGGCCAACAATGAAATCCATAGTTACATGTTTCCACTTCCATTCAGGAGTAGGGAGAGGTTGCAGTAGACCGCCTGGTTTCTGATGTTCAGCTTTAACTTACTGACACTAAAGACATTTGGACACATATTTTGCAATCTCCTCATTCATTTTAGGCCACAAATAGGTTTGTTTCAAATCCCGATACATTTTATTATTACCCGGATGCATAGCAAATACGGATCTGTGGGCTTCATCTAAAACCCTCTTCTTTAGTTCCGGAATATCTGGGACACACATTCTGTTCCGAAATCTCAACACTTCATTCTCAATGCCAAACTCTGCTTTCGGATTTGTCTCAAATTCATCAATCACTTTCTTGAGGAATTCATCCTCTTTCTGCTTCTGTTTGATTTCGTCAATGATTGCCGGCTCGGCTGTAATAGCGGCTATCAATCCGCCCTGTCCACACATTACCACTTCAATTTCAGATTTCTCAAAATCTTACAAGATCTCCCTCTGTTCAGTAAGCAAACAAGCCATACTCCCCGTTGATTTCCTACTCAAGGCATCAACAACTGTATTAGCTTTCCCGGGGTGATATTGAATCTCTAGAACATAATCTTTTATCAGTTCCAGCCATCTCCTCTGTCGCATATTCAACTCCTTCTGCGTGAAGAAGTATTTCAGACTTTTGTGATCCGTGCAGACTTCACACTTTGCTCCATACAGATAATACCGCCAGATTTTCGAAGCAAAAACAACTGCGGCCAATTCTAGGTCATGTGTTGGATAATTCTTCTCGTGTGGCCTCAACTGTCGGGAGGCATAAGCAATAACCTTTCCGTTCTGCATTAACACACAACCCAAACCTTTATAAGACGCATCATTGAAAATTACAAAATTCTCCGTACCTGAAGGTAGTGTCAAAATTGGTGCAGTGGTCAATCTTGTTTTCAGTTCATGAAAGGCAGCTTCTCTTTCGTCGTTCCATTCAAACGGTTGTCCCTTGCGTGTCAATTAGGTAAGAAGCACAGCTAATTTTGAAAAGTCTTTCACAAATCTTCTGTAATAACCAGCTAAGCCCATGAAGCTGCAGACTTCTGTCACATTAGTCAGCGTAGGCCAATTCATAATTGCTTCTATTTTTTGCGGGTCCACTGAAATTCCTTCCTTGTTGATCACATGCCCTAAGAACACAACTTCATCCAACCAAAACTCACATTTCTTTAGTTTAGCAAACAATTTCCTTTCTCTAAGTATTTGCAGGACAATTCTCAAGTGATGTTCATGTTCAAGTCTATTCTTGGAGTATATCAAAATATCGTCAATAAAAACCACAACAAATTCGTCAAGGTAGGTTTTAAAAATTCGGTTCATTAAGTCCATAAATGCTGTCGGAGCATTAGTCACTCCAAATGGCATAACAAGGAACTCAAAATGTCCATACCTCGTTCTGAATGCGGTTTTCTCAACATCCTCTGTCTTAACTTTCAGTTGATGATACCCGGATCTCAAATCAATCTTAGAAAACACCTGTGATCCTTGCAACTGGTCAAATAAGTCATCAATACGGGGTAGGGGATATTTGTTCTTTATTGTTACCTTGTTCAATTCCCGATAATCGATGCACAGGCGTAGGGTTCCATCCTTCTTTTTTACAAATAATACTGGTGCACCCCAAGGCGAAGTGCTAGGTCGAATAAACCCCTTGTCAAGCAGGTCTTGCAACTGTTCTTTCAATTCTTTCATTTCGGCAGTAGTCATTCTGTAGGGAGTCTTGGAAATAGGCTGGGTGCCTAGCACAGTTTTAATAGTAAACTCTATCTCCCTATCTACCAATTCCCCTGGTAATTCATTTGGAAACACATCTGGAAATTCTTTAATAATAGGGATATCATTCAATTCAACATTCACGGATTGTTCAGACAACACATAGCACAAATAACCCTGGCACCCGTTCTTGATTAGTTTACATGCTTTCATTGCAGATATCAAATAAGGTGGAGGCACTGCCACATTACCCACAAACACAATTTCCTTATGTTCTGGTGGTTTAAACACAACCCGTTTTGTCACACAATTAATGGTGGCACAATATTTGGTCAACCAATCCATGCCCAAAATTACATCAAAATGCCTAAAGTTCAAGGGCAACAAATCTACATATAGGATAGCATCCTCAATGCGCATGTCACAAAACCGGTATATGGATTCACACAATACAGATTCCCCAGATGGAGCAGACACACATAGCAGATATGGCAGTAATTCTAGAGGTCTATTCAGTCTAGATGCAAATGCACATGTTACAAATGAGTGTGTTGATCCAGAGTCAATTAACACAAAGGCATCCTGATTACATATAGAAATGGTACTTGAGACAACTGCGTTGGCATTCCGGGTATCGCCCGGAACAAGCACAAAAACTCTCCATTGTCTCACGGTATCTCCGGCGGGAGTAGATCTTGTAGCATTTCCTGGTTTTGGGACTGATGCAGTCGAACTAGCAGCAAATTTTCCGCTGTTCTGTTTGCAATCTCTGGCCATATGCCCCTGTTTACCACAATTAAAACAAGCTCCTGACACACAGTAACAAACCCCACGATGCCTGTTACTACAAATAGTACACAATGGGGTTACATCTCGGGAAGAATTAGAAGTATTCGAGGAGCCCGTATTTTGCTTCTTTGAAAAGAAGCCCTGCCTTTTACTACCTTTCCAGTCAGTTGTCGGTTTAGTTTGTCTAACTATATTAGCTTCTGATATTATGGCCCTGTCTAGTACCCCAATGTAGGTTTCTAGCTTCAAGACATTCACCCTCTCTAGAATGTCGCTTCGAAGCCCGCCTTCAAAATGTCTCGCCTTCTTATAGTCTGTATCAATCACGTGTGGCGCAAACCTGGCCAATTCAGTGAATTTGGCCTCATACTCGGCTACAGTCATACTGTCTTGCCTCAGTTCCATGAATTCTGCCACCTTCCTATCCCGGACACACTGCGGGAAGTACTTGTCATAGAAAATTTCCAGAAATTTTGCCCAATTAGCATCTTTGTAATTCTCACGCATTAACATCCACCATCTTCTTGCTTCGTCTTCTAGCATAAAGGTGGCTAGAAGCACTTTCTGTGTCTTCGAACACGGGAACACTTTAAACAGTTTTTTGATGCCGAGGACCCAAGCTTTAGCTTTCAAAGGATCTAATCCGCCATGGAACTATGGTGGTTTCATTTTCTTGAACTCTTTGGTGAGAGCTATGATTCGGTCATCATTTTGATTATCTGGCACATGAGGTGCCGGAGGTGGAGGATGTGGCTGCTGCCACTGTTGTTGCCATTCCTGTTGTTGCCTCAATGTCTTTGCCATTTCCTGAATCAGTCTTTCCATTCTATCTAGTCTGGCAGTAGAAGATTCCTCTATCTCATCATCTCTTGTTCTCACCATCTGATTAAACTTGCATTATACTTTATACAAAAGATACACATGTATGCATATACTAAAGAGCATACATAATCAAATAATTTGAAATGCAAGCAGTTCACAAACTTATAACACATAGCTGTTCACATTTAACAGTTAAGCGTATTCTTGATGCTTTCAGATTCATACTTATCACATGAATGCATCCTAGATCATTTCTAGACGCTTATTGCTCTTTTGGACAAGTGTGTGAGTTATTAACTCGTGCTCTGATACCACTCTGTCATGACCCGAATCCGCCCCTATGGGTTAAGGCCATAACCAACCAGTAATCACGAGATTACCTACGGCCTCAAACCAAATAAAACAAAACTCATCAGAGTAAAGGGGCTAAACGGAAGCAAATTTAAAACCTTGTCCATAGAGCTGTGCTTATATGCACACCATAACATTCATATGTTAATAACTCACATCAAAATATGTTCTAACACAGAACACTGTACATACAAGATCATACAAGTTTAAGTCAGTCGAACCCAAGACTTATATACAAAAGTAATCCAATGCTTTCGCCAACATAACAAAACTATGAACAAAGGACAAAGGCGAAGACAGTCTCGTGCGTGAGATGTTTGGGCTGACTCCTCAAAACTTTCACTGTTTCTCAACTTTCACCGAGGCTGGTTCTGGACGTCTCTTGGCTCACCTACATGTACATGAATGAGCGTGAGCGAAAGCCCAGTGAATAATATCAAATAAAGAAGATACATAAGCAATCTTTGGAACAGTTACAGCAAACGGCCTTTGGCCCAATCAGTTGTATCAATCGGCCTTCAGCCCAATCATTTATGTCAATCGGCCTTCGGCCCAATCATTCATGTCAATCGAACTTACAAAACTTACATAGAGGTAAACAATTGGACAACAACATATTTCAAATATCTTGTTAAGATATTACTCACAGTGATCGGCTTATGGATTTGCCCTGGAGCTTGACCCTACACATCATATAGCACATATGGGTCACAAACGGTTTAATCCGTTCTTTAATTCACATATTCCTTTTTAGGCTTCATTCTTATCTCTTTAACTCAATTACAATGCTTAATGCATGCCTAAGAGTACTTGGGAGTGAAAGAGAACAGAAAATGAAACACAGAATGTCTTTTCAAAATTTCAGAAAACAGGGTCCCCGCTCGAGCGTGGACTTCCCCTCTCGAGCGTACCCTTGAGGCCTGCAAAAGTATTGGATGCATCAAATTTACGCTCGAGCTTGAAGTCTAGCGCTCGAGCGGAAGGCCTCACTACATGGCTCTAAAAGTTATGCTTAATTAAATCAATTTAACCTGATCCGAATCAATTTCCAAATTAAATTTCACCGTAGGCTCTAAAAATTATGCCAATCATAATGGCGTAATCAATTTCGGGTTCTGTGGCCGATAAGGTCTTCAATTTAATTTCTGAAGCAGATAATCAAACAGATATTCCTACGGTGAACAGATAGAAATTCAAAACCACATATTTTCACATAATGACTCACAAAATCATATTAAACACATAATCATGCTCATATTAAGGACCAATTAACACATTACGGAACAGGGATATTACAGCACTCTTACATTCGCTCAATTTTTGTAGTTTTTTAAACTAATTACACTAGATCATTACCACAATTTGTATTGAATCAAAGGTAACTATCATGAGATTACCATGACCCTAAGTACATTTGTTACAACTCCAACCCTCCCCTAGAGGTTAGGGATATGACCGGCAAGTAATCATAGATTACATACGGCCTTCCAGACAAATCACAATTATATTTAATGATACGGGGCCTAAAGCGGAAGCAAACAAAAGATATAACTAGTTTATTGAGCCGTGCTTATATAATAAACAACAAAACACTCATATAACATCATAACATAAATTAAAATATTTACAATGAGTTCAAACTTTAACTTATACAAACACAAGTTCAAATATAGGACTTGACAAAACAAAACTTGGCAAAGCTTGGCCAAATAAAAAGAAAAAGCCTTAACACAGAGGCACTTCATTGAAGGCTTCTCAAAAGGTGGACTTCCCAAAGCAAACTCTATGGTTATTCTTCCTGATGCTCACCTACATACATATAGGGGAAGGAGGTGAACTAAAACCTAATGAGTAACTTCAATGTAAAGTGGTTAATCAATGAAGTCCAATATAATTTGCAAACCATATCTTATATTCACAAAACGAATCATTTCTTGAATTCACAAACAAATCATTTATCTCAAACAAATTCCATTATCAAAACATGATACGTGGTAACATGCAATAGAGAAAAGCAAATAGGCCAATCAGGCCTAAAACAAAGGGACCATTCAGGTCTACAAAACAAGGCATCAGAGATCTCTATAAATCAAATAATCAAAGGGCCATGGTAGTATATCCTCTAAGGTAGAGCCTCACTAAAGGATGCCACAAATACATTTTAACAAAAAAGACATTCATTCATTTATACAAAATAAGATTTCATAAAACATTATTCTCGAAGCATTTTCAAAGTATTCTTTCAAACATAACTTTACAAAGATATTACTCATAGAAACTTGGTGCAAAAGCTACTCCTTGGTGGCTTGACCTACATATCACACACAAACATCAATAATAGACTACGTTTAATCAAATACTACTCTTTCTAATCTATTTTCTTATGTTGGTTTAATGAGGCTTAAACCATGCCTAAGAATGCTCGAAAAAAGAAGATAATGAAAATATGAACAAAGGATACCTTTTCAAAGTGTGTTGAAAACAAGGTAACTGCTCGAGCGGTGAATGCGAGTTCATAGTATTTTGGTCTGTAAAATGAGATTTTGGATGGCTCAAATGTTGGCTCGAGCGGTAACCTAACCACTCGAGTGGGTTACAAAGAAATGCTGATTGCCTAAAAAAGGCACTTGAGCGGTGATTATACTGCTCGAGCGGTCTGTGGGAAATCTGTTTTTCACAATAAATAAAAAAAATGGTTTCCAAACTCAAATTCTATCACGACCCGAACCTACCCCTAGAGGTCTAGGTCATGACTGGCCAGTAATTATAGATTACCTACGGCTTCAAAGACAAAATCAAATTATTTAATAATAAGGGGGGGCTTAGCGGAAGCAATCAACAAAAATAAAACAAGTCCATTGAGTTATGCTTACATGATAAACTTCAATATATTAAAACATTGCATCTATAACCCATAATTTTTACAAAACTTAAACCTCAACATATATATATATATACACACAAACATGTCCAACATCTTACAAGACAAAAGGCTAAACAAAAAAGGTCTAACAAGCTTGACTCCTCTCAAGATGAAACAAACGCCTCATCGCAAAGGCATTGCATGGTTGGCTTCTCAAAAGGTCGACTCCCATAGCAACACTAAGTCTGATTTTACAAATGTTCACTTATATATATAGGGAAAATGGGGTGAGCTAAAACCCAATGAGTAATACCAAAATAAAGAGGTTAATAAATGAAATCCAACATAATCAAAACATGTCTTATATTTTCAAAGCGCATCATATATCGAATTCAAACAACGCATTTGCCATATCAAAGTCCATTATACGTGGTAACATCCAATAGAGTAATGAAGAGGTCAAAAGGCCTAAATCAAATGGACCATCTAGGTCTAAGCAAAGGGACCATAAAGGTCTAATGAAGGGACCATATAGGTCTAACGAAGGGACCACTCGAGTCTAACATCAGAGATCTCTGTCAATCTAATAATCGAAGGGCCATGGTAGTATATCCCTCAGACAGAGCCTCACTAAAGGATGCATGAATACATTAAACAAAAAGGATCTTCATTCATTCATATAAAATACCATTTCATAATATCATTCATATAACAATGTTCAAAACACATTTCAAACATATCTTTATAGAGATATTACTCACAGTGGGCTTGAACGAATGCTAGACTTCGGGTGTCCAGCTACACAAAACACATAACAAATACACATTGAAACATACTATTGAAACAAATACCCAATACTTAATCGAATTCCTTAGATGGTTTTCTAATTCATTTTTTTTTTTCAATGAAGCTTATACAATGCCTAAGAAAGTCCAAAAGAATATGAGAGCAAAAATATGCACATGAGAATGTTCTTTCAAAAGTTGCTGGAAACAGGGTGTTTGCTTGATCGGACTTTTAGTCGCTCGAACGGTTTGCATGGTCTGCAAAAGTATTGGATGGTCTCAATGTAGGCTCGAGCAGACACTTGGTCGCTTGAGCTATGTGCGAGGAAAAGCTGGGTTCGCTCGAGTAGACTCTTGGTCGCTCAAGCAATATGTAATGCTCTGCAAAAATATTGGATGTTCATAAAGTGCGCTCGAGCGGTAACTTCATTGCTCGAGCGATGGGGCCGAATTCTACGTTTAAAAACTAGAAATTTGAGTTTCAAAACATGAGTTTAAAGTGTGAGGGCTTGCATGGCTAGTTCAAACACATAAAAACACTTGGTAAATCATAAATATTTGATCAATTACAAGTCATTAGCCCAAAACCTTCTTCAATTCACAAAACCAAACTCAAAAACTTCATGAATTAGCCATGCATGCAAAGAATTCCAATTATTTTCTTTCAAAATGTTTAAACATGAACTAATGAGTGAAAAACCATAAGAATTTCTGAAAAATAACAAGTATTAACTAACATGCATGCAAGGGTTTCATGACCAAACTCAAATATGACGAAATTCAAGCTTAGATGTCCAAATTCCTCAATTAAGCTCATGATCTTCCATTATCTTGTGAAATCCTTAAATTACATGCAATTGATCTTAATAACCTCTTGAATTCAACTGTTAGGTAGTTTAATTGCAAGGTTTAGAGGTCAATTTCTTACCTTAAGCTTGAATTTGATGATATACAAGACAATTCTCTTCAATTCTTCTTCTTATCTTCACAATTCTTCTTCTCTCTCTCTAGACTTAGCTCTCTTCCTCCCACCTCTAATTCTCAACACAAACAAGTGTAAAATGATGAACAACTCCCTTCTCTTGTGTTATAAATAATGATAATTAGCTTAGATTAATTAAGTACACTCAAGGCTAATAAATCTAACTAAAATCTAATTAATTATTTCTAATTAATTTTAATCTGAATTAGATTTTTAATTAAATTCCCAAAAGGCTCTGAATATTAAGTGAAACTAATTAAAGTCACCAATTTCGGTTTCTGAATTCATCTAGGCTTTCAATTTTTGATTCGAAATAGACATTCTAACAGATATTCCATAATTCATACATATACATACAAATGAAGCAGATATCACATATTTAAACATTCAAATTTTACATAATAATATAAATGTAATAATGATATGCATGTTGGGGTCGTCACAAATTCAAAGCTTGGGGTCTTGCATGGCTTGATAAAAAAACATGGAAATGCATTAGAAAACATAAATTCATAGTACATTTTGAAATCATTTGCTTCAAACTTCATGACTTTGACAAGACTGAAACTAAAGTTCCTTGCATGCAAAGATTCTTCAAACTCTTTTTCTTTGGAGAAGGTGTAAAACCATAAAATTTTTTGGTAAATATGCTAGATATGAACTCACATGCATTACAATCTTCAAAATTCAACTCTTCATGATGAAACTCAAAATTAACTTCCATAATTCATGATCCTAGCTCAATTCATCATCTTCTTGCCAATTTCTTACAATTTACAAGCATATGATCCTAATAACTTCTTGAATTCAACTCTTAGGTAGATTAACTATAAGAATTTGGTTTGAATTCATACCTAAAGCTTGAATTCCAAAAATGATGTTGATTTCCTCTTAGTTTCTTTTTTTTCTCCTTCAATTCTTGAGCTTTCTCTCTCTAAGGTTGAGCTCTTTCGCTATTTCTCTAATGTTGTGTTTGGTTGGGGGATTTGAGAAGGGATTTGGATAAGGAAAGGGAAAAGGTGTGTAAAATTAAGTAAAATGTAAGTATATTTTATTGACATTTCACCTACTTTTTTCTCTTTCATTTTCCAAATCCTTTCACAAATCTCCCAACCAAACACAGCATAAAACTCTCCAGCAAAGAGATGAAAATGAACTCAACTTCTCATTCTCTTATGTTATATTATAATTTAGAATTAGATTAGCTTGATACACTAACTACACATTGGCTTAATTAATCAAAACTTAAGGCTAATTAATCATAATTATGCCTAATTTAATTATTCTTAATTTTACTAATCTGAATCAAATTTTAATTAATTCTCCACAAGGCTCTATACACCGAACTAAACTGATTAAGCTTGTTACTTACAATTTACTAAATCATTTTAGCTTTCAATTTCTGATTCAAAATCTCTTATTCAAATTAAAATTCCTAACACTGTAATATATACAAATAAAACACATAATATGCAAAAAAAATTTAAAATTCACATAATTAAACAAATGCAAAGATGATATACATGGTGTGGTTGTCACAACATTATATAAAAATTCATTACTCATCTTCCTGATACCTTCCATGTTCTGTACCCCTTTCTAGCGCCGCCCCACCCCTCACCCATCCCTTTCCTAACGCCGCCCCACTCCTCCTCACCTGTAACGACTTGAGTCAAAACCCAATACTTATTCCCTTTCGTATAATAGAGATTGTATTAAAAAGGTTTGTCGACGAAAATTTGACATGGAATGAAATTTTTCTAAGTGTGAAAATTGAGTTTTTCAAAACTTACGATTTTGAAAATAGTTTTAGCTGTAATTGTTCCTTATACTTTAAATAGTCTAAACTGATTTTATGGAATTTTTCTACGAAGTATTAACTCCTTTACTTCAATGTCAAACTTAGAAATTTTAGTCGAAAAATTATTTTTGTACTAAAACAGGAAGAACCACTTTTTGATTTAATTGGATTTTTTTTTTTTTTTTTGGGAATCCAAATGGGGGGTATTTCTTTATTTACATTGTAAACTTAAGTAAATGAAATATAAATGTAAGAGACTAAATGAAAGTATTTACTTAAATGGTAACAAATGGAAATAAGGTTGATCTGCTGAGAGTGTCTTAGAGTCTGTGCTTTTATGACTAACTGTATGCAGAATGACCGCTTGAGCGATGGGTTTACCGCTTGAGCAGTGAAGGGGGTACATCCAGTATCTTGTTTTGCAGACTGAAATACTGGGAGGTTGAGTTCACTGCTTGAGCAGTCTGCATGAATTAGCAAACTTAAAAATCGACTTATACCGGTTTTTCTTTCACTTTTTCATCTTCTCTCTCTCTCTCTCTCTCTAACACCCAGTTCTAAAACCCTAGCCCCCAAAAAACTTGATTTCTTTCGTTTCTACCAAGAATCTACTTTAGATCCTTCAAGAGAGTTGAAGAACAAGCTTTGATCAAGATTTCTACCGATTGATTCGTGATTTTATTGAAGCGTCAAGTTGGGTTTTCATCTTTTCATCATCACCTTTGAGATAGGAATACTTTTAACCTTGTATATCTATATTTTGATTTCATTATGTGGTAGATTTCATAATATGTGTATGGTATGAGATAGGTGATTTAATTTAATAATTATTTATGAAAAATGGAGATTTTGCCTCAATAATTTTTGAAATGTTTGAATATTCTTGAATAAAACCAACTTTGATTCATGATTCTTGGTTTGATAGAGAATATAAGGAAAAGCCCTAATTTTTACAAAACCCTAGATATAGATTTTGGTGTTTAAGAGAAAATTGGAAATAAATTGATGTTGTGCCTGCTTGGCAGAAATTATTTACAGCTTATTTCAGCTTTCAGCTTAATTTAAGCTATTTTGATGTGTTTGGTTTAGCTTATAGCTTTGTGGAAGTCAGAAATCAGCTTATTCTTTGAGTGGGGCAAGAGATGCTTTAAGAATAAGCTGGAAATCAGCTTAAGCTGAAAGTTATAAGCTATAAGCTGTTTAGGCATAAGCTATAAGCACTTTCCCACAGCTCTACCAAACAGGGCTGTTGTGTGGATGTGTTGAGACACTTTTTGATGAGGTAAATTTAGGGGTTTGTTAAATAGATATGTTATGTGATGTGTTTGATACAAATGCGAGAAAATTGAGGTGTCCACTTGCTCGGTTCTGTGAGGATGACAAATGAGAGAATGTTTTGAGGTGTCCACTTGCCTGGTCGTGTGAGGACGACAAATGTGGAAGAGTTGAGGTGCTCACTAGCCATTGTGTGAGGACCGAAAAATGTGGAATTGGACAATAAATGTGAAAGTGTGAGGTGCCCACTGGCCATCCATGTGAAGACGGAAAAATGTGGAATTGGTTAATAAATGTGGGATTGTTTGGAAAGGTTTCATATTGTTTTATACACACACACACACATATATATATATATATATATATATATATGCTTATGTGGATTTGTTTTAAATAAAAGTCTTGGGGCAATATATTTTGGGTTACACATAATTATGTCAAATGTTTATATATCTTGTTAAATGTATTCTTTACTGGGTATTAGCTCATTCCTATCATAACAAACATTTCAGGTTTATGATGATGTGCCTCCACTCAACTAAGAATTTGTGGAGACACCACCTACCTCTTCTAGTGCCATCTTACCCCTACTTATCCCTTTGACTAAGGTCCCTCAACTCCCACACCCATATATCACAGAGAAATTTTACTGAAATCAAATCTCAGCTTCCCACTTCTCTTTCTCTCTAGAATACATACACAAATATATATATAGCTTCAATGGCGGTGGAGTTATGGATCTAGATCTTAGCAGAGGCGCAAAGCTCACCAACCTCACTGCCATTCACTTAGACAGGAACAAGCTCACCGGAATCATCCCCGAATCCTTCGGAAAGTTCACTGGATCAGTCCCAGACCTCTATCTCTTTCACAACCAACTTACTGGAGCAGTACCAAAATCTTTGGGTAATTTGGACTTTACAAGACTTGATCTTTCACGTAACCAGCTTTCGGGTGATTTGTCATTCATCTTCGGATTCAACAAAACCATGCAGATAGTTGACTTCTCCAGAAGACCAAAATATTTTCAAACACGGTTCTTATATTTCAGTGTTCTTGACCAAAATATACATAGATCTCAGTGGCCAAACAGGTTCTTATATACACATCAAACTGGTTCTTATATACACATCAAACTAGTGTTTGACCAAATAGGTTATTATATACACATACACATCAAACTGGTTCTTATATACACATCAAACCTAGAGAAAAATTTCTCTGGGTTCATTTTGACCAATTTTCTCTGGGTTTTTAAATTTCTCTAGATTCATTTTGATCAATTGAAGGCCGGTGAAGTCAGAGAAATTTTCAAATTGCTCTGGAGTGTTGAGTCTAGGAGAGGCAGGGAAGGCAGAGAAATTAAAAATTTCTCTGGAGATGTAATTTTGTGGAAAGGCAGAGAAATTTCTCTAAGAGAGTGGGAAGTATATGGAAGGCAGAGAAATTTGGATAAGGTGAGGGTAGAGAATTTACGGTGGGAAATTTCTCTGTGACGTGAATTTTCTCTGGACTAATTTTCTCTGGATCAACTTGAGGGATCTTAGACATTATGAAAATATTGAGTGTCCTTTATATTGTAAAATCTTAATACCAGTGACCTTAAAAAAAATTCCCCTATTAAAAACTGTTAAGTAACTTGATAATTTATTAATAAAAAAACGTATTTGTTATGAAATTAGAAATATTAAAAGGCATAATATAATTTTTAAAATTACAAAAAATAATTTGTAATTTAAATAAATCTCAGAGAGTGTTTTAGTAATTCATCCTGAAAAAAATTGCTATATATTATCAATGTTTTCAGCATCAAATCAGAGAACCAATCAACACTATCCACGATTGTTGAAAGGGTAAACTATCAATAGGTCCTAATAATTGGACTTAATTCTCATCAAGTTCTATTGAAAATAACTCTTGGTAAAATTATCGCTAAAAATAAATTTTTTGTGACAATTTTTTATATATATCGCTAAAAATTAACAATTAGTGACTTTTTTTGTTATAATTTTTTATAAATTGTCATTAAAATTTATAATTAATGACTTTTTTTATGACAAATTTTTTCTATAAGACTTATTAAACAATAAGTCACTTATTAGGATTTATACGTAAGTACCCCTCGTTAAAAAAGTGAAAAAAACAAATAATAATAAATAAATAAAAATGGCATAACAGAGAAATCTATTTGGACAGGGAAGTGGGTCGGAGGGGAAAAATTATTTGACACTTCTTGGGCGCCACGTGAGTTTGCTTCACACCAATTATAATTCATCATGTTTCTTTTTGTTCTTTAATTACTCAAAATAAAATCCTAAGCCTCATCTCCTCTACAAATCACAACATATATGGCATTACTTGGCAGTGGTCCAAAACTAACCAATAACTTCTCGTGGTAAGGAGGGAGACTGTCAAATCTATATATTCTGTCTTTTTCTCTCTACAATTCAGAATTCAGAGAGGGTCTCTCTTTCCGGAGATTCGATCGCCGATATTTTCTAGTCTTTGTCGCGAATCCCTCTTCTTCTTGTTTCAATCTGTCTTCCTTCTATCAGTAATGTTCCCAGATTTTCAAGGTACGATGTTTATATATATATATATATAATTTATAGTAATAGGTTATGACTTCATAAGACAGTATCTTCTTTTGGAGTTTCAGCTGATAGTTTTTGTTAATCTTTCCAAAAGTTATTGTATTGTTTTAATTAATTTAGTTTACAATTGAGAGAGTATGATATTTCCTAGATGAATTTATATTGAATTCCCAATGATATCTAAAATATATTTTTTTATGTTTTGGGGGGGTAAATCTTCATGTTTAGATTTTCATTTTCATTTTCATTTTCATTATTATTTATTTATTTTTTAATCTTCTTAATGGGTCATAATTACATGAGGGGTTTATTGCGTTAATTCATTTTTGTTTCCTATTTTAGGACTTTAAAGCATCTGCAACTGCTGCAAGCTTTGAAGTACGGTTTCAAAATTTGAATTCCCAATTTCATCCTTGTTTTCTGTTTTTTACAGAATTTCAAGTAAAGCCCATTTTGATTTAAAATTGATTTTCTTGTTGGGTAATTTGTTTTCAAAAATTTGGTCTCTTTTTGGCAGATATATATGCACAATATATATAGTCAATATCACAAGTATGTGTGTGTATAATCTATATGTATAAGTACCCTTCTTAGGTGATATCTTCTGTGCAATGCATCATTTGACTGTTTTTTGGGGTCTTGAGATTCTTCTTTTGAAACTCTGAGCTTTTAGGCCTTTTGGTGGGTATTTCTGAGTACATATTAAAAAGGTTCCTTTTTATGGAAATGGGATCTGCTTTTTTTAACATCTCATCATACCACAGATAATAATAATAATAATCAAATTAATAATAATGCTAATTATTATTAATATTATAAAACAGGTTTTGAAAAGAACAACTCCATGGATGTCATGATTCCTACTAGATCAGACTGTCTCTTTATGTGCAAAAATGGTTTAAACAATATCATGTGCTGTCTGAGCTCTTTGTTAATAGAAGCAAGTACAGATGAGAAGATATAATCATGGCTTTTTCTTTTTAAAAAAAAAAAAAATTATTAATTGAATTTTTTGATTTATAAAGATAGTCTGACCTTGTGTTTCTTCTTTTCATTCTCTTGTTTGTGTTCTTTGGTTCAGGATCAGTTTTGATTTGAATGAATAAAAAATGGAGGGGGGCACATATTCTGGGCTTGGAAATGGAGGTACACATGAGTTAGATGGGAAGGTGTTACAGACATTTCAGAAGAGCTTTGTTCAAGTTCAAAACATATTAGATCAGAACAGACTACTAATCAATGAGATCAACCAGAACCATGAGTCCAAGATCCCTGATAACCTCAACAGGAATGTGGGTCTGATCAGAGAGCTCAACAACAACATCAGGAGGGTGGTTGACCTCTATTCTGATCTCTCAACTTCTTTCACCAAGTCTATGGATGCTTCCTCTGAAGGAGACTCAATAGGACTGAAATCAGATGAAAAAGCCGGCGGCCACAAGAGGGATAGGCCTCCATCCGGGTAATTATGAATATTAAACGAAACGAAACAAAACAAATGAGCTTGGAGACAGACCAATTCTATTCCTCTCTCTTCTTAATTCTTTTCCATCGTATGGTGGGGAAACAAGAAATTCACAGTGGTCTTGAGGTAGTTAAACATGATTATTGATTAGAGCTTATGTAACTCTGCTGTATTAGTGACTTGTCTTTTAGTAATAGAGCTTCACATTTCTCAAAACAAATAATTGCTCCAACTTCCTACTCTTTCTTTTTAACTGTGGATCTAATTGAATTCAACCATATCTGTGCCATAAATTATAATCTCTTCATTTTGTCATTGTTCTTGAAATGGGTAATAATTATAATGATTGCTCTTGTTGATAGATCATGGTCAGCTGTTCTGTTCTTTTGTATGATCAACAATCAGTGTTTATTCATTTAAAGTTTCTTGATTCTATTAAAAATTGGTTTATCTTTTATGTATGAGCTGTTATCTTGATTTCACTTTTCAGTGTGTCCGAAAGTTGTAATCTGATATGGCTCTTTATTTTTTTGTTTTGTTTCTATACATCTGGAACCCCTGATTGCTAGAGTTTTAGTTAATTGACCTAAGTCTCTTAGCCTTCGTTTGATATGGGGTTACCCTACTAAAATAGTCATAAAAAGATAAAATAAATTAAAAAGTTAATAAAATAAAAAGTTATATTCAAATCATAATCATTTTATTGTTTCTCTCACAAAAGTCAAAAAAACTAAAAAGTCCAACCCAAAAGATACTTTTTAACCTAGGATTAAAATAATAAAAAATTTAAAAAAATCAACTCACTTTCCAAACGAAGCCTTAATAATGGCTATTTTGTTGATTTTCTTTATCAACCTCTTTTGATGGAATTTCTTCATCTACTTTTAGTGGATACTCTCTATATATTCCCTATTCAACCTTAGCCCAAAGACATTTTCAGTTCTCTCCTATGAACTCCAAACCCTTCATTTGGTTTAACTTTGAATGGAAATTACTGTTCATATTCTGTGTATGTGGAGAACCGAACTGAGTATTAGCCTGCCCTACATGCTTACATCTCTGAAAGATGCTCTGAAACAATGGGGGAGAGAAAGCAGCTTTTTAGATAATCTTTTTGGTTCCCAATCACACACCACCACAGGAACAGAATCTCAGATAAGAGATGATGGGCTTTTGACCATTTTTATTTATTTATTTATTTTTATGTTTTATTGTTTGTTCTAACCAATGAGGATCTGTAAGATGGTATTGATTGATAGGGAAATAAATAGATAATAAACAAATCAATTGGGGAATAAAAAGTTAGCTTGTGGGTAGTTCAAAACAAAGCACTACAGTTCCAAAGAGACAGACAGATATATGTAAACAGTGACCCCCAACAACATGACAAAGAGGGGCCCAAAGGTTCTTGGCTGGGATGGAACTGAGCTCCATGCTTATCCCCCTTATAGGTGTTATTTTTCAATTATTTATTTATTTATCTACTTTTTATAATTTTTTTAACACAAGATAGCGGTTAGTTTATTAATAATTAGATTATAACACAAACAAATGTTTCTTCATAGATTCTTGAAATCTCACTCATCCTGACACCTAAGTAAAGGCATGACAACTTCGCTTGAGGTTCTTCTACATAGACTAGTTTTCTTTCTCTTTGTTTTCATATCTTTCCTTCCTCTTTTTCTTTGTTCCTGTTTCCAAATTCTTTTATCCTGTTGAACTTGTGCCTTGAAATTCATACATGATTTTACGATTCACAATGCATTAAGACTAAGGTCTCGTTTGGAAATAAGTTTTTTTAGTAACTTTTTAATTTTTTGGTTAAAATATGATGTAAAAAAGCTAAAAAGCTAAAATCTAAAGGGATGGGTGAGGGGTGAACTTTTTGATTTTTTGGGATGACTTTTTGATTTTTTACGAAAAGATATGTAAAAAGTAGAAATAAAATGAAATCTTTGACTTTTTTGTATAAATTATTGACTTTTTAATTTTTTTAGTAACTTTTTGACTTTTTAACTAAAATCACTACTTACCAAACTAGGCTTAAAGAACAGAAAAATTCATGATCAGAAGACTCAACCTTTAACTTGATCATTCTCCACATCCCTCTCTCTCATTGATTGTGCAACTGCCTTTGTTGGTGGACCCTATAAATTGCATCCTAATTTTCCGATATTAGGGGAGAGGCCCACATCCATGTTTGCTAGGAATGGCTTGTTTGTAATTATTCTTGTTTGGTGTAACATTATCTACTACGGTGTTCCATATGAATGATATTTAAGACACTCAGATCCAACCGTACCATCCAACATAAGTGTTTGATTATTGGGCAAGTAAGAAGACTTGGTAATCAATGATGATGGAGATTTGTAAAATGAGTATCGATTCTCTATCTCAAGACAAATGCTGAAGACTACCCGCCAGATATTGTTTAATATTGAGATTAAAGTAGAAGTCATATTGAAAATAGATAAAAATGTTAAAAGATATATTTATTTTTTAAATATATTAAATTTAATAAAAAGTGTCTCATATTTTTAATTTTGGACAAATTATAGTTGGAGTTTTCTTAAGTGTGCAAGTGCACACCATGTGCCACTTACACAAAAAGTATAAGTGTAAGGTGTAAGTATAAGTATAAGGTGTAAGTGTAAGGTGTAAGTATAAGGTGTAAGGTGTAAATGGGTTGCATATGGTGTGCAACCTCAAAAAAGGTGTAAGTGTAAGGTTTAATTTTTCACAAAAGGTGTAAGTGTAAGGTTTAATTTTTCACAAAAGGTGTAAGTGTAAGGTGTAAGTGTAAGGTATAAGGTGTAAGGTATAAGTTGTACACCATAACCAAACCCATTATAGTTTTATCCTTTTATGTTTGGCCACTTTTTTACTTTGACCCTTCAAGTTTATTTCTTCTTACTTTGACCCTCCATGTTTTACATTTTTTCCACTTTACTCATAATGCTAACTTCTGTTCAAAATTAGACAAAAAATAATACATTGCCAGTTACATGGTATAAAAATATTTTATTATATATAATTCACATCTCTAATATAAACTTAAATTTCAATATAATAATATATTTTTTTATGTTATGTGACAATTATTGTGATATTTTCTGTCTAATTTTGAACGAAGGTTAACTTTAAGGATAAAGTAAGAAAAACTTAAAATATGAAGGGTCAAAGTGAAAAAAAAATAAACTTGAAGGGTCAAAGTGGGAAACAATAAAACTTGAACAGTCAAAGTAAGAAACTAACCAAATATAAATGTGCAAAGTGTAATTTATCCTTTAATTTTTTGATCATTTTCTTGTATCTGGGAACACTTTTTTATCAAACCTCCTATCTAAATAATCCTTAATTTTAGGAATGTTCATCAGTCAAACCGATAAATAAATTTGTTCACACAGTTTTTTTAGTAGTGAACAATGTACAAAATGTGATTGAGCTAGATATGTGAATCTCATATTCAAAGTGTAATAATCACACTCAAAATGATAGATTTTACTATTCTCAACAAATTAAAATGTATATATTATTCACACACTTAAAATCAGACTCGTCAACTCAGACTAGTAAGCTCCATAATCAGTTGTGATTGAACTAAAAATCACAAGTGCTGTGATCGAACGAATCTAATAACAGGCCGGCAGCCAAACCAGCATAGAAGAACAAAGCTCAACTCCACCAGATCAAACATTTTAAGGTAAATTATACAAATGGTTCCTAAAATATGGCATATTTCTTTTTGGTTCATAATCTTTAATTTGTATCAATTGCATCCCTAAATTTTACACATTAGAGTATTGCTATTTAGGTAAAAAAAAAAAAAAAAAAAATAGACTTACTTTCTAAACCCAATAATGTGACACTCTATTAAAATATTTAAGTCAACTCTCTCTCTCTCTCTCTCTCTCTCTCTCTCTCTCTCTTATTTATTCTTTAATCATCAACTAATCATTTTGTTGACACATTATTGAGTCTACAAAATGGGCTCATGTGTCATTTTCCTACACATTAATTATTTCAATGTGGTCACTATCCTAGTGTAGGAGTTGCAAATGAGTCGAGGCGAACTTTTGAATACTCAAGTTTGTTTACTAAGAATTAGTCAAGTTCGAACTCAAATCACGCTTAAATAATCAAAGCTCAAGCTTGGCTCATCAAAATATTTGAGAAACTTGAGTTCGGCTCGGGCCAACTCGATTACATAATGAGTTTTTGCTTGAGCTCGAGCTTGTATTTTTTTTAAAAAAAATTAAATTAATTTATAAATTACAAAAATGTTTATATTAATAATAAATTTTATCAATAAAATATGTAAATTTATACAAGCACTAAACACAAATAAAAAAAAATAAAAAAAATTAATGAGAATTTATTTGATATATTATTAAAAATAGATATTAGTTTAAATTTATTATTATTTTTTATTTTATATTCACGAATCTTATCGAACCGAGCTTGGCACTAGTTGAGCTCGGCCCGATTAATAAATAAGCCTAAAAATCAAGTTCAAAGTTTTTTATTTAGTAAATAAATCGAGCTCAAACAAGTTTTAATGAGCTCAGTTCGAACTGTTCATGAACAACTCGCTTCGTTTACAATCTTATAAAAAATTACACACAAAAAATATTTACATTGACTTCACATCAAGTATTTGATGGACGATGGGGAAAAAAAAATGGGGGATTTGGTGATAGACCCCTCATTGTCTAACTTTTCCTTCAAAAGAACAAGAATTATATAGATCTTTTCAAAACCCCCTACTATTTTAAAATTTATTTCTTTTACTATAATACCCTCATATATATATATGTGTGTGTGTGTGTGTGTATCAACTTGTAATCACTCTCTCTCATCTCAATCTCTCTTCTCTCTGTCTCGCACTTATCACTATTCTCTTCATTGGTGCCATTGCTGCTCTCCATTGGCACTACCGCTGCTCACCATGGAACTCTTTCTTTACCGTCTTCATCACCACCATCATTTGTTGCATCCACAACTTCAGATCTGAGATCATTCACAATTGTCGTCATTCGAAAATGATGATTTGCGACAGTTCGCAAACCTCAAATTTGATATCCTTCACTCTCTCTTTCTCTCTCTCTCTCTTTGATTTTGATGGTTCGTGCTCTCTCTTTCTCTCTCTTCTGCTTCTTTTTCTTCTTCTCTTGATCCTCTGTTTTTGAATTTTATCTTTTTATCTCTCTTTCTTCTTCTCATGATACGTTGTTTTTTCAACAAAAATTTTACTCTGGTTCATGACACCATACTCTCCTATAAAGCTATCCTCCCAGCTTGTTTCAGAGTAAAATTTTACTTTGAATCATAATAAACTTTATTCTGATTCAGAGAAAAATTTTACTATGTAATTTAAAAAAAAAAAGAGTAAAAATTTACTATTTTCCTCTGAATCAGAGTAAAAATTACTATAATTCAAAATAAAATTTTACTATCATTAAGCAGATTAGTATGTTGTTAATTAGAGTAAAATTTTACTGTTACGAAAACAGAGTATATATTAAATGAATGAACCAGAGTCAAATTTTACTTTTAGATCTATAAACAAACAAACAAAAAACTCTTAATTTTTCATTATAATATCTCAATTTCTCATTTTTATGTCAAATCTAAGTTTTTTATTTTTATTTTTATTATTTTTTATTTTTAAAAAGAAGTTATTGATATCAAATATGATTTCGTAGGTATCAAATCTGAGATGGTGGTGCTTTAACGGTAAAAATGGTAGTTGCCAACCGACGGTGAGGATGAGCAATGCTGATTGATGATGAAGATGGTAGAAACAATGAACAACCATCGAGTTGGTGAAGAGGGAGAGAGAGAGAGAGAGAGATAGAGTGTTGTAAAATAAATGAAAGAAAGAGAGGGTATAATAGTCAAATAAAATATTTAAATAAAAAATTTTGTTCTTTATATAAAATTTTATAATTTTGTTGTACTTTTAATAAGGAAAGGAAATTAAGAGAAGTTTATGACCAAATTTTTCAAAAAAAAAATCTATTTTCCCTCTTAAAAGAATCGCGAAACACATGAAATACACGTCCAAACCTTTCACTCCATTACTCACAACCAAATACATAGTGCGGTTGGTTCTTTATTAATTGACAGTATTTAACATAAATAGGCGTGTAAAAATATTTTTATCGCCTTTGAATATCTTATGTAAGGCTAACGTAATCATTTTTAAGATGCTTTTATGTGGCAGTTGGGGGAGACTATATTGAAATAATGAATGAAGTTTGAGGATGCAATTGATATAAATTAAAAATTAAGTATTAAAATAAAATAAGTTCTATATTTTAGGGATAATTTGTGAAATTTATTCAACAATTTATACAGATTATTCATGATCATTATGTAGTGATTGATTTACTAAAATAAAATTAAATGGTCATTTTATTAGTTTCTTTATAAGATAATTATTTTTTATAATAATAAATAATAATTCTATTCATAATATATTTTTTAATAATTCAAATGTGATAGTAGTCATTGCTGTGATCATTTTATTTTACTTCATTTTAATAAATCAAAAATAGCGTTAGTTTGATAGGCTTGCTTATGTTGTGTTTGGTTAGGGGATTTAGGGAAGGATTTGGAAAAGGAAATGGAAAAGGTTGGTGAAATGTAAATAAAACATGCCTATATTTCACATAGTTTTACACACCTTTCCCCTTTTCCTTTCCAAATTCCTCCCTAAATCCTCAAACCAAACACAGCATTAAGGTAATCATGAGAGGCCAGAGGATCAGATCAGTTTGGTCCCCAAAACCAAGCCAAGACAAAACTAAACATACAAGACAAAACTAAACATGCAATCAACCTAACATGTGAAGTGGGAATCTGCTTTTGTTTTTTTTTTTTTGTTTTGCTCCTTCATTTCCTTTTTGTTCCTTACAGTTCCACTAAATAGCTTAGAAAGAAGCCAAAGCCTAGTTTGAGGCTTACACTTTGTATACAATAATTGGATCTTAGAGGCACCCACATCATTAGTTGGATCCAATTACTTTTGTTTTGACTATATTAGTCCATGTCCATCCATGCCTAGAATTACTCATTATGCCCTAATAACAATAATATTAACTGTCAGAAAATGTCAAGTCATACAAAAAATTTATACAGAAATTTTTTTTTTTTAAGCTTCTTTCTAGTTTGAGGTGAGATTAGAGTGTGTTATTTGATTTGTGGAAGCCCATAAGGAATTATATTTCGATAATTTAAACCGTTCAATGTATAGAATTGACCGAGTATTTTATCTCTGCAAAAAATCATATTAATCGGATATCAATAGCTACTTAATCAAATCATATTTCTGTCAACGGTAAATATAATTTTTAAAATAAATTGTTGATAGAAATCTCCTCTAATCAAATAACTATCAATATACAATTAATGTGATTATTTGTAATAATCAAATATTTGATGAACTTTATACATTAAATGGTTCGAATTATCGAAACAGAACTCGTGATGGGTCCCATGGGCCTGA
This sequence comes from Camellia japonica, assembly GCA_030407325.1. NCBI lineage: Eukaryota > Viridiplantae > Streptophyta > Magnoliopsida > Ericales > Theaceae > Camellia > Camellia japonica. The sequence goes on along the minus strand of JAPPVO010000019.1, from coordinate 149,396,879 downwards.
ACATAGTGGACTGGAGAGAATCTGGTTCCAAAAAAAAAAAAAAAAAAATGTAATAAATCATGAAAACTTATCTTAAATTTTGCCTCGAAAGTGAGCATGGTATAGATTTAATGTTAACGAAATGTGGTCATATTCATAATGAATGTAGTCAATTGATTACTTTCTAAGTAATAATTTGGATAAATTTTATTATATTTTTAACATTGTATAAAAAAATTATATAAAATGATACATTAGTGACATTTTTGTACTGATGAACGAAAATGGTAGACTTTTAATTTCCAATGTATGAATTTAAGTAAGAGATGTCATTATGTATAACATTTATGTATATAAATGATGTTTGTATATTATTACTCTAGCCAACCTTTATTTCTCATGCAGCTAGTTCTTGAATTTTTCTTGCATTTCAATTAAATTTCATGGTAAGAAGTAGACAGTTTAAGTGATTTATGCCGTTGATTGCATTATGCATAATTTATATACTAATATCATTGTTTTATTGATTTCAAAAGCTCACTTATTGCATTATCAGCTACAATTTGAGTACTGTATATTAATTTCAAAGGCTTACTTATTGCATTATTTGGTAAAAAGACACAAATCTAATGGCCAAAAGTACATCCTCAAATAATTTTTGTAAGAAAAATGCTTGGCAGCTTGAATTTGTGTGGCCTGAATGGTTCGAATGTATCAAAACGACGTCTCTCATTTTACTTTCAAAAAGACGTCGTTTGTCGTTTTGAGACATTCGAGTCATTTGGGCCATGAAAATTCTGACTACCAAGCATTGTTGTTTTTGTAATGAGTTGTGAGATTCAGGCTTTGCTGGTAGGGACAAATCTAAGATTTTAACATAAGATTTAGTTTGTTATATAGATAATATAAGAAAGTGAAAAAAAAAAAATTAAAAATAATTTTATTAATTTATTATTTATTTTTATGTGTTTGTTTAGATAGAGTTCTAGTAAGTAATGAAAATTAAAGTTTATTGTACAACTCAAATTAGCTTGTTATTTAACCTAACAATTTCTTAAAAAATATACACGGAAATTTATTTTTTTCCCCACAAATATTTTCTTTCTGTCCATGTTTCTCTCCACAACTCTTTATTATGCAGTGATTATTTTTTTTTTCATCATTTTCTTACAAATTTTTCCATCTATTGAAATGCATGCAAGAAAATAAATTTTCATTACTTTTTCTTTTCTTTTATTTCACTTTCTACCATTTTCTTTTTCTATCATATGTTTCTTTTTAAACACAGGGATGAACATATATAAGTGAAGGAAAATATGCGGATAATCATATTACCTGAAACGAAAACGATTTGGATTGGAATGTTTGAATTGCGAACCTTGTACAAAAAACCTTTCATCGCCAATTGAGAAGCTACCATAAACTACCAAAGTTTCTCAATATATTATCCACACTCCAAATCCCTAGGTTCTATAATGGTGACCTAAGAGGGAAGAACAGAGAGAGAAATTTTGTAGAGATTTTTCAAGTAAACTCCCACACCAATAATATGTATATTTTTTTCTCTATATCAGATATATAGATAATCTCTGCTGATAGAGGTCGAATTGTAGTCACCCATAAACTCAAACACTTCTTTAGATAATTCTCTTAATTATCTTATATTATAAATCATGTGACTTATCTACAACCAATGTGGATGCTCCATGGGTTATAGGTCTCATCCACATCATTGGTTGCATTCACAACTATCATTTCACAATCTCTCATTTGGTCCACTCCTTATACGGAAAAAATGGAACGTCCGACCTGACGAGAATGTATAAAGATAGAAGTGCTATATTAAGCTACCATAAACTAGCATAGCACATCACTCAAAATTTCTCCTTTACAGCCTAGATTTATTGGATCACACCAGATCACACAATTCAAAAACCCCTCACGAGTCATAGCTCATAAACATGCTTGACCTCAACACTGTATCTGTACTCGTGATTATATCGTGATCTCAAATCCGACACAATCGCCCAGGCAATGAGTTACAATACAAGGGTATGATTTCCAACAATCTTCCCTAGCCACTCATGTCAATTCACTCAAACTTGACCGCTTTCCTAGACATGGTCCTCTGGATTGTATTCATCTTGACCTTTGGATGACATGCTTAGCGACATCAAGTCATCACTTCATGACATACTTCTAGGTTCAAGGGCATAGTGTAGGCCTATTATTGGCCTAACAGGGCTCATATAGTGATAGAGCAGGGATCTATCTAGCCATTTCCTTAAGTGATCGACGGTAGCACATACAACATGATATGTATGCTGTGGCGGAGCTCCCACTAGATTGGTTTGTCACTCTCTAACGCCATACGAATCTTTTGTCGGCCAATTATTTGGCCGGCCGACAAAAAGGGTCATGGTCTGACTAATTTGCATGCAACAGGATTTTTCGACAGAATTCTCGTCCTTTCCTCCTATTTCCACACTGTTCTTTGCTCAATTTCTTGAGAAAATGTTTCATTTTGAAGTTTAAAAGTGAGCCTCAGAACAGTATGAAAATATTTGAAACAAAGTGCGGAAAGAAAGTTTCGAAAGAAAATTTTGAACGAGATTTGAACACTTGGCCAAAACAGGCTTAGGTTTGGAAATGAAGCGCAAATTCTATCTTTCTTACTAAGAATTATGTAAGAAACATATTCTTGTTTTCCATCATCGGGTAATCAAAAGAAAGCGCCCAAGTCTTAGGGCCGGTCAAAATGGAGTGTCTATAGTTGGCTCTCTTTGACAAAATTCAAAGTCATTTCTTGACGTGAGTGAATGTCAAAGCCCAAAGATGGCCCTTTTGACATGTCCGTAAGACTTGGGCAAACAAACAAGATGCAATGTAGTTGGTTGAACTCGAGGGTTGCTTACGTATCCTTTTGTAAGGACTCAAACCAGAGTTGTTCAAGAACAAAATGCAAATGATATGCAATTGAAATAAAATTGATAGCTAGATTTACACAATTTACAAAGCCATTTGTTTTGAAAGTTCACAATCTTCAATGCAATACAACAGGTCATATGAAGCATAACAAGGGATACATAAGAGAATGGAATGTAACCGATGAGTAGTTTTAACCTACAACCTAAAATAGGGAAGGTATTAACCGATGGATAGTTTTCAACTAACAATCCAAGAAAATGGAGGTATTAACCAAAGGCGGTTTGGACTGGCAATCCGAGAAAGGGATAGTTTCGTCATCTCGAAAAAGGGCCAATACAAATTGAGTGGTTTTAATCTACAACCCAAAAAGGGGGCCAATAGTAACTGATGAAAAATGTTGTAATCAAATGTTAATGTGAATAGATTGTAGCCAAGTAATACAACAATGGTAGTTGTAACCATGCAAATGATGTGCTAATGTAATTGAAAGTTGATTTTTTTTTTCTTTTTCTTTTTGAAATTGCATGATGTGTGCAATGCAAGGTGGCGAGGCAAGCCTTATGCAAATGAAGCAAACAAAGGGCTACAATCCAAACACACTCACATGAGAGAAGATAAGAGGGTTTTAACCAACAAGCGAGACCTATACCATACCACAATATGAAATAGGAGATTGTTTTTAATCGGGTAAAAGAGAAATGGATCTTAACCAACAAGCGAGGCCTAGACCGTACCTCAATACGAAATAAGGAATGGTTTTCAATTGGGTAAAAGAGAAAAGGGTCTTAACCAACAAGCGAGACCTAGACCACACCACAATACGAAATAGGGGATGGTTTTCAACTGGGTAAAAGAGAAATGTTGTAATCAAAAAATTTGGAGTGATGTGAACAGATTGTAACCATGCATGACAAATGTAATAGACAGTGCAAGTGTGATGGTGAGTGCAAAAACACAAAGGGGCAATGTGAGACATATGATATGCAATGATGAATGCACAACAATAACATGAATGCACAAAATTTTCTTTCTTTTTTGTTTTTTGTTTGAAAATTTTCTCTCCTTTTTTTTTTTTTTTTCACAATTTCGTTTTGAATTTTTCTTGACAATTTCTTTTTGAAATTTTGTTTTTGTTTTTGTTTTTGTTTTTGTTTTTGTTTTTTTTTTTTTTGGAAATTTTTCTATACATACCATATATACATATAAGGATACAAAATACAAAATACGTATTACATGCATATACATATATACAAAATATATACATAAGGATACATACATATATACAGGTACATACACATATACGAACATAATATATACATATACGTATATGGACACAGACATACAAATACTAATATATGGATACGGATACACAGACAATATATACATATATATATATATATAGACCTCTCTGTCTCTGTCTCTGTCTCTATCTCTCTCTCTCTTGCTCTTATTTTTGTCCCCTTCTCTGCCCTGTTTGTCTTCGTCGAGTGTCGTGTCTGGCGCGCGATTTCAATAATCACGGCGCGCTTGACTGACAGCAGCTGGACGATCTCGTTTGTCAAAGATTGCCTTTGCAATCCACTTTTCTTTGGCTCCTTCTTCTCTTCCGTCTTCTTCTTAAACAAGGCTTGCGAGAGACAGAGCAGAGAGCTACAAAACGCGCCCTACCATTACTCTGCCAACTTCCCTTTGAAAGCAGTACACTCCATTGTCTTGGCTTTTTCTCGCCGTACTCTTTCCCTTTTCCCAGACCTTAATGAATCTCCAATCGAGATTACCAGCTCCCCTGAGCCTCCCCTACTCTTGTTCTCAATTTTTTTGCGCTGTCAGTTGAGCAAACAATGACAGTGCAGTTTGATATCGATGTCAACCACTTCACATTGAAGTCCTATGTGGAGACAGTGACCGCGGTCTCCAATTTGTCTCACCGGCTGCAAAACCAGACAAGTAAGGTACACCGATTAAACGGCTAACTATCTATGCTATAGAGTATGTACAAGGATGCTCGAGTAGAGATTAGCGCACTAAAAACGTAGAACAAGGAGCTGAAACAACAAATGACCTCTGCGGCCCGATTCAGAACTCCTTCATATTCCGCATTTGACAGCCTACGGGGAGTAATTTCTTTCGGAAGTTCTGCCAATGCCGAGGCAGAGTCTTCAAGGGCTTCCCGAAAGTATTGATGAAGTGAGGCAACTGATGGTAAAGTCGAGCGACGAAGTTGTTTACAAATGAAGTCAGTTTGTAACTTTCACTGCTAAGCTACTACTGAAATTCGAGAAAAAGTTCCTCTCTCTATTTTTTTATATTTTCCATTTTTTTTCTCTTTGTTCTTTTGATCTTTTTTTTTTGTTGTGTTTTTTGTTTTTTTTTTGTTTTGTTTTTGTTTTGCTTAGGAAGGAGCACCAATGCTTCAGAATTTCCTTTGTTTTTTTTGAAATTTTCTCTTTTTTTTTCCTCCTCTTTTGGTAATTGTGGGGAAGTGGTTTTGGAAATACTCTTCAGATCCTGAGAGACGCTCTTGATCCTCAGCTAGTCACCTGCAAGGGCAAACACTCCGGTCGGGGGTGCCGGGGTTAGCACTCCGACGGGTAAATCAGTTCTTATACTCGAGAAAGCTTGTTTACTAAGTTTAGTGAAGTGATTCTTACATACCATTCCAAGATCGCTGCTTCTTTATTTATATCTGTTCCTTCTGAGGCCTCGGGGCCTGGACCTACTTTTCAATCATTACCCGTTTTTTATTCGGCCTCAAAGGTCCTTTCTTAATCGGCTTACGTATTGTATTCGGCTCATCCTGGTCTTGCAGGACGCAGCCAGTTAGTGTCTGCAGGATGCAGCCGGTTAATGTCAACCTACTAAAGTTTGCCCCCCTCAGATTTAGCCATATATTCGGCTCCCAAAATTGCCCCCCGAACTCCCTATTGACGGTAGTTAATCGGCGTGTTTGGTCTAGAATTCAAAAAGATCAGCATAGATCAAGCGGCTTCGCACTCCCCAAGACGTCAGAGGATGTCAGAAGGCGCACACCTTTTCGTTTATCATTACACTTTCCCGCGCCATTCATGTGTCTCTCGCATTTATTGCGATTTGAAACTTCAGTCCTTTTGGATGCACATTTCGTCGATCATCTGATACGTTTGGACCGCCAGCGTGCATTTCTCTTCTCACTCACATTTTTTGCAACTTTCGTCCGTCTGCCTTTGCCTCATCTGCTCTTCGTAAGTCTTCTTCCCTTTTCTTTGTAATCCTATCTCTATTTATTGTTTTTACTTTCGGCGATCCTTGGGTCCCGTTGGAATGGCTAAACACTTGAAAGACCTCCTTTCTGAAGAGTCGCATTTCCGGATTCCGGCGACATTTTTTCATTCCCGATGACGTCCATTTGTCTCGTAACGGACAACACTCTAGATATGGAGAGAGAGGATCAGAATACGATCGTATTCCCCCTCCTATCCATTGCGGAGGGCGGAGTTCGTTTCCCCCCTTATATCCATTGCTTAGGCCGTTTCTTCGCTATTGGAGTCTGATTCCTTCTCAACCCATGTAATTTCTTTCGAATCATTATGGGGGTTATAGAGTTGAATCAACGCCTTAGGATCAATCTCGAAATTCCGGCCATTCGGCACTGCTATGCTTTAGCCAGATCCTCTGGTCGGCTGGGGCGGTACTTCCTCAGGGCCAAGGATACTGACCATCATTTGGTGACTATGCTTGCCAGTTCTGGTAAGAGAGTTGACGATGTAATGGTCAATGTCCGAGGTACATTGGAGTTCGCTGAAGGCGAAGATCGCCTAGAAGACCCCATTCCCAGACATAAGGGTGATCCAGGTTGCCACGAGTATCTTACGTTTGTCCATCTGTCTTTTAATCGGCTCTCTTTCCTTAAGCTCTCCTTATCTTTTGCAGGTACAAATTGAAGAAAATTCTGACTTCAGTTGACGACGCGGTCCTTAGGAAATTAAGACTGCACTCGACTACTTCGGTTGCCCAAACGTGCAAAAACAAGGAGAGCCGCCCACATTTTTACTCCGATACGAACCCCACTTATACCACATTCTCGGCTGCGGACAACATCCAATCCCAATTCCATCCGGCGATCAGCAACTCTCGGCTCTTATCTTCCCAGCTACAAGAACCTTAGGCAGATTGGTCTCGAAGCTTCTGATTCGGGCAAGACGTAGAGCCGTGATAGAGGTAGTTGCCGACCGGCCAGAGAATTCACTGAGGAGGCGAAGTTGACGAGGCCGTGCGTTCGGCTTTCGAGGCTGCCTGCTCAATCAGCCTTCCTCACCATCCACTTCGGGTCAGGCAGAGTTTTTCTTTCGGGGATATTTTTGCGAACTTGGGGGATCTACCCGACGATTTCTTCGGAGGTATGGCAAGGAAAGCCTTACCAAATGGGTCGTAAGCGAAATGCTGAGCGGATGGCTGCTCGAAAAAAGGCCGAGGCCGCCGAATCCGATCCCAGCTTGACTAAGGGCCTCTGTACCCATTGTTGAAGGAACGGCTCAGGTTACGCCGTCGAACGGAAAAAGTGGTTGAACAACAAACCGGCGAAGAACGGCTGATTCTGGAGGGACGCGGCCAAAAACGTAGCGCCGAGGAGGCTAGTTCAGAAATTAGTCCCATTGACAAACAGCCTCGCCTCGAAGAATCGGACGTGGTTGCTCCTTTTGTTATTCAGCCCAGATTAGAGATACGGCCGATTCCTTCCGATGCTTCGGCCATGGAGGATCCGACCGTTGCATTGAGCCTGGCGGCTTTGATTTCCCTGCCGGCTGATATGCAACCTTTTGCGCCGTGCCGGATATTATGGCCGTAGCTCTGTCTGCGCAGTCGGCACTTTTGGTAGGTGATTTCAAATTCGCTAGAATCTATTTTTATAGAGCTATCTAACGATCGCTTGTTCTTTGCAGACCGTCGGTAGGATCGCTGACTTAGGCCGCCCCTGCATGATGCTCTTGGCAGAATTGACCGTTTGCAAACAAAGTGGACGTCAGAAGAGTAGGACCGAGTTTGAGAAGATGAGAGCCGCAATGAGAGCGCACGAGTCGAAGCGGAGAAGGAGACTTGCAACTGCCGAACAGCTTCGTTCTGACGTTGAGGCCAGAGCGCGTGCGAGTGAGGAATCGCTCAAGCTCTCCAAAGACGAACTTGCCGAGGCGAAGAGTCAGTTGGAGAGCTCAAGGTGGCCAAGGAGGAAGCCGAATCTGAGGCTTTTGAGGCGGGAAAAAGAGCCGCCTTTCGGAATACGTTGATGAAGTTCCCAAATTTGAGAATCGGGGGTCAAACACGGGTGGCTCAAGGCCCTTGCTGCCGCTGGGATTACATTGGATTTGCCGATTCCTTACGAGCAAGTAGATGTTGAGCCCCTTGAATCGACACCGAGGAGTGATCAGGGAGGCGTCTCCTAATCCATTTAGTTTTTTTGATTTTTGTTTGGTAGAGTTTTGTTGGTTCAGGGTGGTTTTCATGTATAAATTGGTTACTATCTTGTGCGCAATTTATTAATGAAAATTTCCTTGTAATTTCATTATTACTCGTACACAATTTGTGTGGTTATGTTACTGAAACATTTAGACTTTCACTACAACTTGTACACAATTTGTGTGGTTTACTCGTACACAATTTGTGTGGTTATGTTAATGAAACATTTAGACTTTCACTACTACTTGTACACAATTTGTGTGGTTTATGTTAATGAAACAATATTGATTCGTCTTTAGAGATTGAATATCCTGTGGCGATATTGATTCGTCTTTCTCATGCCGACTGGATTCGAATTATGAACTGTCGATTTTGTGAGCCGGCTGGGGTACTTGAGCTGTATATATTGAAGAATCTGCCCTTGCCCCGGGCGGTTCCTGCAGAGGTGAGAATCGATTCGGGAGCCGGCTGGGGTACTTTAGCCGGATAGATTGATGAATCTGCCCTTTCCCCAGGCGGTTCCCGTAGAGGTTAGAATCGATTTGGGAGCCGGCTGGGGTACTTGAGCCGGATAGATTGATGAATCTGCCCTTGCCCCAGGCGGGTCCCGTAGAGGTGAGAATCGATTCGGGAGCCGGCTAGGGTACTCGAGCTGGATAGATTGATGAATCTGCCCTTGCCCCAGGCGGTTCCCGCAGAGGTGAGAATCGATTCGGGAGCCGGCTGGGGTACTCGAGCCGGATAGATTGATGAATCTGCCCTTGCCCCAGGCGGTTCCCGCAGAGGTGAGAATCGATTCGGGAGCCGGCTGGGGTACTTGAGCCGGATAGATTGATGAATCTGCCCTTGCCCCAGGCGGTTACTGCAGAGGTTAGAATCGATTGGGGAGCCGGCTGGGGTACTTGAGCCGGATAGATTGATGAATCTGCCCTAGCCCCAGGCGGTAAAATCGTGCCCTTGTCGTCGACTCAGCCGGCGTCGGGCGATTCAGGATCTCCAATTAATGAGATTGCCTCGATCGTGCTGCCTCTGTGAATGATAAATGAACAAGGGTACATCCTTTATGAGCTTGGTGGACAACTGACTCGAGCTCCTGGAGGAAGACTTATTGCGCGAATGTCGAACCGACTCTTCTTTAACAGTAAAGGGGAAGCAAGGACCCTAGCTGAGCTGGGCGGAGATATGGATCGAGGTGGTGAGCCCTCGCGTATAGGAAGTAGGAGTTCCAGGGGTCGAGAGAGGCGTCAGTCTCCCCGACGTCGCAGTAGATCGCCCAGGCGAGACAGGCAGTCGCAGGGTAAATCTCCACAGTCCCGAGTCGAGAAGAGGTCTGACGCGAATCCGTGCCCATTAAGCTTTGCGGTATTTGTGAAGAATAGACCCATGACGGAGGCGGACTCGATCGTTCGAGACCTAGACGTAGCGGTCGACTTTGCCTGACAAATATTTCCTCCTGAGGTTCAGCAATCAATGCTGGGTCGACAGGACTACGAGGTGTTCCGCGAGGGCATTCACGGCGCGGTGAAGGGGGCTTTACACTGCTTACGAAGTCGGCATGCCACTGCGCGCTGCTCGTCAAGAGATGGAGAGGAAGGAAGAACATATTCGAAGTTTGGAGGCCCGCTTGGAGGCGGCCGAGCGGGAACTAAAGAAGACCAAGGCGGCTCAGGCACAACCCACCGCGCATGCGAACCCAATTGTGGAAGAGAGGGTTACTAGTCAGCTTATCAGCTCCGCACTTGCCGATCGAGAGACGACAAGTATGTTCGCAATAGAGAGCGCGAAGGGGAGGGCCTATGAGAAAGGTTTCCATGAGGGCCAAAAAGTGGGAATCGAGAAAACCAGGGAAAGATTGGCCGAAGAAGTGTGCCGATGCGAAAACCGTGGGTTTAGGCACGGTTGGATCAAGGCATCTCAAGCCGCAGAAGCTCTTCGAGCGTCGGGAATTGATTTGGCGTCACCACGCTACAGGAGTAAAGATTTTCCGTTTTCTGCTTTTAAAGTTGAGAAGAGTGAGGATGAGGGTGACGTCGTGCGAGTTTAATAGTTGTAAGATTGGAACGTAGGGCGCATTTGAAACTATGTAACTTATTGTCTTATTGAATAAAGAACGCTTCATTATAAATATTTCGTTTCATTCATATTCGGCATATGTGTATTTCGTGTTGCTTAAATGTTTGAATGAATGTCTAAATATTGTCCGACCCAGGTAGCTGTTAACTGTCCGGCGATACGCGGGCTTATCGGTAGGATATGCACGTGGTCAGGATCGGCACATTCGCGACGACCGTTAAGGTTTTATTGAGGCTATTTCAACGGCCATTAATCTTTGATGGGTCAGCGCATTGATGCTTGGCCAGTTTGGATTAGTGGGCTGGTCGAGGGTGATCGGCATGTGAAGACTTGGCCGACCGGTTTAATAAATCTATTTCGCTTTGGCCCAGCCGTCGGATGGCGGTCGTGGCGAATGTCAATCGACGCTCGTCTTATTAAGCCAATGCGTTTTTTGGCATTAACAAAATTTTCTTGGGATTGGGACCTCGAGATCGCGGTCGTTGCTGATAAAAGGTAGTTGCTCACGAATAATCCCACTTGACTCATCATTCCTTGTGTGGGATGGTGATTTTGATTGCAGAGGCTCCAACTTTGGTCAAGTTTGGTGTTGAGATGGTCTGCAGCAGAAAACCTACCCGTGAGGGAGTTAGGTCATCCAAAGAGCCTGAGATCTGTGAGTCTCCAAGTTGTCGAAGCAGATCACCCCGAAAGGAGAGTCAACAATTGTCAAATTCATTCTTCCTTGTCCTGGATCTTTGCCTTGACATTGTCAATGGTATCAGGGGAAGTTTGTCGCTATGCGAGTCGTGGGCTTAAGCATAACTGGTTCAAGGTATTGCACGCCGTGGAGGGGTTTAGGGCGGCGGCCGTCGATCCGGCGATGCTGCTTTACCGGCGCGTCCCGTCTTTTGCTTTCGATATTGTAATGCTGGAATGCGGGTTGTGTTTATGTAACAACTGTTTAATCAAATAAATGGTTTTATTTTAAATCCATTTGCGTGTTATTCTGAATTTTGCTTGTGTACTAAAGCACATTACTTCGAATGTATGATCTGTTATAGTGTGTTACATAGGATCAATTATCAGTATCTTTTGTTCGTGCCAATGTTTGCTCTGGATTCAGAGACGTAATTAGCACTTAGCACTGTAGGCCGATTAGAATGGCCGAACGGATTAATGCAATAACCCTCTGAAGCACTAAAGCGGGCTCCGTACTTGGAGGCTCGAACCCAGGACCCATTTGGCCTTAAGGAGATTGATCGGCTCGAATCCGAAGTCTTAATCGGAACTAACGCGTCGTGCGCCAATGGGGGCTCCGAATCCGGAGACTTAATCGGCCCCAAGGCGTCATGCGCCAAAGGGGGTTCCGAGTCCGGAGACTTAATCGGCCCTAAGGCGTTATGCGCCCAAGGGGGCTCCGAATCCGGAGACTTGGCCAATCGTGATATCCACGAAGGGCGCTCCGAATCCGGAGACTTAATCGGCCCTAAGACGTCATGCGCCAAAGGGGACTCCGAATCCGGAGACTTAATCGGGCCTAAGGCGTCATGCGCCAAAGGGGGCTCCGAATCCGGAGACTTAATCGGCCCTAAGGCGTCATGTACCAAAGGGGGCTCCGAATCTGGAGACTTGATTTGGCCAATCGTGATATCCACAAAGGGCGCTCCGAATCTGGAGACTTAATCGGCCCTAAGGCGTCATGCGCCAAAGGGGGCTCCGAATCCGGAGACTTAATCGGCCCTAAGGCGTCATGCGCCAAAGGGGGCTCCGAATCCGGAGACTTGATTTGGCCAATCGTGATATCCACGAAGGGCGCTCCGAATCCGGAGACTTAATCGGGCCTAAGGCGTCATGCGCCAAAGGGGGCTCCAAATCCGGAGACTTAATCGGGCCTAAGGCGTCATACGCCAAAGGGGGCTCCGAATCCGGAGACTTAATCAGCCCTAAGGCGTCATGCGCCAAAGGGGACTCCGAATCCGGAGACTTAATCGGCCCTAAGGCGTCATGCGCCAAAGGGGGCTCCGAATCTGGAGACTTGATTTGGCCAATCGTGATATCCACGAAGGGCGCTCCGAATCCGGAGACTTAATCGGCCCTAAGGCGTCATGCGCCAAAGGGGGCTCCGAATCTGGAGACTTAATCGGCCCTAAGGCGTCATGCGCCAAAGGGGGCTCCGAATCCGGAGACTTGATTTGGCGAATCGTGATATCCACGAAGGGCGCTCCGAATCCGGAGACTTAATTTGGCCAATGCTGGCGAGTGCCCCACTGGGAATTGACATATGATTTTGAGCGACGAGGAAAAATAGTTCGTATTGTAGAGGCGAAATATATTTACAGGTATCAGAGCCCACAGATCGGGTCAGTGATAGGGTTTTCATCAGAACCCTGCTCGTGCCGGTTGGGGGGAACCACGTATTTCTTCAATGCCGTGGGTTGTTGGGAAACGCAGGATCTGATGGTAGGTGCTTGGGACGGCCTTCATGATATATAGCCAGGTTCTTCCCATGATGGCATTATACGGCGAGGGGAGCTTCACGACCAGGAATTCCGCTTCGACCGTTCTGGAACCCGCTCGAATAGGTAATGTGACCTTGCCCAATGGATATTCGGGATTCGTGTTAAAGCCGAATAGTGGGTGAGGCGCCGGAGAGAGGTCCGACTCATTGAGGCCGAGCTTGATGAAAGTTTGGTAGTACATGACCTCTGAACTACTCCCCGGGTTTACGAGAATTCGTTCAATGATGAACCGGTTTATGCGTAATCCGATGACCAACGGATCAATGTGGGAAGCCGTTGCGTCATTGAGGTCGGAGTCGTTGAAGGCAATTGTCGGAGCTTCTTCGGACTGTTCAGTCAAAGTACGGCGCCCCTATAGAGTTGGATGCGATCGAATTGTGTGCACGGCTGGGGGTGTAGGCAGGCTGTAGATTACGTGGATCATGCCAAGTGGGGGAGAGTCCTGCCTCAATGCTAATGCCTTGGTTGGCCTTCCCTGTTTCACATATTGCTGCAGTCGGCCGTCTTGCACCAGTTCTTCCAGGTGATCTTTTAACGCATAGCAACTCTCTGTTTCGTGGCCGTGATCTTTGTGATATTCGCACCTCTGGTCCCTTCGTCGTGTATCAGGTGGCCCCACTATCTTTGTCGGCCATTTGAAGAATGGAAGGTGTTGGATTTTGGTCATTACCGCGGTGATTGGCTCTGACAGTTCCGTGTACTTTTTGTCAGCGCGCCTCGAGCGTCTACTGTCGACTTGCAATTGTTCATTCGTCGGGTGGGAGCATTGATCATTCGATCGGCGAGAATCCCGCCTTTTGTCTCGTTTAGCACGTTGTCACGGCTCAGGGCTCGGAGGTGGCACGAAACTTATCGGTTGAGCAATTTCAGGAGGTGCCAGTTTGGTGGACACTTGTCTGGCTTTAATCCTTAAGGCATCGTCTTCTACTTTGCAATACTCTTCGACTTTCTTCATCAACGCCCAGACTGTTTTGGGGGGTCTTCTGGTCAGGGAATTGCGAAGAGCGCTGTCAGGATGTAGTCCCATTTTGAAGGCGGTGACGGCCATGGAGTCGTTGCAAGCGTCGTCAATGAGATTGAAGCATTCCCAATATCGCGCCGAATGTGCTCTCAGCGTTTCTCCTGGTTGGATTTGCATAGCCCAGAGAGAGTCGGCCTGTTTCGGCTGTACCTCGTTGGTGATGAACCTGGCCCTGAAGGATTTTTGTAATTGATGGAAACTTCTGATCGAAGCCGGCTCCAGCTTGTAATACCATCTGACAGCTAATGGCCCCAAGCTGCTGGGGAATATTCGGCACATGAGGGCTTCATTGTCTGCATGCAACGTCATGGCCTGCTTGTAGTGACGTATATGATTAGTGGGGTTTGATTTTCCGTCGTAGAGAGTAAACGATGAAGCTTTGAACTTCTTGGGCAGGGCCGCCTTTGCAATTCGTCGGATAAAAGGATCGTGCTGGTCCTCTCCTTCTGAACTGCTTCTTCTATATTTGTTCCTTGTGTGTGGACTTTTTTCAGAGGAGCTGGAAGTGTCTGAGCGTCCCTTGTTATGCTCCGTGGATAATGAGTTGGAGTCGCTGTCGGTTTCCCTTGGTCGGGCTCGAGGTCGTTGTCTACCTGCCCTCAGGGGTCGTTCGGGGTCTTGGCGCGCGGCTTCTTTGGATTTTGCTACTTCCAGGGCCAAATCTTAACGGAGGCGTTCGTTTTCTGCGATCATATTTTCCAGCCTTTGTTCATTCTGTTTAGCTTGTTCTATGATGGCTTGCATCGTCTCCTGCGCTGAAGTCGTTGGCGAGTCAAAATTCAAGGCGCGTCTCGCAGCGATGGTTTCCTTCCCGAGCATATTTTCCGGAGTGATGTCGTCTCTCTGTGTAGTCTCCTCGGTGGCTATCGGAGGATCTTGCGTCACGCGATGGATGTACTTGAGTATTCCCATAGACGGCGCCAATTGTGGGGAAGTGGTTTTGGAAATACTCTTCAAATCCTGAGAGACGCTCTTGATCCTCAGCTAGTCACCTGCAAGGGCAAACACTCCGGTCAGGGGTGCCGGGGTTAGCACTCCGACGGGCAAATCAGTTCTTATACTCGAGAAAGCTTGTTTACTAAGTTTAGTGAAGTGATTCTTACATACCATTCCAAGATCGCTGCTTCTTTATTTATATCTGTTCCTTCTGAGGCCTCGGGGCCTGGACCTACTTTTCAATCATTACCTGTTCTTTTATTCGGCCTCAAAGGTCCTTTCTTAATCGGCTTACGTATTGTATTCGGCTCATCCTGGTCTTACAGGACGCAGCCGGTTAGTGTCTGCAGGATGTAGCCGGTTAATGTCAACCTACTAAAGTTTGCCCCCCTCAGATTCAGCCATATATTCGGCTCCCACAGTAATGTTGATCGGGGACTTCACCTTGAAGTTTGAATAAAAAGAGTTTCGATTTGCACATCATGGTGTAAACAGCACAACACTTAAACCTGAAAACATCTTCGTTTGAATTTGAATTTTGAGAATGATTACATTTGTAATGATATTTGAATTGGACATTGAGCCCTTAATTGACCAAAAATCAAAGAATGACTCAATGAAAAAAAACAAAGCAAAAACAATCCAAACACACCTCTTTACACTTGCCGGAATAAAAGACACATAAAACAAGACTCTAAAAGACAAACTATTAAGCCTACGCAACTTCTGCAATTTTCCATTCTGGATTCATAAATTGGCCGGCTGGCTTATTGATTGGCTGACCGGCTGACTTATTGTCCAACCAGCTGAAGAATTGACGGGCGAGTTGATTTATGAACCGCCCGACTGAAAAAACTAATGAAATGGCTAAACAAATGGATGGCTAGCTAAACAAGTGGGCGGCCAATTGAAACAATAAAGAAACACATCTGGAGTCAACTCAAAACTTAGACAGTTGACTGAATGGTTAGCCGGCTGGTTGAAATATGAATACGAGACTCAAGAGTGCGGGGAGAAGATAGAATTCTTGACTCGACTATACCCTTTGTTCATTGCTTGGACTTTTCTTGGTTTTCTGCTAATTTTTTTTTGACCAACATAAGAGTTGGATTAACATGCTTGTTCCACTTTCTGTTTTGAAATCATGTACGTCAGGTTGAGAGCATTGAAAACTTTTCTTTTTGGGTCCAAGAAATGGTCTGGTTTTGGAAAGATGGAATAATTTTCAAGAAAATTAGTTGACTTTATTAAACATCATAAAAACTTGTTTTCGCCTATGGCCACTACCCGACAAGGCTTTTCTAGAGCCTAATTCAACAGATATATATACTTCTTAATCAAGGGTGATTAGGTTGCTTAATTAAGGGTAAGTCTTAATTTAATTCAAAATAAAGCTAATTGATTCCAGATTTATTTAATTAAAGCTAATTAATTTGTTCTGAATCAAATTTTTACCAAACTCCACACTAGGCCCTAAAAATTAGGCTTATTACAGATATTTACAACAACATAGATAAATTCAAAATCATATAATTCACACAATTAAGCATGCAATTTCACACCAAACATATAATCACATATATAATTAAAGAATTAAAGCAAAATTCGGGGTTGGGTTATCACAGTCTTCCCTCTTTTAGGAAGTTTGGTCCTCCAAACTTGTGTTACCTCATGTCGAAAACAATTCCGGATATTGCTGTCTCATTTTCTCTTCTCTTTCCCATTATGTTATTTCTATTAACCTTTACCATTGTTTTTTTTTTTAACTGCTTTACTTGCCAATCAAGAATTTGAATTGGTTTTTCTTCATACACCATATCGTCATCCAAGACAATTCGAAGAAGGTAGGTAGCCTCGCAACATCGACAAATGAAATACGTTATGTATTTGTTCCATACTCGGTGGCAAGGCAACAACATGATAGGTAACCGGACCTAATATTTCCAAAATCTGAAATGGACCTATGTATCGAGCTGCTAATTTTTCGTTTCTCCCAAATCTTGTTTGCCCTTTCATCGGAGTGACTTTGATAAAAACATGATCACTAACGTCATGTTATAAATCCCTTCTCCTTTGGTATGCGTAGCTCTTTTGTCAGCTTTGTGCGGTTTTCAACTTTGTTGAATGATCTTGATTTTCTCAGTAGTAACGTGTACAATTTCAAGCCCAAACAACTGTAGCTTGCTTTTCGTGCTCCTCGGAGGGTTTTAGTCTCCTTGGATATGATAGCCCTACAGTTTGGACTCCCGTGGTTGTGAATCTGGTTTCACAAGTGCAATGTGAAATGGATAAAACACGAATAAGTCTAAAGCCGACAATTTTTAGAAAAATTCATTTTAAACATTAATGGTGCCAGAAATGGACTGCATTGCTAGATTTTAGAGTCGTCACCTAAATATTTTTTAGAAAATTTAGGAGACCCGTGACTCGTGCCAAAGGCCACTTGTCCGTCGTAACCAAAGTGTCTTGGCTCGGGAACTTAAGTATAGACTCGACTCACCCGATCAAAGATCGGCTTCTGCTAATCATGATGTGATTTTTATGTACATTATATGCTCTTGTTTTGATTATTAATGCTAACTTACTAGCACACAAGTGAAGACTAATTCGCTCATTTTGGAATGTTTTGATTTCATGCTTGTTTTGAAAATAGTTTTGAATATGTGTCACTTGAAAAAAGCGAGCTCATATGTACATTGATGAAAACATCCCAATTTAAGTAAATTAGCCTTCATCCATAGGCATTCAAGAGATATATCAACTAAGCACTTAGTCTCATGGTAAATATGCTTGACATGGCAACACAAACATACATGCAATATGCTAAAGCAAAAAACGCTCACCTAGTACTTAACCGAGGCAAGCCAAAATAGAAGAAAATAGTTAGAAAAACGCATGCTCTAATATGCAAGTGACTAAATGCAACACATACAAAATGCAACTAATAGGTTCAGTTTGTTAACATGACATATGACTCAACTCAAAGCATGCGATAGCACACGTATTCATTTTAGTTAGGAAATGACAACAAGCTTAGAATGATGAACCGAACCCAATGTATGCAAAAATGGATATGAATCATGGTAATGGTATGAAACCAAAATATGATGCTATCTATAACCATCGTAAGCAAGTAAATAAAAGGGAGAAAGAATGTAGGTTGGAAGACATACACAATATTACAAGTTTTCCCTCATACAAGAGGGTCCAAATGTCCGAATGTTTAAACTAGTTATTACAACGCCGAATTAACTAATTAATTAACTAGCTATTACAAGTTTTGAATGGAGCCACAAACACGACATATTACTATTAAAACAAACATTATTTAAAGGACTACGGGAATCGAAAAGTCGCACATGCATAAACAAGAATATCCGCCTGAAAACTCCTCTGTTTTGCTGCCAGAACTGTTTAGTTTTGCAGTTAGAAAAACAATTTGTTTTCACCCCAGCCTTTGATCTGTTCTACCATGAAAATGGCACTGCCTGCATAAAATAGAGTGGCCAGGCGGCCTTGAAAAGTTGTCGTCTGGATAGAAAAGTGGCCGGTCGGCCACTGTTTTGAGGGTCTGCCTTGCTGCTACAGAAATGAAATAGAGCAAAAACAGAGTGTTTCCAGGAGGTGTTTGTCCCTTCTGCCTCTCCTTATCATGAAACTGATCAAGGGAGGAGTAGACTTGATTCGCAAACTATTAATTAACGCAAACTCATTGCGTGATGATATATGAATCGACGAGACAAAGGTTCAATAAATGAAAATAAAAGACTAACAAAACCTCTTCTCTATCATGGAGTTACCTCAAGGGAAGTGATAAACATCGCTTCTCGAATCATTAATATCACTAAAGAGTATGTAACGACTCGAGACACAATAGGTTCAATTAACGTTTGATTGAACCAACTTGATTTTATTATGTTCTTTACCACTTTTACCATTTTTATTAGCCTCTTTTAACATTACATTTCCATTCTTTATTCATTTTGTCCAAAAGTGAGAGTTACGTCCATTAATGAAGACAAGTGTCAAACAAGAAGTTGTCCTTAGCATGAGAGAGATGTAATGTCTTGGTAATAAACCTCCAAAAAGATTAAATCATTAAGCATGGAAGGTCTCTTTCTCATGCCTTAAACAACAATCAATTGTTTGAAACAACTCTTAAACAAAAAGAAAGAAAACCAAGAAAGAAGGGAGGTTGCAGAGATGATTATTACAAGTGTGAGTATGTGTCAAAACTATGAAATAAAAGCTATCAACTCAAATAGGTTGGTGTCTAAGGCCTAAACTACCAAACCTATGAGGACTTACAAAAACACAAACATAATATTCAAAGCACAAATGAAGTAAACACATCAAAATAGTCCCAAAACTCATAAAACAGTGCTGAAATATTAGTTTGAAAAGCTAAGAAAGTGAGCAAGAATGGGAGAGAATTAAAGCTAGTAAGCAAGCCAAAGGAAGGGTGGCTAACCCCTCCACTTTTTGGACCTTAAAATCACATGTTTTAGCCTCTGAAAACTCTAAAAATCACTAGCTAAAAATTGAAAGAACAAATGGGAAACACGAGGATAAAAGCTTATGGAATAATGTTCAAGAAATTATGGTTAACCCCTTTACCTTTGGTAGCTTTAAATCACAAGTTTCAGCCCACCAAAAAAGTCCAAAAATAGTGTAAAAACAGCAAGAAAAGAGAATGAAGAACTAGTGTAAAGATGGCCAAAGTTATACCTCCTAAAGAGGAGTTACTCTTTTGTTCACAAACCACAAGATATTCACTCTCAAGGGCTGAGATTTTAGCTCAAGAACCTCAGCAAGGAGCCTCAAATTTTTGGTTTAAGAAGTGTATGTATAGTGTATGTATGTTACAAGATAGAGAGGGAGAGTGTTTGCCATGTTTTTGAGCTTTGGCATATTTCTCTAACCTAAAATCAAGAGGGGTGGCCAAGTATATATAGAAAAATAGGTTCCTATCTTGGAAATATCTGTATTGAGCCAGCTGGTGCAGTGCATGCACATGGGGGGGACAGCTGGTAGTAAATATCTTCCTGCCGGGAAGCCTAGCCAGTCGGCTAGGTAGGGGGACGGCTGGCCACTAAAAGTTAGCCTCCTGGCTACCTATTGGCCAACAGGCCTCTGGGTGGTTAGGCTAGAAAAAAATTATGTTTTGGTCCAAATAGGGGCGCAAGGTTGTAGGCTTTGAGGCTCAAAACAGAAGCTTCTTGTTGAGGGAATTGAACATTTGTACAGCATAGTATTTCATCATCAAGTGTTCAACCTGAGGCACCCACATTTTAAAGGCGGTCAAAAATGGGGTGTCTACAGTTGCCCCTTTTTGACAGAGCTCGAAGTCATGAAATGACGTGAGTGAATGTCAAAGGCCAAAGACAACCCATTTGATACGTCCGCAAGAAATCAAAATGCAAATGTAATTGGTTGAACTCGAAAGTTGCCTACGTATCCCTTTGCAAGGAATCAAACCAGCGTAGTTCAGGGACAAGATAGAAATGATATGTAGGAAGAATTTGGAAAACTGGACCTATACGCTATGCGAAACCGATTACTTTTGAAAAACTCATGATCATGCAAAATAATGTAATAAGCGATGCGAGAACATGAAGGAAAATCTTAAACTAAAACAAAAAGCAAGCCGTGCCTCACACAGAAAGAAGTAAGCAAATAACAAGACGGTACAATCGACAAAAACGTCTCCTCACATTGCATATGGAGGGAGAGGAAAGATTGAAAACAGGTGAAAGACGCGAACCAACTACGTATAATGCAGAGGGGACGAAAGGTACAAACCAAATCACGCTCACATGATCAGGGTGACGAGACAAACCAAACTATGCTTCGCGTAGAAGGGTGAAAGCTACATTCCAAACTACGTCTTATGCAGAGAGGGTGGAGGGTGCATGCCAAATCGCACTTACGCGATAAGGGGAAGGGGTACTAGCAAAACTACGCTTTGCGCAGAAAGGGGAAAGCTCCATTCCAAACTATGTCTCACGTAGAGAGGGTGGATGGTGCAAGCCAAATCGCACTCACGCAATAAGGGGAAGGGGTACTAGCCAAACTACGCTTCATTCAGAGAAGGGAAAAGCTCCATTCCAAACCACGTCTCGCGCAGAGAGGGTGGAGGGTGCAAGCCAAACTACACTTCGCATAGAGAGGGGAAAGCTCCATTCCAAACTGCGTCTCACGCAGAAAGGGTGGAGGGTGCAAGCCAAACTACACTTCGCACAGAGAGGGGAACGCTCCATTCCAAACTACATCTCACGCAGAGAGGGTGGAGAGTGTAAGCCAAACTACGCTTTGCGCAGAGAGGGGAAAAGCTCCACTCCAAACTGTGTCTCACGTAAAGAGGGTGGAGGGTGCAAGCCAAACTACGCTTCACGTAGAGAGGGGAAAGCTCTATTCCAAACTACATCTCACACAGAGAGGGTGGAGGGTGTAAGCCAAACTATGCTTCGTGCAGAGAGGGGAAAAGCTCCATTCCAAACTGCGTCTCATGCAGAGAGGGTGGAAGGTGCAAGCCAAATTGCACTCACGCGATAAGGGGAACATACAAAGAGTATGATGCATATGGATGCAGTATAATGTGATATCGTTGATAAGAAATATGATGTGATGCAAGTTCCATGCAATGTGACAAAAAAGATATACAAAAGCGGTGCTATCGAAAGCACCCTCACAGGAAAGGTGGCAAGGAACACCCTACCATGCACAGGGATATGCCATCACATATCCTAAGATAAAAATTTATGTCTCACGTATCTCGAGGAGAGGAAGCTGCTCAGGAACGTGTTTATGTCTCAGGAACGTGTTTATGTCTCACGTTACAAGGAAAGAAAACCACTCAGGAACATAGTTCACGTGTCCCGAGAAAAGAATGAGGAACAAAGATCCTAAATACGCCTTGGCGTGAAAGGATAAATAGTATAAGACAAACACATGATGCAAAAATATACAATGAGTGCGATAAACATGGATAAAAACAATGCTCTAAAGCAAAGTAAAGCAAAGCAATGCTATTTTGGAAAAACACCTCACATTTCACTCTCCAACTTATAGTACGGAGGTCTCCCACTGCTTACAAAAGGATACAATTTGCTTTGGCTTGTGATTGGGGCATGTTCATGTGTTGAAGAATCGGCGCGTCTCGAGACGGTGCAACCAAGATACAATCTCGGGATCTTCCGAATCCGAAACAACTTCACACACTTTATTTTTCCTTTTCAAGTTGAAAACAAGACTTCCCATACATAGATTAGGCATGAGAATAGCAAAAAACCAACTCTAGACCAGAAAAGGGGTTGGCCAGCCACAAGAGTTGGACAACCGGCCACCTATCTATCAGGCCAGCTACCCGATTGGGTTTCGGGGGCAGTTTTGTCCTTTCGGCCCATATCTACACCACTTAAGCCTCATTTTCACACACCCACATATCCGAAAATCCCCTCTTTCTCTAGGTGTTTTCTCTCTTTAGATTTGTGTTTTACTCGCTTTACCCACCCCTGCACGCAAACTTTATTCACGAAACACTCATGGTCCTCTACGTTTTGAATCGATTGAAATTTGATTTGGTTGAGTTTTTGGGTTTTTCATTGCTTTGGGTTCATTTCCCTTGTGTTTTTCTTGGTTCCGTACTTTTTCTTGGGTTTTGACTTTTTCTCTCATTTTCTCTCTCTTAGGGTTTGACTTTTGAAATTTTTGCCCTTTTTCCCTCATTTTTCACCATTTTCACCCACCACCGACTATCTTCACATGGCGGATGACCTTCCACATGACGATGCTCCTCCTGAGGTACCCGTACTTCCACCTATTATAAAGATCGATGAGCCTGTAGCTGACGAGGCTAGTAGGGTGGCGGAGGACATTGTCGCCGACATTGAGGCGGAGAAGATCTATCCCCTAGATCACGAGCTAGAGTTGCCACCATTGAGGGTGAGACCCTTCGACCCTCCACTTACCATCTCCGGACACATGCGATGGCCCCTGGGGAGATGTTGCTGTTTGAGGACTTTGCCATGGGCATGCCTAAGGATGTCCTTTTGAGGAGTGGGCCTCCCGTCTTTCTCATGACATCGCCAAGGTAAAAACTTTACTTTCATGCACTTTGCTTGTTGTAGCTTGCTTTTTGTGCTCCTTTCAGATACGATAGCCCTACAGTTCGGACTCCCGTGGTTTTGAATTGATCTCACAATTGCAATGTGAAATAGATAAACACAAAAGAGTCCAAATCGATAATTCTTTTGGAAAATCTTCTGAATCAAAATGCTAAAAATGGACTGCTTTGCCAAATACAGAGTCACCACTTAAATATTTTTGAGAAATTTAGGAAACCCATGACTTGTGCCAAAGGCCACAAGTCCATCGGCCACATGTCCATCATCACCAAAGTGTCTCGGCTCGGGAACTTAGGTACGAGAGGGGAAGGTCATGAATTGAGCACCTCACTTGCCTGATCAAAGATCGGCCTCTACTAATCATGATGTGATTCTTATTTACATTATATGCTCTTGTTCTAATTATTAGACTAACATTACTATGTGTTGCACACAAGTATAGACTAATTTGTAAAAATTGAACTTTTTGATTTCATGTTTATTTGAAAAATTGTTTTGAATATGTACCACTTAAAAAAGTGATCTCATAGGCACATACTCAAATTATCCCAATTTCAGCAATTAGCCTTCATCCATAGGCATTTAAACAAGTATATCAATTAAGCACGTAGTCTCATGGTAATATGCTTGACATGGCAACAATCAGACTTATGCAGTATGCTAAAACATTAAGTGCCCACCTAGTACTCCGAGGCAAGCCAAATAAAGAAAAATGATTAGAAAATATGCATGTTCCTAAATGATACAATGTGACTAATGCAACACACACATTTATGCAATTTTTATAGGCTCAGCTATGAGCATGGTATATGATCCAATTCAAGACATGTGATAAATCACGTTTTCAAGCAATGAAATTGAAATTGACATTGGTTAGTATGATGAGTCGAGCCTAATGCATGCAAGACAAATGAATGCTTTATACATGGAAAATGCTAAATAAAATATGATGTGTTACACTATCCATCATAAGTGGGTAAATAAAAGGGAGAAAGACGTGGGTTGGAAGACATATACATTATTACATATTTGCTCTCGCGCAGGAGGGTCCGAATGAATGAATTAGCTAAGCTACTTAACTAATTATTACAACACCGAATTTAACTAACTATTCTATCTAATTAAATAATTACAACACAAAATTAAATCAACTAGCTACTCTAACTAATTAAAACAAATTAACCAATTAAACTAACTAATTAGTTACATTGAGGAATTAATTTACTAAGTAATTAATTACAAGTTGTACAAAATACTACTATTAGAAAAAAAACCAAATTTAACGGGCCCCAAGGAGTGAGGAAATGGCTTATGCATGCACATGAATTTCTGCCTCCCCCCTCGAGAATGCCTCTGCACTATTTTTACACCTCAGCCTTTGTTCTGCTCAGTGAAGAAAGTGGTACTGTCTGGTTGAAAAATCACATCTAAATTCTAAATGTGCAAAGAGACATACCTATTTTAGTGAAGGCTGCTCATTTCTTTCCTAACGGATTGATGCCCAACTTCTTCTCTAACTAGTTTTTTTCTCTTCCCTCCTATTTCCTCTATCTCCAAACCTACAAATAAGATGTTTTAAAGATTTTTCAAAGAGTTCGCCTCCCTTTTATTTATTTTCACTTTGTCCTTACTCGGTTTATCGAACAGTGTAATATTTTAAATGAAATGCGAGCCTCGGAACATTGTAGAAACATTTGAAACAATATTTTAAAAAAGAGGATTTTATGGTCTAAAATAGTTTTGGTCTAAAATAGGGTTTAAGGTTGGGATTTAGAAGCTCTTCTTGTTGAAGAAATCGAACGTTTGTGCAGCATAACTTTCATCATCGACTGACCAACCTGAGGCGCCCAAATTTTAAGGGCAGTAAAAAATGGGGTGTCTACACTTGTCTTGCCGTTTCATTACTGTTTTTTCATTCTGTTATGCATCTGACACTTTCCTTCCTTTTCAACACAGGGTGTCGCTCTCTTCTAGAGAGGATACGGGGCCATAATAGTGAGGGATTGGTACCAGGAGCTCCCCGCTCGGGTCTATAAGCTAGTTGACAAGGTAGGCTTCGGCCTATTCTGCTCTGAGCTTTCGCGCTTACTAGCTAGCCGGGTCTTGCTCGGTGCTTTAGTGGACAGGTGGTGGGACACCACCAACTCCTTCGACTTCTCTTCTATCGGGGAGATGACGATGACTCCCTACGATTTCTCGGTGATAACTGGCTTGAGAGTAAGGGTGATCTGATCCCTTTCGACCTTGACATGGGCCAATGGGAGGCTGCTTGGATTCACTTACTCAGCGCATGTCCTCGCCTGGACAGGCTGGCCATGGTCAGATATAACTGGTTCTATGACCACTTCCACGGTAGTCAGCCAGAGACGTAGGAGGAGATCGAGTAGTACACCCAGGGCTTCTTGATTTATCTCCTTGGTACCACCTTGTTTGTGAATAGGTGAAATACTGTAGGTCTGTATTTGTTGAGTGTCCTCGTAGTGCTGCCCTAAGTCCGATTCTACGATTGGGTGGTGCTGGCCTCATCACCTTATATGGCTACATGAGCTCCGGTTCCCGCAAGAAGGGGAACATGGTCGGAGTCTACTGGTGGGCTTGGGAGGTACACACTGCACTTTCATTTTCAGTTTTTTGCTTGTTCCTTATGCTTTCTGCTTTGCACTTTCTGTCTTTGCCTTTGTTCATACATTGTGCTTTCTGCTTTTCACTTTTTATCTTTATCTCTGTTCATACATTGTGCTTTCTACTTTGCACTTTCTTTCTTTATCTCTATTCATACATTGTGGACTCATATAAATTGATCTCTTCTTTGCAGCTCTGGGCCTATGCTTATTTCCCTGTCCTTACCCTGGTGCCGAGGGACGAGGTAGAGGCGGCTGTGCCCTACTCTCGGCGATGCGACGAGAGATACCATCCCCGACACCGCGACGACACCACTTTCGCCTGCTACAGCCAGTTCTTTGACACAGTGGCCGCTCGTGAGGTAATATGCTGCTTTGATCCATTCTGTTATACTACTTTGATCCACTCTTTGACAACTAACGGCAACTAATCAACTGTGAAATCTCCATTTACAGATTACATGGAAGCCTTGGGAGATGATGCCGGCCGGGATACGGGATCAGTACGTCGGATCATGGGACATCTCCCGGATGTGGATCCTACAGGAGGGCCCTTTCTGTCGGACCTGGTACTTGGGAGAGTGGTTCGTGCACCAAACCTTGGGCTTACCTACCCCTATTGTTCTTGCTCTGCCTACAGCATCTATGAGGACAGCCGATGGTCTTGCAGTTGAGGCCATCGCTCAGTTTATGGTGAGGCAAGACGCCGACTAGTTCCGTGGGGTTGGAGACTACGCTGGGTTTATCAGGACCCATCTCATGCCACCCTTATCCAGAGTGCATGCGGGAGGTGCAGCTCGTGCAGCTGAGGCTGATGCTGGTAGAGCTCTCCCTACCGTATACATAGCTAGTTTACCAGTGATTCCGACCGCGATACCATGCTGGCGGTTGAGCAGGATGGCTTATCAGATTCAGATAGAGCCACCGAAGGAGGAGCATGGATATGTCAGGGATCTTGACACATAGTAGGAATGGACCTTGCTTTATAGTTTGCATTTCATATTCTCCTTTTCTGGATACTGATGTTCAAACTCACTTGCAGGTGCCTCTAGATTATGTAGACGACTTTCTTGGGTTGGTCGCCTTACTGGTAAAGATGGTACGGAGGAGAGAGACATTGCTAGCTCTCTACGGTTACCAGGTACCTTTTCTTTTCTCATTCATTTAACTGCTTTGATTCTCTTTTACCATACCCATATTGCTCTGCACCACACTGTACCGATATGCCATACTCATACTGAATCTGTGCATCAAACTGTACTGATATGCCATACTCATACTGAACCTACATCATACCCATACTAAATCCGCATCATACTCATACTGATATGTATTATGATATTGTATCACATTGTACTGATATCTGCATCATACCATGCTGAATTTGCATTCTGCATCATACTCATACTGTATTCTGATACTCTGATTCTTGTTTTCAGGCTCCACCTATACCGGTGGCATTGGTGGCACTGGCAGCACCGGCGACACCAGTGATGCCTTCTCTAATTGCATGGAGGAGAGGTAGGTGGGCTCTTGTTCGTGGCAGAGGTGACGATAGAGGCAGGGGTACAGGCAGGGGTGCCTGGAGTGAGAGCGAGGCGTCTGATTCCTTTGATGACAACAGTGCCGACGGAGACAGTGCCCCTGAGTTCTCTCATTGGAAGAAGATGAAGAGGGCCTCTCGAGCTACTTGATGTGACCGACATAGATTTTTCTACTCTTTTTGCTTATTTTCTTTTGTTTTGGTAGTTAGCACTTATATAGCTTCAGATAGGACTGTTATTTTTGTTTTAAAACACTTGTATTCCCTCTTTTGTAAAAACTATAATCGGGGTAAAGCCCTGCAATTTTATAAAAGGAGTTTTATTTTCTATCCTAAGAATGGCACCACAATTGCATAAAATTGATCGCACATTGAACTTGAGATTGAAAATGTTTGTATTTGAACGATGTTCGTAACAGGATATTGAGCCCTCAATTGACTCGAGCCTTCAACTGACCCAAGCCTTCAACTGATCCAAAATGCACAATACAACTCGACAAATGAAAAACAAAGTAAAAATAACCTAAACATAGCTAGTTATACTTGCCGGAAGCAAAAAACTCAAAACAAAACCTCAAAGCAAAAAGACCAGAACAAAACACTATTGCCTAGCTACCTAGCCAACATAATTGGTCGGCCGGCCACTTGAAGGGACGACCGGCCAGGAGAGGTGGCTGGTCAACCAAGTTCTGTGGTTGGACAGCTGGCAACAGCTGTCAGCCACTCATACAACCTTATCCTCTATAAAAGGTCTTTCTTCATTGTTTCTTTGATAGACTTCATCTTTGCTGCTGTTTTCTCTAAAAACGGAGAATTTCTTGCCGAGAGACTCAAGGATTGGACGTCCACTTTAGACGGTACAGAAAAGGTAAATTTCCACAATTTCAGCATAAATGTGTTTTTTTCGTTGAGTTGTACTTTGCTTTGTTTTTCGTTCCTCCATGCTGCTGTTCGAAGCTAGAACCCGGTTACACACGTATTTCACTTCAAGACACAAGAGATGTGTCCAACCCTTGAAGAGTTTCACGCTTTAATGGAGTCCCGGCGCGATGAGGAGATTATGCCTTAACCCTGTTTTGGCCATGCACAGGCTCTTGAACGGATGTGTGGGCTTACTTTATGCGAGGCTCAATCCTAGGCTCATGATGGGGAGTTGGATATACTCATCTTGATTCATCGGTTTTCCGACATTAGAGACAGAGGTGATCTTCTCTGGCGAGGTTATCATCAACATGCCCTCTGTTTATGTTTGCTTTCACACTTCTTTCTTGCCCCTAGTTGTGCTGGAGCCAGCATTAGGTTGATCAAAATGGACCAATGCCTCAAAGAGGGAAAAAGTGTATGAATTTGGCATTAGCCGAGACTTTGATGGGTTTAGATGCCTTCCATCGACGGGAGACTGCTCGATTTGCGGGGAGTCCACTGCTTCTCTAGGTACTATTTCCCACCTTTTCTTATCTACGATTTTCTCACATCACTCGACACTCACTCTCCATTGTTTCTCGAACCTTTTCCTTACTTTTCCCTCAACGTACATCTCTCTATTGTTTAATCTCTCTTATTTTTCATCCCTTCCCAGGTGTGGTTGATGGATAAGCTGAAAGTGGTGGACCCTTGCCCCGAGTATTCGGCCAGAGCTTACTTCTTTCGCCAGCGGCTAGTGGACTTTCCTTCAGAGGGATTGTGGTATGACTGGATGTGCAGTAGATCTGCAGCTGACATTGCTTAGCGTTGCCCCTGGCTTAACTTGACTGAAATGAGCTACAACATGTCCCGACAGCCAGGTATTCAATTGATTAGCCTTATGCACTGTGTGTTTTATTTCCCTTTCCGATTCAGACGCCAGTTTGGACGTGATCAGACTTGGCCAGATGAGGGGGTGGAATATCCTGCTCCATTTCCAGTTTGTGCTTCGCACTTGACTCGATACCTCACTGCATGGAGTATGAGAGAGCTTCTGACCCCTACTGCTAGCTTCTGTTACGCCCTTTTTGACGAGTGCTTGACTTGGCTTAAGGATGAGGCACAGGTTGGGCCATCTTTGGCTGTAGAGACTTCTGAGAACACGAGTATGAGGCAAAGGACTGGCACCTAACTTATCTGTGCGCTAGTTTTATTGCTTTGACTTTTCTTTTCAAGTTTTATGATGTAAAAGGGACTTTGACATAATCAGAGAGCTAGAGAATATACTTTTGTTGAAATCAATGGAATTAAAGTTGTGAGCACTGAAAATTTTCCTTTTTGGTCTAAAGAATGGTCTGTGTTGTACAAGATAAAATTTTGAGGAAATCAACTTCATTAAAACTTTTCAAAACAATTTTTAGAAATTGTCACAACCTAACACACATGGAATCAGTCCTTAAGATGTATAACCTCGAATAAAAAAGATGGTAACTACCCACAACTGCATTCAATATCATTGCTTTATCTTGCGACCGGTCCTTCTGCCAAATGGAGGTAACGCAACCCAGCTAATAGATGGAAAAAGATGGACTGACCAATCAAATGAATAGGAAGGTTGAGTTGGAGATGGTTGTGACTGAACTTCAGGATGAAGTTGCCTACGTATCCCAAAGATCGGAATCAGGCCTTACGTAGTTCGGTTTAGGTTCACTCGAGTATTAACACTCTTTTTTTGCACTTTAACTTTTGCCAAAGCTGCCCTTTCGGGTTTTCAACCTTGCGAGCTCTATTTTTCTTATTTCTAATTTTTCATACTTTAACTTTTGCCTAGGTCGCCCTTTTGAGTTTTCGGCCTAGCGAGCCTCTCAGGGATAGTATTTCTTCAACTTGTCCATATTGATTGGCTGTGAGAATTCCATACCATCTAGATCCATGAGAATGATTGCTCTCCCCGACCAGATAGATTTGATAATGTAGGGACCAGTCCAATTAGGTCTGAACTTGCCCCTAGGGTCATGGATGGGAGCTCGGTTGTCTTTGAGCACCATATTTCCTTCTTTGAGATTCCTGGATTTGACTTTCTTGTTGAAGGCTCTAGCAATTCTTTGCTGATATCCTTGGATGTGATATAACGCTTTTAACCTTCTCTCATCAAACAACATCAATTCTTTTAACTTGCTCTGCTGCTAATCTGTCTCTGTTATCTGACACTCGGCCATAATTCGCAACGACTGTACTTCAATCTCTATCGGCAAAATAACTTCCATCCCATATACTGGAGAGTAGGGGGTCGCCCCCCTGGATGTTCAAATTGATGTTCTATAACCCTAGAGTGCAAAAGGCAGTTTATCTGGCCAATCCCTGTAAGTCTTCACCATCTTCCGTAGGATGTTCTTGACATTCTTGTTAGCGGCCTCAACAACTCTGTTTGTCTGTGGTCTATATGTTGATGACTTGTGAAAAATCATGTTGTATTTCTCGAGCAAATCGACCACCTCTTTCTTGAAGTGCAAGCCATTTTCTGAGATGATCTCATTTGGTACCCCATACATGCAGATGATGTTGTTCTCGATGAACTTGGCCACGTGTGACGCCTTCAACACAAAATAAGACTAAGCTTCCACCCACTTAGTGAAATAGTTGATCGCCACCAAGATGAATTCATATCCATTTGAGCCCTTTGGCGAGACTGCCCCAATGATGTTAATTCCCCAGACTGAGAAAGGTCGTGGTGAAGTCATGTTATAAAGCTTTGACACCGGTATGTTCATGCGATTAGCATGAATTCGACATTTGTGGCATCGCCGAACAAAATTGATACAATCCTCCTCCATAGTTGACCAATAATAGCCTTGTCTAAGGATCTTCCTAGCCAGCATCACACCGTTCATGTGTGCTCCACACTTTCCCCCATGAATGGCCTCCATGAGACTCTTGGACTCTTCTTTTTCAACGTAGAGCGTGTGCATTCCTAGATGGCCTCTCTTGTACAGCTTATCCCTGCAGATGACGAACTAGATGGCCAGATGCCGTATTCCCCATTTATCCTTAGCATTTGCCCTTAGTGAATACGTATTCTTCTCCAGAAAATTCCAAATGTCGTAATACCAGGGGTTCTTGCCTTGAACCTCATCTATTGTGGCAATGGTCTCATAAGTAGACGTATATTTCTGTTCAATGATGATCGGATGCATCTTCACTCCAAGCGGTATGTCTACCAGCAAGATAGAGTTGCCAACGCATCAGCAAACCGATTGTTCTCTCTCAGCAGATGTGTGAACGTCAGTTTTTCAAACCTCAGAATTAGAATATCCAGGATCTGATGATAAACCTTCATGTTCTCTTCCTTGACCTTCCAATCCCTGTCGGCTTAAGAAACAACCAGGTTCGAGTCTCCAATGACATCCGACCTTATTGCCTCTAGTTCTAGGGTAGCTTTCAATCCAGCGATACATGCCTCATATTCTGCTTCTTTGTTGGACACTCTAAACTGGAGTTTGAAAGCTAAGTGTATGTGGGAATCATCGGGTGCTATGAGTAACACTCCTATCTCATAACCGCATTGATTAGTGGCTTCGTCAAAGTACATTGTCCATGTTTCCTCTTCTATTTGTAGAATGTCTTCATCTGGGAATAGATACTCTATTGCCTCGTCTCTGTCCACTTGGTGGTCTGCCAAAAATTCCGCTACCGCTCTCCCTTTGATTGATTTGTGCATGACAAACTTTAAGGTCAAACTCAGAGAGAAGAAGCAACCAACGAGCCAGCCTACTTGTAAGTGCTAGTTTCTCAAAGAGATATTTGACGGGATCTAATCTCGAAACCAGAATTACGGAGTGAGCTCACAGATAGTGCCTTAGCTTCCTAGTAGTCCATACCAAAGCTAAGCAGGCTTTCTCTAGGGAAGTGTAACGGGTCTTATAATCTAGCATCTTCTTGCTCAAATAGTAGATGGCCTTCTCTACCTTAGCTTATGATTCTTGAGCTAGGATGCACCCCATGGTTGAATTTGTTACCGACAGGTATAAGATCAGTGGCTTCTCTTGCTTTGGTGGCAACAATACAAGTGGATTCTGGAGGTACTACTTGACCTATTCAAAGGCAAACTGACATCGATCATCCCATTGGAACTTCTTCCCCTTCTTCAAGAGACCAAATAGTAGTTCACAAGTCAAGGTTAATTTTGAGATAAACCGTCTTATGAATTGCACTTTGCCTAGAAAGTCGCGCACCACCTTTTCAATCATTGGTGGTGGCATTTCTAAGATGGCCTTAATCTTGGATGGATATACTTCAATTTCCCTCTACGTAATCAGAAATCCCAGCATTTTCCCTGCAGTCATCCCAAAGGTGCATTTCTATGGATTCAACCTCAGTCTATACTCCTGTAGACAGCCCATTTTTGACTGCCCTTATGACTTGGGCACCACTGCTTGC
Organism: Camellia japonica; assembly: GCA_030407325.1. Classification (NCBI taxonomy): domain Eukaryota; kingdom Viridiplantae; phylum Streptophyta; class Magnoliopsida; order Ericales; family Theaceae; genus Camellia; species Camellia japonica. The sequence continues at coordinate 149,364,381 of JAPPVO010000019.1, read as the reverse complement.
ATACCCAATGATGAATTTGTATATGCTTGTTAAGTGCTCGAAGTCCTCAGCGAAATGCCCCAACTTTGAGCCTTCAAACCCTACACACTTTTTGTCTTATTTTGGACCAAAACCATAGGTTTTCAAGCCTAAAAACCCTGTGGGCTGCCGGCCATTGGTATGGCCTGCCAACTAACATTAGTCGCTTGTCGGCCACTTGTGTGTTTTTGTAGATATTTTGGCCAGCTGTGATAGTTGTTTTCACAGATGCATGCACCTGCCTACACGTGTATTGATATTTCTGAGGGAGTTTCATGTTTTCCTATATATAGAAGACCTTTCCTTCTATTTTTGAGGGATGAAAATTTTGGAGCAAAATTATCTCTCTCTCTCTACAATTCCCTCTCTCTCTTGCAAGTTCTTAAGCTTTTGCCTATACACTCTAAACCAAACTTTGTGGTGTTGGAGCTGAGGTACTTTTGAGCTTACTTTGAGCTCTTGAGGGTGTGTAATTTTTGGTTTGTCACTTAGAAAGGGTTCTCCTTTTCAAGAGGTATAAGTCTTTGCTTATTTCTTTGCTTTATTTTCTATTTTGCCTACTATTTTTAGACTATTTTTGGGCTATTTATACTATGTATTTTTGGGCTGAAACATGTGGTTTAAGGCCATTACGGGTGGTGTAATAACCCGACCCTCTTATATGTTTTCTGGTATGCTTTCGGTCTGTTATTATGTGCATTTATCTGGTTAATGTGAAATTCCATGTGGAATTAAGTTTAATTGTGTGAATTATATGATTATGGATTTATATCTGTCAATTATGAGAAATATCTGTTATAATTGTGATGTTTGGATCAATAATTGAAAGCCTTGGAAGCTTGATAATCCGAAATTAACTTTAAAATTGTAATAAGCATGATTTTTAGATCATAATATGAATTTTTGAAAAAATTTGATTCGTAATGATTAAACTGATTAATTTTTTTTTAGTCAACTCTTATATAACACTTTTAAACCCTTTACTTGGCTCTATCACATAAAAATATCTCCTGAGAGAAGGAGAGAGTTAGAGAGGGAGAGAAAGCTTCAACAAGGAAGAAGATTGGGGCATTGAGAGGGATTGTAGAGATTTGAGCCCAAGGTATGTATGATCCACCTTGAATAACCTCTTTCCTTGACTTGAATAAGATTTCCTTTTCATTTGTGTGAACTAGGGTTTATGATTGAAGTTTTGTGTGTGACAATTGGCTAATTGGAAGGGTGCTCCTATCACTTAGATATTTTGAGTTAAGTTAAGCTTTTGGAGTGGGATTACATCATACTCCTTCAATTTCCATGTTTGAACTCATCTATGTAGTTAGATGGCTATATGTATATATATGTGTGTGAAAAACCAATTATAGTTGGAAACATAAAGGAATTGAATTATGATTATGAATTCGAGCTGAATAAGGACCTAATTGGGTGTGTGATTCATGTCTCTTACGATATTATGTCCAAATATTGCATTGATTTCCCATATTTTGGCTCTGCAATGTGATTGCTTTGCTGAATTTTTGCCTTGCTTTGGATTACACAAAACAGGGGCTGCGACTGCACGTACGGGGCTTATGGTCGCACGTGTGGGAGCACCACCGCATGTGCGGGCTCACAGCTGCACGTGCGGAAAATAGGGGAATTCGAAGCTGAGATTCTGAAACAAATGCACATGCGGGGTGTACGTGCGGCCCATCTTCCCATACGTGCGGCGAAGGGCCTCCTCACGTGCGGCGCTAGAGCAGAAATTCTATATCTTTCATTTTTTCTGTTTGACCCTCTGGGATTGCTAAAATGTGTATTTGAAGCCTCTGAAATACTTGTAATTAACTGGATGTTAACCGAATCAGATATTGAATTAAAGGAAAAAGGGACTAATTTATGAGTTGCATTTGTGTGTAGGTCACATACAAGAAGGGACTATCGCTCCACTACAGCACTGTGAGTAATAGTACTATAGTAATATATTGCATTACCGTTAATGGTTATTAATAACGTTCTGTTACTCGTACATTAACTATGTCGGCTTGTGATGAACAATTGGAAAACTTATGTACATTATTGAACATTGATATCCTTATGAACCTCTGCTTGCTAAAGATGGGCCCGAGGCCGTTCAGTTATAAGCCACCGAGTGTGGACAAATCTAAAAAAGCAGAATGTGAGGGCATGCCGCTGTCTCACCGACCGTAGTGTGAGCCGAATTAAGTATGATTCATGGCCTATGGCCGAGGGAGGTGGTGTACATGTCGATGTACCACTTACCCTCCACTGTTCTGACAACTGTTTTGTTATGTGGGCCGAGGCCGTTCCGTATGCTATGTTGGGCCTGAGGTCGTTCTGCTTGATATTGGGCCTAAGGCTGTTTTGGAAATGTTTACAGAACAAGATCAACCATGTGACCTATACACTTGTATATGTTGTAATTCAAGTTTATTCATTTGAATTCTCTACGTACTACTATTCACTGAGCCTTGCTCACTCTGTATTATGTTTGTCTCTGTAGGTGTTCAACCCGGATGTCAAGCTTAGTCCAGTCTAACAGCTATTTTTTATCATCCCACTGTGTCCAGGCAGTCCAGTGAAACTACCCATTTTTGTGATGTTCCTTTCTTTGCTTATAGCATTGGTCACTGGCTTTTGCCATTGTAGTAAAGCATGTATAACCTTCACTATTGATGCTTTAGTTATAGCCCCAGTTGTGGGGATGGGACTATATATATGTATGTGCGTAGCGGTCTCTTATGTGTATGTTCATTATGTGTTGGGCTATTTGATAGATTGTCTTGTGATCCTGGCATGTAGCATTAGCTCAACGGATGTTATCTTAATTTACTACTTGCTTCTGTTCAGGCCCCTTATTATATAATTATTAAGTTTTGAGACCATTATCGAGTTAGTCATGCCCAAGCTTTTAGGGGCGAGTTTTGGGCGTGACAGGTGGAGGGGTGGATCACCCTTCTTTGTACCTCACTTCTCAAGTCTTTGCCCTCGTGTTTCCCACCTCTTTGTCACCTTTTTTTTTTTTTTTGAGCTTTTTAATACTGAATCTTAGAGATTTTTTAGTGGCTAAAACCATGTTTTGAAGTCCCAAAAATGGAGGCGGTAGCCTCCCCTCCTTGTGCTTGTTTATTAACTTAGCTTGCTCCATGTTTTAGCTTATTGTTTTAGCTATTTTTGTCTTAATTCCACCATGTTTTAGGACTGATTTAAGACTGTTTTAGGACTATTTTTAGTTGTTCATTGCATTTGAGCATTGTATAGTATGCTTGCAGTGTAATTGTCCTCATAGGCTTGGTGGTTTAGGCCTTAGCCACCAACCTATTTGAGTTGATAGTGTTTATTTCTTGCTTTCCATACTTGTGATCACCTTTAATCACCTCTGCAACCTCCCTCATTTCTTGGCTTTTTCTTTGCTTTAAAAGTTGTTTCAAACTAGTTGTTTGTTTAAAGCTTGAGATCGAGGTATTATGCTTAATGGTTTAATCCCTTTGGGGGTTTATTACCAACGACATGACACTTCTCTCGTGCCTAAAACAAACACTTGGTTTGATACTCCTTTCCATTAGAGGACTTAAAGCTCACTTTTTGGACTTAATTGACTAAGGAACGGTTGGTAATTAAAATGGAGTAATAAAATGAGGACTAAAAATGATGTAAGATAATAATGAATTTGGTGTTCAATAGGATGTTAATTGAACACATGGAAACTTGAGGCATTTCATACTTGCTAGTGATGAAATGGTTCAAGTTTCCAAGGTCAACCACTTCCCTTGATCAATCTATGATAGGGAGGAGGTTTGAGAGTCTTTTATGTTGCATTTATTGAAATTGTACACCTCGGTTCACAGGCCATCATGCAATGAAATTATATCGATTGATGGCTTGTGAATTGGGCTTGCCACTCCTTTGAGCTATTTGATGATAAGAAGGGGTAAGGTGTACAGACATACCTTGAGAATTCCCTGTTTGTGCACTATTTGTCCTCTGTTGCAGCAGGAGGAACTAGGTTTTAGTGGCCGGCAAGCCACCTTTTCTGGACGGCAGGCTACCATTTGTGGCCGACCGGCCACCACTTCTAGCTTGTCGGCCACTTTTGTCAAATTGAGCAGCAACTTTTTGGAACAGAGCAGAGGCTGAGGTGAGGTGAAAAGATGTTCTACTGTGCAACAGAGGCATTCTGGCAGCAAAACAGTGGGCTTTTCAGGTGAAAATCGCGCATGCATGAGCATCTCTCGCTTCCTGGGGCTAATTAGTTAGGTTAGTTACTTCTTTAATGTTGTATTCATGTTGTAATTAAGTAGTTAATTCTAATTTGTAATTAATTAATTAGTGTAATTAATTAGTTGTTTTCCTAGAATAGTTAATTAATTGGTTTTGTAATAACTAGCCAGTATAGTTAGTTTATTCGTTTTGTAATAATTAGTTAATTCGTTTTGTAATAGCTAGTTAATTAGCTTAGCTAGTTAGTTTATTCAGACCCTCTTGCGTGAGGGCAAAATATGTAATAATGTGTATGTCTTCCAACCCCACGTCTTTCTCGCTTTTATTTACTTGCTTATGATGGTTAGTTTAAGGCATCATGTTTCGTTTAGCATCTCTCATGCTTTGCATTCACTTGTTTTGCATGCATTGGGCTCGACACATCATTCTAACTTGCATTGTTAGTTAAATACTTCTTTGAATACGTGCTTAGACCGCATGCTATCAAATTGATTCATACACCATATTAGTGGCTGAGCCTAGTAATTGCACATTGTATGTATTGCATTAGTCATATTGCATAGTTAGGATCATGCATTATTCTAACTTAGTCATCCTTTTGGGCTTGGAGTACTAGGTGAGCTCTTTTATACTTTAGCATATTGCATTGTACGTTAGTGTTGCCATGTTTAGCATGTTCACTATGAGGCTAAGTGCTTAAATGATAAATTGCTTGGATGCCTGTGGATGAAGGCTAGTTGCTTGAATTAGGATAGTTCGATTAATGTACATTTGAGCCCACTTTTTCAAGTGAGACATTCACAAACTTTTTTCAAAAACAAACATGAATCAAAGCGTTTCAATTTTTGCAAAATAGTCTATACTTGTGTGCGCATCACATAGTAAGTTAGCCCAATAAATCGGAACAAAAACATATAATGTAAATAAGATTTACATCATGATTAGTAGAGGCCAATCTTTTGATCGGGCGAGCGGGGCTGCTCAATTCATGACCTTTCCCTCTCGTACCTAAGTTCCCGAGCCAAGACAATCTTAGTGATAACGGAAACGTGGCCTTTGGCACGAGTCATGGGTTTCCTAAATTTTCCAAAAATATTTAGATGGCGACTTTGTATCTAGCAAATCAGTCCATTTTTGGCATTTTGATTCAAAATCGATTTTCCAAAAAATTTGCCGAATTTGGACTCTTTGGTGTTTATATATTTCACATTGCACTTGTGAGATCAGATTCAGAACTACGGGAGTCAGATATTGTAGGGCTTATCATCTTTCGAAAGGAGCGCGAAAAAATCGAGCTACAACTCCTTGATCCGTTCAAAGAATTTTTCCAGTGCGGTGTAGTGGCCTTCTCGCTCTTTGGACTTTACAATCATGTCTTTCATGTACACCTTAACTTCTTTATGGATCATGTTGTGCAAGATAGTGGTTACAACCTTCTGATATGTAGCCCCGGCGTTTTTCAACCCAAAAGGCATAACTCTGTAGTAGTAGGCACCCCACGGTGTGGTGAATGTAGTATTCTCTCTATCTTCTGGTGCAATTAAGATCTTATTATACCTAGAAAAACCATCTACAAATGAAAGCAAGGCATGGCCAGCATTGAAATCTACCAACTCGTCGATGTGCGGCAATAGAAAGTTGTCTTTCGGACTAGCTCTGTTATGATCTCGAAAGTCGACGTAAACCCTGATTCTGCCGTCCTTATTCGGAATCGAAACAATATTAGCCAACCAAGTCGGGTACTGTAATAACTCGGCCCTCTTATATGCTTTATGGTATGCTTTCGGTCTCTTATTATGTGCATTTGATTTGTTAATGTGAAATTCCATGTGAAATTAAGTTTAATTGTGTGAATTATATGATTAGGGGTTTATATCTGTCAATTATGAGAAAAATCTGTTATAATTGTGACGTTTGGATCAGGAATCGAGAGCCTTAGAAGCTTGATAATCCGAAATTGACTTTATAATTGTGATAAGCATGATTTTTAGATCGTAATACGAATTTTTGAAAAAATTTGATTCAGAATGATTAAATTGTAGTCAACTCTTAAGTAACCTTCTTAAGCTCTTAACTTAGTCACTTCTATATCATAAGAGGAATATCTCTTGAGAGAAGGGGAGAGTTAGAAAGAGAGAGAAAGGAGAGAAAGCTTCAACAAGGAGGAAGATTGGAAATTGAGAAGATTGTAGAGAGTTCAGTTTAAAGTAGATATATCTCACTTTAACTAACCCCTCTCTTGGACTTGAGTAAGAATCTCTCTATATTATGTAAATTAGGGTTTATAATATAGATCAAGTGTGTGTTAATTGTTTAATTGGAAGAATATCTCTTGTGTTTAGTTGATTAGGAATTATTTGAGCTATATGGAGGGGAATTACACTTTATTTTTTAGTTTGCATGTTGAAACTCATCCATGTGTTTAGATGGTGGTATATATATATGTGGAAGACCAAATATAACTACAATTTAAAGGAATTGAGTTGTGTATGAATTTGAAGTTGATGTCAACTTACTTGAACTTGTGATTCATGTTATTGTGATGTTGAGCCATAATATGGAATTAATTTCCCCTATTTTGTGCCTTAGAATGTGCTTTTCTAGTTGAAGATTTGCCTTGATTCAAAGTGTGCAAAACAGGGGTTCCGACTGCACGTGCGGGGCTCATGGCCGCACATGGGGGAAGCACCACCGCACGTGCTGGGCTCACAGCCGCAGGTGCGGAAAACAGGGGAGTGTGAAGTTGAGATTCTGAAATAAATGCACGTGCGGGGTGCACGTGCGTCCCACCTTCTTGCACGTGCGGCGAGGGGCTTCCGCACGTGCGGTATCACGACCCAAACCCGCCCCTAAAAGTTTTGTTCATGACCGGCCTGTACATAGGCCTCAAAATAGAATTTTAAAATAATATTCAACCAAATACGGGGCCTTAAGCGGAAGCAATATTAATAAAAGACAACATCCATTGAGCTTGTGCATACTTGATGACTTAGTTAGATTTAAGCACTTAAATACACTCCCATATATACATGTACGATCACAGAATTTATATAGATCTCACACACACTTACATAAGACTTAATAATTTATATGACTCCCAACACAAATTAAGGCCTCCACACGGAGGCATTTCCCAGGTGACTTGGCAGACAGGCGAACCTCAGTACAACTCTAGTGTCAATCTCCGATAGCTCACCTACAAAAATATACATAAAATGAAATGAGCAAGGCTCAGTGAATAATAGCAATGTAAGGAGATTAATTGAATAAGCAAAACCTTGGATAAAATAAATAGACAGATACCAAACTATACACAGGTCTTATCCATAACTATATTTCAGTACGGTCTCAGGCTCACATGTAATACAGACTGGCTTCAAGCCCATATGTAATACAGACCAGCCTCAGGCCCATGCAGAATACAAAACGGCCTTAGGCCCAACATATTATGCAGGGCGGCCTCAAGCCCAACAGATTATACAGAGCGGCCTCAGGCCCAACATATTATACAAAGCGGCCTCAGGCCCAACAGATTATACAGAGTAATCCCAGATGCATAAGAATACCATTTCACAATAGTGCACATAAATTTCCCCATGGTTTATTACAAGTCGACATAGTTGTTTTGCGTACAATAGAACATTAATAATAACTATTAATAGAAGGCACATGTATCACTACAGCACTATTAATAGGGACAAAACAATTCACATCATAACGGTCTCGGTCCACTTCTATTAATAGGGACAGAACGACCTTAGGTCCATACCAATACCATTAGTCAATCATATCCACTAATTTAATCAAAGCACAATATCAATGGAATAGGTCATTCACAAATAACAATACATAAATCATAATCACAAGAAATAAGTGAAACATATCGTTACACTACTATTACTCACAGTGATCGGCTCCCGATAGTAATGGGACGATGTCTCGTCTCGACCTACAAGCATAGCGTACAACACATAATATGAGATTATAATCGATCATTTAATCAATTAGCCATGGTGGTACCAAGCTCATTATTCTTTAATAAGTTATAATCCATGTCTCAGAAAATAGGAGGAATCGATGGAAAAATGGTTTAAGCGAAGAAACGACACAAATCGGTAAACAGAAAGTGAACAGTCGTCACTAATTTGGGCACAACTATTTCTGTACTTAGAATTTTGGAGTGATACCACCACCATTGGAAACTAGACTTCCGGGGCTTGATTTTAGGCTAAAGAATCACTCAAAACGGAGTTCGGATGCAACAGATATGCTTGTTCAAAGTTGGTTGGACAAAGCTTTCCCCGCACGTGCGGGAAACAGGGCCGCACGTGCGGGACTACGTGCCTTTTTAGCAGAATCAAACTTGGTTTTGGGACTGGACTGCCGCAGGTGCGAGAAGACCCACCGCACATGCGGCTCTGGGCAGTTTGCAGTCTGAAAATGGCTGCATAATTTGGAACCTCTCATTTTCAAAATCAAACCTCAATTTCATGTAAATCAAAGCCTAAAACTCTTTAATACATGATAAATTTCACATTATTAGCTTCCATCAAAGATCATAACCCCAAAATACTACTCAAATTCCCAAGCATAAGAACAAGATTAAGATTTAAAACACAAGAGCATAAAGTAGCCATGGTTTGGGGTTCAAAGCTCACTTAGATGGTGGAATCCTCTTTAGTCTCTTTAAGAACCATAAAATTCCTACCAGAAACTAAGTTGTAACAAAATTCATGCCATACTCAAAGATTCAACATTTTCTTACTTGAAGAAACAAGACCCATACATACAATCATAGATAACCCAAGAAACTCACTCTTTAGTTTATGATCTTCAAGGATTGAGTGGGAGAATCTTACCTTAAGCCTTTACCATCACTTATTCTTGCATAACCATGATGAATTCAAGCCAAATCCTTGATTTCTTCGTCATTCTCAAGTTTTCTCTTCTTCTCTTGCTCTCTCTCAAGATTTTTCTTTCCTTAGATATTTTCTTGGCTCAAAGGTTGAGTTGAACAACTCATATAGCATATCTATATATATATATAAAAGCTTTCCACAAATAGGAAGGGCCAAACACACCCTTACGAATCACGCAAAAATCAAATTTCAATTAAACTTCCCAGATGTTCTGGTTTCTGAAGTCTCTAAGGCCTTCAATTTGCAGTACAAAGTTAACCACCCAAACATGCATTAACGAATTAGACGAATTAAATCTCCAATTAATTTTCCCAAATAGCTCTAAAAATTTCCATTAACATATCCATGCACTCAATTCCGATTTCTGAACCCATAAAGGTCGGCAATTCAACTTTAAAGTCGTAACTCAACAGATAATGCTTCAATTCAAACAGATATCATTAAATTAAAATGCATTAACCCACAAGGGCATAAAAGTAATTTCGGATACGAATTTTGGGGTCGTTACATGCGGCCCATGTGGAAAAAATACTGTGTGCTTCTTTTCTCCTGTTTGACCCTCTAGGATTGCTAAAATGTGTATCTGAAGTTTTTTAAAGTGCTTATAATTAAACGTACGTCGAACAAATCGGATATTGATTAAAAAAGGAAAATGGACTAATTTATGAACTGCATGTGTATGTAGGTCACATACAGGAAGTGACTCTCGCACCGCGACAGCACTGTGAGTAATAGTAGTGTAGTGATATGTTTTGTTTACTGCTAATAGCTATCATTAGCGTTCTGTTATGCATAAGTAAGCTATGTTTCCTTATGGTGAACAACTGGAAAACTTATGTGCGTTATTGAGCAATGATATCCTTATGGACCTGAGGTCGTTCTGCTTTGCTAGTGGTGGGCCCGAGGCCATTCAGTTATAAGCCACTGAATGTGGACAACTCTAAGACTGAGGGAGGTGATGACATGCCGATGTCTCATCAACCCTAATATGATTTGAATCGATTATGATTCATGGCCTAAGGCCAAGAGAGGTAGTGTACATGTCGATGTTCTACCTACCCTCCAATGTGTGAACAGTTGTTGAGATGTGGGCCTGAGGCGGTTCTGTATAATATGTTGGGCTTGAGGCCGTTCTACATGGTATTGGGCCTGAGGCCGTTTGTATAAATATTGGGCCCAAGGCCATTTTGGAAATGTTTACAGAACAAGATCAACATGTGACCTATGCGCTTCTATGCGTTGTAATTTATGTTTATTCATTTGAATCCCCTACATACTATTATTCACTGAGCCTTGCTCACTCCATGTTATGTATGTCTCTGTAGGTAATCAGCTCGGAGGTCAGTCTTAGTCCAGCCCTAACAACTTTTCTTTTGTCAACCCCGCTGTGTCCGAGCAGTTAGATGAAGCTTATTCATTTTTTGTGGAGTTCTTTTCATAGCTCATAGTAGTGGCCACTAGCCTTTTGTGAAATGTTGTTAATCATGTAAACCTTCATTATCGATACTTTAGTCATACCCCGGATGCGGGGTTGGCACTGTATATTTATGTGTATATAGTTGTCACTTATGTATAAGTTTCGTTATATATAGGTTTATGCAATGAAATGTTTTATGATCCTGGCATGTAAACATTGGCTCGATGGATGTCATTTTAAACAGATAAATGCTTCCGTTCAGGCCCCGTAGTGCATAAGATAATTATGCTGTCGACTATTGAATTTTGAATCCGTTATCAGGTTGGTCATGCCTAAACTTTTAGGGGTGGGTTTGGGGCGTGACAGGTACTCGGATACCATCAAGAAACCCGTATCAATCTGTTTAGTGACCTCCTCTTTAATCTTCAACGCCCAGTCAGGATGAACTCTGCTGAGTTTTTGTTTAATTGGTCGAGCCTCGAGGTCAAGAGGGATCTGGTGCTGTATAATCTCAGGATCGATTCCAGGCATGTCTTTGTAGGACCATGCAAAAACATCTTTGAAATCTTTTAATAAAGCGATTAAATGCTCGAGTTCCTTCAGAGACAATGTGGACTCGATCTAGACCAAGCGGGGGTCCTCCTCAGTACCCACGTTAATTGTAATGATTTCATCTATGTAGGACTTAACACGCCTCTCCTCCTCTTGGTTAACCAAATTTTTCAAAGCCCGAGGAATTTATTCCTCTTCATTTAAGTCAAAATTTTGAAAATCAAGATCAGTGGAACAAACTAAAGGCACAGAGAAGTAAGTGAAATCTACTACATTCCCATTAGTAAAGTTCGGGTCGTCTGTTATAGTTGACTCAAAAGAAAAACTAAAAGAAAACCTCAACAGGACTTTGGCACCCGGGTTACCACCCTCGGAAGTACTAGACTCAGACTCCTCAGAAGGACTGGAACTTGATCCTGACTCAACAGAGTTGGTGGAATCAGATTCAGACTCATCATCCAGTTCAGAACTGCGAATGGTGCCCTCTCAAATTGCCAGACTAGGAGTGGAGCCTCGGCTACGTCCACGATGAGACTGGAGTAACCTGCCATTGGTTTATCCCCGATCATAGATATAGTGGCACTATCCCTCAAGTTAACGGGCTCAGCCCCAGCATTGGAATCCATTAGTAGGTCAGCTAGTGCCATCCCTAACAGATCTTCTTCATTGCTATTTGAGTTGGCGTGTCTGCTTTGTCCTGTATCGACACTCGGGTCAATCCACTCCTTCTCTTCTTCATTGTCTGGCAACTGGTGATCAAAGAAGATCCCAAATCTCGAGCACCTTATCTTGGTTTCCCGTTCGATCTATGGCTCTAGAAATCCACAGAAAGGGAAATCTTCCCTTTGGTAGACAAAGTGTCTGTTCAGGGTTCCCTTTATTTGTGGACCAGTTTATATCGCCTTCTAGCTCTTTTTTCTTTAACTCTCTCCCTTAATTCATCCCCCTTTCTCTTCCGTTCTTCTATAGTTGGCTTGTACCCCAGCCCAAAAGTATAGGAGTTGTGACTTATCTCTCTGGCAACAGTATTTCCTTGCCTCCCGCTCCTGCCCAGTCCCGATCTGGGAATGTGTCCTTGCTTATTCATCATATAGATAGACTGGGCACTCAAGTAGTTCCTGTTATCCTCTGCCATGATAGATTGTACCAGCCGGGCCTCGGCTAAGGAGAAGTTGGAGAGGAACACATCCTCTTCTCTGTGGAATATTTCTAACAAGGGAATGGTAGTTCCTTGGGGAGGGTGGATCGAAAAATTGCCGTAAATAGTAGCAATCCCACCCTTGAATGGATAGATTGTACCAGCCGGGCCTCGGCTAAGGAGAAGTTGGAGAGGAACACATCCTCTTCTCTCTGGAATATTTCTAACAAGGGAATGGTAGTTCCTTGGGGAGGGTGGATCGAAGAATTGCCGTAAATAGTAGCAATCCCACCCTTGAATGGATATTTCACCAGCTGGTGAACCGTTGATGAAGCTGCCCGCATCTGGTGCAACCAAGGCCTTCCCAAGAGCAGATTGAAGGTTGTTGGCACATCTATAACATGGAATTCAACCTCATACTCGAACAGGCCAATCAGTATTTGGCTCTTGAAGGTCTCCATGACGTCTCGGCTGGTGTTGTCATAGGCTTGAACAACTTGAGTTGTGGGCGTGAAGTCAGCTAGCTTCAAACCTATGGCGTAAGCGGTCCTTGTTGGACACATGTTAATTGCTGAGCCAGTGTCTACTAAAACTACAGGGATCCACTTTTTCCAGCTCTCCAGAGTCACATACTGGGGTCAGTTGTGATTAGCACCCTCAGGTGGCAACTCTTTGTCCGTAAAAGGTAACACTAGAGTAACATCCCCAAACGTAACCAATGACACCAGTTGGTCAGTGGTGGTGTCAATAGGCAGCTTCCTTCTGTTCAATGCCTCTAGCAACGCCTGCCTGTGCTCCCGGGAAGCCATCAACAGCCCCCAAATCGATATATCTGCCTAGATCTTCTTGAGTTGCTTCAAGATAAGGTCTTCTTCTATGTTTTTTCCTTTGATTTCTTAGTCTCTTTCTTAGAGGGTTCTACTTGATCTAGAGTTGGGGGTTTGAAATATCGACCACTTTTGGTCATGTGGTTAATCTCATCTGCGTACCATGTATCGTTTGGGGTATCGACTTTCCACCCTTCATCGGTGTATGCGTGGGTCAGATCACTATCCTCTCACCATTTCCCTGTAGTCATTGCTAGGTTATTATTAGGTTCCACTCGGATCATATATACATCGCGCCCTCTGTTGGCACACTACTCCTCTTCTATAGCAAATTTAGTCTCTGCATTTCAGTGCTGCCTGAGCTTCCTTGGCATCCTTTCCCTATCACTGGATTCCCATTCGAGCTTTTCCAAGGTTTGGACACTGTCCACTACCGACTCGGCCTCTTCTTTTCTCTTACATTTTTCCTGTTCCCGAGCTATCTTCCTTGAGATTTCCTCTATTCTTTCTCGTTGGAACTGCCCTAACGCTCGTTCCTTGTCGGTCATAGGCATGGCTTCAGCCTTGCTATTTTCACCAACTTTTTCTCCTTTCAGGTTCTTTCTCATCGGCTCTCCTGTCTCAGATTCTTCTTCGCTACTCAACCAACCGTTGCTGGATTCAAGCTGTCTTGGATCCCATCACCCGATCTAAACGCTACCCACATCATCTTCTTCGAAGAAGTACAGGTTTTCCAGGTCTTCCTCTGGTTCTGCCTGGTCTTCTTCTAGTTCTGCCAAGTTATGAAGACCTTGTTCAGGCCAGTTATTCAAATTTTTCCATAGCTCATTTTCCCCAATGGCGTTGATGCTGAGGGAATCTGGCAGTATGATTACAGGCTTTGGCCGGTCAGCAGCCACAATGTACTGAGTAGGGTCATACTCTTTTGTGAGTGAGGCCCCCTTCTATATAACCTGGGTGTCAAACGACCCCTTCTCCGGAGCCTTTCTCTTCTCCTCCGCTTCTGCCACCACAGGCCCTGATTGGGTTTTGGGTGTTATATCCATCATGCACGTATCCATGTTTCTGGAAAAACCACCTCAGGCTTAGGTAGATGGGATGGGGTGATGTATGCGCTGGGGTTAGAGGTGGGTGGTAGTGTATGGATAAGGTTGATGTTTCTGGGTGGGGGGACTTGGTTATGGACGGGAAGTGGGTTGGTGGTCACTTTTGGTTTGGAGGGTGGGGCTATGATTTTATTATCGATGAGATCCTGGATCTCATGACGTAGGCGATAACAACAATTGGTGGGGTGACCATGCTATTGACGGAAAATGCAGTATTAAGTGGGATCGTGTCTAGATGGGAGTGGGTCAGGGAGAGGTCGAGGGTCGAGGGGTTTGAGGTGTCCCTTTTCCATTAGCAGTTTAAGAGCACGGGCTGGGCTCATGTGAAGAGGGGTAAAGATCCTTTGGTTTTGGTTTGGACCGGTGGGTTGTGAGGTTGTAGCAGCGAAGGGATTGGCCATTTTGGCTACTCTAGTGACGGTGCTGATCTTAGCAGTATGAGGAATAGTGCTATTGCTAGCATTGGTATTCTTGGTAAATGGCCTTCTTGTCGGTTCACTAGTTCTCTGAATGATGCTTTTCTTAAATGTGTTTTCAATTTGAACCCCCAACTCATGCAAGGCAGCAAATATAGATAGGGGCGCTACTATCATTCTTTGTAACATATTCGGCTTGAGATTTTGAACTACCAACCAGACTTGTTCCCTTTCTAAAGGCCTCTGTTCGTCATTCTGGCTTCCTTTGCTCTCTATCTTGTAACAAAGTCGATGAAGGGTTCCTTGGGATTCTGAATGGTCGCTTCCAGCTCACTGAATGTTACTTCTATTTTAGTATGGTATGAGTATTAGTTAACAAGCCCCCAGACAATTCTTCTCAATTTCGTTTCATCAAGTCCTCCATCTTGGTGTACCAGATAGCTGCTACTGTAGACACCCCATTTTTGATCGACCTCAAGACTTTGATGTCATCGTTGGTGCACTCGGTGATTACGCATGTTTGTGTTCGTTATGAGTTTCCGGGGTTTTTGGCTAAGCGCCTTGTCTCGAGGCCTCTTGGATCCCTTCCTTTTGGTTTGTTTTTGGACCATGCCTTGGTGCCTTTGCCTAGAGGGAGAGAGAGGCCTGCAGGCCACTTTTTGTAGCTGTAGGCTACTTTTTCCTCTTGTAGGCCACTTGTAGTGGCCCGTAGGCTAGTTTTCGGGGTTTTCAGCTAAGTGCCTTATCTTGTGGCTTCTTAACTCTCTTCCTTTTGGTTTGTTTTTGTGCCATACCTTGTTATCCCTTTGTAGACGTCCCCGAACGTCCCGGGAGGGAATCCCCCGTTTTGTTCATTGGGCTCACTACAGTTCGGACTCGAATGTCACGGTTCTGAATCTAATCCCGCAAAGTGCAATGCGAGACCGATAAATCACCAAAGAGTCCAAATCCGGCAAATCGTTTTGAAAAATAGATTTTTAGAAAGAAGTGTCAAACACGAACTGCTTTGCCAGATACAGAGTCGCCACCTAAATATTTTTTATGGGGGAATTTAGGAAACCCTGACTCGTTGCCTAAGGCCACGTGTCCGTCATCACCAAAGTTGCCTCGGCTCAGGAACTTGGGTACGATTGGGGAAGGTTAGCTATGAGCACCCCCGCTCGCCCGATCAAAGATCGGCCTCTACTAACCATGATATCTAGTTTTGAAAACATTATGCATTCTTATTCCGGTTAATTAGCTAATCTTAGTATGTGATGCGCACAACACAAAAGTATAGACTAGATCGTCTAATTTGGAACAAAGCATTGCATATTCGCTTGTTTGAAAGACAGTTTGAAATTTGCTATTCGCAAGTAGGCTAAAACACGGATTTCAACGAGTTGTTCCAACTCAAACAATCCAACCTCCACCCGCAGGCATTCAAGCAGTAAATCAACTAAGCAGTTAGCCTCATGGTAAGCATGCTTTCATGTTAACATTCACACTCATGCGAGATTCTAAAGCATAAACACTCACCTAGTACTCCAAGCCAAAAACAAGGAACATGTTAGTAATCAAATGTATGATCCAAGTCCATGTTAAGATGGCTAATGCATCGCAGGAAAAATGCAGCTAGAGTAGGCTCGGCTAATCTATAGATGGCATGTGAAATGCAACAAATAACACGTATTCAAGTTAGATTTGAAATACTATGCAATTAGTATGATGCGCCGAGCCCGGTGCATGCAATACTGATGAATGATGCATACATGCATAGCATAAGGATGCTAATCAAAACATGTCCTAATACTAACCATCAAAAGTAGGTAAGTAAAAGGGAGAAAGAAGTGGGGATTGGAAGACATGCATCACACGCACGCACATTTATTACAAATTTGTCCTCGCTCGGAGGGACCGAAAGAATAATACAATTTAATCAACTAACAAGCTAATTAAATAGTTACAAACCAATTAACTAGTTAAGCAAATTAACTAAGCTAATAAAGCGATAAAATAGCCTCGGGAAGAGGGTCCAATGCATGCGTGCTCGACTCCGCTCGGAAATCCACCACCATGCGCAAGCTACCTCTGTTTTAACTGTTTTATGCCTCTGAAAATTACACAAGTCCCAAGGAGCACTCTCTGAACACTGTGGGGTGCCACCGGCCATGAGAAATGGTCACCGGCCATGGGAAAGTGGTCATCGACCATTGGTATGGCTCTCGGCCAGAGATTTGTGGTCGGCCGGCACTCAATTTGGTCGGTCGGCCATCTATGTCTGTAGAATCTTGTTTTGACAGCATCAGAGGACAGACAAGGCATGGAAATGCATTTTCAAACAATATTTGCACCACCAACCTCCCCATCATGTTATGGACTCAAGGGAATTTGCTCTTCGACCCTCAGGCCATCAATCACGCATTTCCATGCATGATGGCCCAAGAAGCCAAGTTGTGCATTTTGATGTCAAATGTAATGCACATAAACATACAAGGGACCCAACCTCTATCATGGTAATTCAAGAGGCAAGGCATGCATGCAAAATGCAACCTAAGCACGCGAGCTAAGTATGCAACATGAGCATAGGGACAAACATGCAAGCATGTGACAACCTATCAAACATGTGAGGCACACAACCCAAGCGAACAAGCATGTACCAAGTATGCGAGTTAATCAAGCATGCAAGATGCAATGTAAACATGTAAGTATGCAAGACATGTAACATGTTAAGCAACTTAATCAAGGAAGTGCATGCCAAATGCAATGTGATTCAAGCATGCAACAACATGCGGTAGGCCAAGCATGCAACAACACGCAAGGTGAGCATGCAACAACATGCAAACAATGGACTTATACCAATTTGGGCAGCTCTCAAATAGGCCCAAAACAGTGGCCAAATGCCAAGGAAATGAAGGCAAATGCACACACAAACATGCATGCAAACATGGTCCAACACTTGGGCATCAAAGAGCAACTTTTAAGCACACTTAAAAGGGACAAAACATGGACAAATGGCATACATTATAAGCTTTGAAAATCATGTTAAGGATGGTGCCAAACCAACTAAACAAAGCAATCAAAACATGCAAGCAAGGTTCAAACTTGAAAACTAGCCACGGGACTCAAACCAAGGCTATATGAAGTAAGCCCCAAAGGGCCATGGAGACCTAAAACAGTCCCAATGTAGGTCTGAACAAGACTAAAGACACACCTAGATGGCATCTAAATGGCCTAAATCTAAAGGCATGCACAAAGGTCCAAACATGGAGCATAAAACACAAAACTTTTGAAGCATCAAAGGAGCCATTAATGCAAGTATACAAACATGCTATATGGACTGAAATGACATAATAAGTGGTGCCAAACCACTGAAATGATGCAAGGAGAGCATGCTAGAGGGGCCAACACTCAAAGCTTACAAGGGAGATTGCATGGTAGCTATACAAAGCAAGTCATGGATGACCCAAACAACCAAAAACAGACCTCAAGCATACTAAAAGATGCATAAAAGCTTCACAAAGCTAGGCCAAAATCATGCTAAAAACAAGGCTCAAAGTACAAAGCATGTTAAGGCAATTTCATGGCATTACAAGACAAGTATGCAAGGCATGCATGGTGTGTCAAAACCAACTTAAAACAGAGGTAAACCATGGCAAAATATTACCAAATACCAGCTAAGACATGGCCAACATGAACTTAAACAAGGTGCTCACACATGAGGCTAAAATGGCAAGTATTGAAGACAATAAGGAGAGGGGATGGCCCTCTCCTTCTTAGGACCTTAAAACTCCATCCCCACCACTGAAATCCCTCTAGATTTCAGTGGTGGGAAGGCCAAGACAAGGTGGTCCTGGAGCTCACCAAAAATGCATAAAAATGAGGCCAAACAAGGCCTAAGAGGGGTCAAACAACCCCAAACACCAAAACAACCTCAATAAACTATTTTAAGCACTCAAAATTAGAACTTTTATTAGTTATAGACTAAGATTAAAAGTTGATGCAAGGATGGCTAAAAGCATAAGCAAAAATGGGGAATAAAGGGGTAAAGTTCTTACCCTTGAAGACCTTCTCAAGAACAATGCTCCAGCTGGTCTCTCCAAGCTTAGATCAACTCAAGAACTCTGAAAATAACTCCTTAGCACCTCAATAGCCAAAGGAAAATGTAATACTAGGTGTTTGTATGCAAAACTATGAACAAAACACCTTAATACACACACAATATGGAAGAGAGAAGGATATAGAGATAGAATAGATACACAATCCTCTAACCCTAATCTCATAGCTTTGGAATTTCTTGAAACCCCTGAGGAGGGAGGTGCCCTCCCTTTATAGAGATTCACTCTTGCAAAGCTTACAAAACAAGCTAAGCAAGAGGAAAATCCGTCCATACACGTGTATGGAGGGGGTGGAAAGTGGGTGCCAGCTGTGCCAGCTGGCACAAAATATCTGCCAAAAGCAGATGAACAGTGGTCGACCAACAAAAGTGGCCATTTGACCAACAAAGGTGGCCGGCTGACCACCAAGAGTGCCGACCGGCCATCACTAATGGCCGGTGGCAAGAAAACATGGCCGGTGGCCTCAAGCCATGGCCGGTGAGGTGTGGGGATGGCCAACAAGCTATTCCCTGCCCTCAGAAGCAAAACAACAAGTGTTTGGTGCAAAACCAAACACAAAACAGTCAAGTTGAGCGTTCCTAAGGCAAGGCACGTAGCCGAGGCCTCCGAGAACTCAAAACGAATGCGAACATGGATGATCACCGAGTGTTCAAACAGTGACGTCCAAGTCTTGAGGACGGTCAAAAATGAGGTGTCTACACCCTTGCCTGGAGGGAGGGGAGGGCCTGTCGGCCACTTTTTGCAGTTGTAGGCCACTTTCTCCTCTTGTAGGTCACTTTAAGTGGCCAGTAGGCTAGTGGAAGTGGCCGGTCAGCCACTTGAAGTGGCCTACGGCCATTTTTCTGTTTTTGCAGGTTTTTTTTAGATATTTTAAGCCAGCTGTGGCTCACTGAGCCATGTATGGAAGGATGAAGGCAAGTTTCAAGCTTGTCAAGCAAGCTTTTGCTTGCATTGCTTATATAAGGGAAGGCCTCTCTTCCTTTCCAGAGGTTCAGAATTTGGAGAAGCAAATTTTCTCCTCTCTCTTTCTCTAGAATCCTCTCTCTCTTCCCTTTTAGTGCTTGAAAGTGAGCTTTTTTCACATTTTTGCAAAGAGACTCTTAGCCAAACACCTCTACCTTGAAGCTAAGGTGCTTGGAAGTCATATTTGAGGTCTCAAAGTTGTTTTTGGCTCAGAAAAGTTGCTGGTTTGTTGCTGTGCTTCAAGGGTAAGGAATTACCCCTTTTAAGCTTATTTTTGTACATTAGTTTGGCCCTCTTTGTATGCTGTTTTAGGCTTACCTTCCAACTGAAAAAAGTTCTTTTTTGAAGTGCTTAAAATGGTTGTTTGAGGCCTCTTTGGTGTTGAGGGTGTTCTACCCTCTTGTGTGCCTTGTTTGCTTAAGCTTGGTGCCATCTTTTAAAGCTTTAGAGGCACCCTTTGTTTGGCCTTTCTACCACTGAAACTTAGAGGAATTTTAGTGGTAGAAACCATGTTCTAAGGTCTAAGGTAGGAGGGGATGGCCTCCCCTCCTTGCTTCTTGGTTCTATGTCTTGTTGGCCTCATACTTGAACATATTTTTTTAGCATGTGTTGGCTTGATCTCAACCTATTTTTGGTCTTATTTCAGTATCTTATAGCTCTATTTTGGCTTGGTTGAGTCACCTTATGCATGCTTCATACACTTGTAGTGTAATCTTGTTCACTAGCCTAACATGCTTCATGAGTTAGCTTGTTATTCTAGCATGTATTGGCTTCACTCCAGCATGTTTTTGGTGTTATTTTGACATGCTTTAACTCTGATTTTAGTTGGTGGGGTCACCTCTTGCTTGGTTTTTGTACTTGTAGTGCAATCCTCCTTGTAGGCTTAACATGCATCATGCTTTGTGCCTCTAATTCTAGCTTGTTTTAGCTCTGCTCCAGTAGGTTCTTAGCCTTGTTTTGACTTGCTTAAACTCTGTTTGGAATGATCTTGGCCCTCTGGGGCTTGCCTTATGTGGCCATAGTGTAATGGCCTTTGCTAGTCTTGTGTCTTGGGACCCCTAGCATGCCTTATTTGTGACATTTGTGTGATATAGCATCATTTGGTATGTAAATTCAGAGCATAAAATTTTGTCATACTCCCATGTTTATCACTCTTTCATTGTGGTTAAGAGTTGTGCCTTTATGTCTTGTGTTGGTGGCCTAATACATGTGCATGTATTTCTCTCATTTGCTAGCTTAGTCCAAGCATGTTTTTGTGACTTTTTGGACCTGCCATAACTCTGTCTTGGGTTGGTTTGATCATTGGTTTCTTGCATCTTACACTTGTAGTGCAATCCTACTTGTTGGCCTAACATGCATCATGCTTCATGCCTCTCATTCTAGCTTATGTTGTGTAATAACCCGACCCTCATGTTTGTTTTGGTATATTTTCACATTTTTATTAGTGTATTTGGAACCTCCCTATTTTATTTTGGGGTATTGATTGCGGTGGTAATATGATGGTAAGGTAAGATTGGACCAAAAACTTTAATTCGAATAATTCGCCTACGATCAGCCGTCACTTTTGCCCTTATCTTTTTCCACACTTTGAATTTGGATGTGAGGTTAGAACCATTAGAAAGATTATTTCCGAGGCTTCAATTTGAGCACAAGAATGACCTAAAACGGAGTCCGGATGAGAGAGTTACGCATGTTTGAAGTTTTCATGTCTGTGCTGGAAGCAGAACCGCACGTGCGGGAAATGTGGCGCACGTGCGGCGATGTGCGGGCAGCAGCTCAAAAAACGAGTTTTTGGACCATTTCTTCCATTTTTCTTTTCCTCTCTTCTTCTCCCCTCTTCCATGTTCGAAACCCTAGCTTCCAAAACCTTGATTTTCTTCACTTTTCTCCACCAATCCACCATAGATATGGCATCAAGGATGGAGGATAAGAGGAGATCACCACTTTCTACCGATTGGAATTTCGAAATTTTTGAGGTATGTTGGAATTCTATTATGGGGTTTAGATTATGGTGTATGGCTTATGGATTATGGACCTAGGGTGCCTAATAATGGGAAGATTTGAAAAAAAAGTAATGGGTTAAGAAGATTCAAACTTTTATTTGAAATTTGTAGATTTCTTAGAAACCCTAGGTTGATTTTTGATGCTAAGCAATGATTTGGCCCAATTGATAGTTGAATCATGAAAGTGGTAGGTTGAATTAGATGTGGTCAAGTTTAATTGCAATTTGGTTATGTTTGAAAATTATGTTTAAAATTTGCGATTGAACTTTGTTAAATGCATTGTAATTTATGTTTTAATAAAAGGGAAATTGGGGGAAGAGACTTGTTGATAATAGGATGATATGAATTCGATTATGGAATGTTGAAATGGAATTTAAGAATTCCTTTTGAGATATGTTGAATTATATAATGTTGAGTTGAATCATGTTGCCTATGTTGATATTAATTTTGTTGTGACCTAAAATGTGAAGTTTTCAAGAATGGGTTTAATCCCAAATCATTTTACTAAATAGTTGTGGGCTTGCTTAATTATTAAATCAAGAGAATGATTTAATAGGATTTCTTTCTAGGGATGGGGAAATGTTTGGTTTTTGGTGAAAACATTAGAAATTTAAGGAGTTTTGGGGACATGGAAATGTTCATAAAAATCCTTTCTTTCTTTGAATAGAAGATGAATGGGTGTAAATGCCATAATGTGTTTTGTAAGACTAGTAATCTTTTATATATATATTGAGTTGGAGAGTTGAAGAAGTAGGTTTGAAAACTTCATGCTGCAAAATATTGTTTGCTGTTTTATGTGCTTAACCCTCTGGTATTTCTGGAATTTGTGTTTGATGCCTTAATGGACAAGTTGTGTACATGTGTAGGGCATAAACCGAGAAGGACAAGCACTCCGTTATAACACTGTGAGTAGTAGTACGCTTTACTACAGATAATGATTGTCTTAGCATTCTGTTGATGGTAATTATGCAAATGTTCTTAATGGTAGCACATGAATGTTCTTAATGTTTAATACATGAATGTTCTTAATGTTAATGCATGAAAAGTTAATGCCAACATGTTATAAGGGCTTAAGGCCATATGTTTCAAGGGCCATGTGCCACAAGTTTCAAGTATGTTTCAAGGGCCATGTGCCACAAGTTTCAAGTATGCTTCAAGGGCTATGTGCCACAAGTTTCAATCATGTTTCAAGGGCCTCGTGCCACAAGTTTCAAGGGCCTAGTGCCACATGTTTTAAGGGCCTTGTGCCATCATGTTTCAAGGGCTTAACGTCAATTTTCAAGGGCATTTTTAATGCCAATTTACAAGGGCTTAACGCCAACTTTCAAGGGCATTTTTAATGCCAATTTACAAGGGCTTAACGGCAATTTACAAGGGCATTCTTAATGTCAATTTTCAAGGGCTTTATGCCACCTTTTAAGGGCTTTATGCCACCTTCCAAGGGTTTAATGCCAATGTTTAAGGGCTTATACCGCACCATTCAAGGGCTTTCAGCCAACCATTATGTTCAAGCTGATATATTTCAAGAAAGAGCCTATAAAGTGAAACAGACTCAGACAAATCATGTGGACTTTGCATTGTATGCTTAAGTATATGTTTTAAAGTTTGAGAAACATATGTTTTAAAGATTGATAGGTATATGTTTTGAAGCTTAGTAAGTATATGTGTTGAAACTTGGTAAGTATCCAAGGGTTTTGTGCCACTATGTTAATGGGCTTCATGCCACCATGATTAAGGGTTTGTGCCACATTATACAAGGATAATAATCCAAAACATTATATCCAAGCCAATATGTTTCATGATAAGATCTAAGTCTATAATGAATAAGAACAGATTCAGATTCGTATTGTGATTGCTGCATTAATATACGAAAGTGCATGTTTGAAGCTTTGAATACCAGGTTGGAACTTTACTTGGCATTGTAGAATTGCAGAAATTGTATGGTCCGCTCGAGCGGAGACCCATTTTCAGGAACATTCGAAAAGTTGCATTTAGTTCGTATGACATCTTCACTTATTTCCAAAGCATGTCAGACACAATTTATGGTTCAATAAATATTGAGAAGTTACGAATCCATGTGTACTTCTATTATCCAATGTTCCAAGTTAAGCAGTATTTTATTTATGTATTACTATTCACTGAGCTTGGCTCACCCTCTGTATGTCTGTTCCTGTAGGTAACCAACCAGGAGGTCAGTAACCCAGGACGTTCGTTCCCTTTTGTCAGCCTCAGCCTTTATGAGTCCAGTCACTAAGCGAGATCACTCAGTTTTATGAAGCCTTGTTAATACATTGTCTTGTTTTTTTTGATTATTCATTTAAGGTTAAATGTCCATGACTTCAAGGTTTTGTATATGCCCAATCTTAGGGCGGGGGCTGTATATATATATATATATCTATATGACTGATGCTCACAGTATAATTTTGGCCTGTGACTGGTTATTATAATGTATATATTGCATGTGATCCTGGCATATTAGGAGTAGCTCAATGGGATTTGTTATTATGTTAAATTTTAATGCTTCCGCCAAGGCCCCATATATTACGTATAACAGGTTAAGTGTCCGTTTTCTGAAGTGGTCATGCCCAAACTTCTAGGGGCGGGTTTGGGGCGTGACATGTTGGCTCTATCTCAGCATATTCTTGGTCTTATTTTTCCATGATACAACTCTGATTTTGGTTGATGGAATCACCACTTGCTTGGTTTTGGTACTTGTAGTGTAATCCCACTCATTAGCCTTGCATGCTAGGTGTTTTGGCTTACCATTCTAGCTTGTATTGGCTATACTCCATCATGTTTCTAGCATTGTTTTGATCTGCCTTAGGACTGTTTTAAGTGATCTTGGTCCTTTGGGGCTTGCTTGATATGGCTATGGTGCAAGTGCCTTAGCTAGTCTTGAGTTTTGCGCACCTTAGCATGCTATATTTGTGATGGTTGCATGTTTTGGCATCATTTAGCATGTAATTTCAGAGCATATACATGTGTTATGTTTTCACTTCCTTCACTCCTTGAGAGCTTTTGAGAGTTGTGCCTTTGTGCCTTATTTGTGAGTTACCAAAGGAGCACGATTTTCTACTCTTTTGAGCCTTAGTTTGAGCATGTTTTTGCCACTGATTTGCCATGATATAGCTCTGTTTTGGGCTGGTTTGGTTGTTTGTGCATAGTATTGCATAGTCCAAGTGTTGTGTACCTCACTAGCTTTAATGCTCGAGTCTCTAGCATGCCATACTTGTGTTGTTTGCATGATATGTCATCATTTGG
Source organism: Camellia japonica (assembly GCA_030407325.1). Taxonomy (NCBI): domain Eukaryota; kingdom Viridiplantae; phylum Streptophyta; class Magnoliopsida; order Ericales; family Theaceae; genus Camellia; species Camellia japonica. The sequence goes on along the minus strand of JAPPVO010000019.1, from coordinate 149,339,443 downwards.
CATATGATTTAAATGCCTACATCTTTGCCATACTCTCTTATTTATCACTTCTTCATTGTGTTTGAGAGTTGTGTTTAATGTCTGGTTGTGAGCCAATGCATGAGCATGTTGTTGTAGCTTTTGGTGCTTCGTTTCTAGCATGATTGTACCATTGTTGTGGCATGAGGTAGGTTTGACCATTTGAGATTGATGGTGCATACCTCATGTGTAATATACTTCACTAGCTTTGATGCCTTAGCTTCTAAACATGCCATGCATGCATTGTTTACATGAAAGAGCCATATGCATGCCACTCTAGCATTGTGTTTGGATCGGATGTTAATCCAAACACAAGAAACGAGGGGCGTTTCATACTTGAAGTGATGAAATGCGCCTCATTTCTTGGTCGCCATCCCCTTGATTGTGCACGATAGGATGGAGGCCTCTTGAGTCTTGTGTGTTACTTATACATTCATTAACTTGTACAAACTTGGCTTCTCGGCCATCGTGCATTGTGATGCTCGGTTGGTGGCCCGAGAGTCGAGTACCTCACTCCTCTGAGCTTGAGAAATGATAAGGAGGGTGGTTGTACACACATACCTTGCAAATGCCTTGCTTTGCCCTTGTTGAACTTTGTTTGCAGCAAATTCGAAGTGTGCAGAAGCAACTGGCCGACCGGCCACTTTAAGTGGCCTACAGCCTCCCTTGGTGGCTGACAGTCCACCAGCTTGAAGATGGTTCAAAGTTATTCTGGTTCTGGAGCAAAGACAACCTGAAGATTTGTTTGGTGTTCAAAATCAAAGCAAATGCAAACAGAGACAGCCAGTGGCAAGGCGACGGGATTTCAGGAAGAAGCAATCGAGCATGCATGCATTCCTCGCCGCGAGGCTCCTTTTAACTGCTTTGCTTAGATGGTTAACTCGTTGATTCTATACTTAAATAGTTAATGCGTTTAGCTATTCATTTTTGTTTGTAATTAGTTAACTAGATAGTTAATTAGTTTTGTTTTGTAATAGTTAGCTTAATTAGCATAGCTAGTTAGCTTTCTTTCATTCGGACCCTCCGTCGAGAGGGCCAATGTTGTAATAAGCGTGTGTGTGTGTGTGTGTGAATATCTTCCAACCCCACATCTTTCTCCCCTTTATTTACCAGCTTTTGATGGTTAGTTTACGACATATTTCAATTAGCATACTTATGCTTTGCATGCATGCATCATTCATTCGTATTGTATGCACCGGGCTGGGCGCATCATCATTCAAACTACATTGAATTTCAACGCTTTATTGAATACGTGTTTAATAGCATGTTATCAATTGTTGCATTCATATGTCATGATTAGGTAGCCGAGCCTACTTAGTTGCATTTTGCATGTGTTGCATTAGGCATCTTAACATAGCTAGGATCATGCATTGATTACTAACCAGCTTTTGTTTTGGTTTGGAGTATACTGTAAGTGTTTACGCTTTAGCATATTGCATGAGTGTAAGTGTTGCCATGATAGCATGCTTGCCATAAGGTTATGTGCTTAAGTGATTAACTACATGAATGCCTGTAGATGAAGGCTTCATTGCTTGAATTGGAACAATTCATCAAAATGTGTGTTTTAAGCCCACTTGTTTGTGGCAAATCTGCACTTTAGCCTACTTGAGGGTAGCAACTTCAAACCATTTTCGAAAAACAAACATGAGATGTTTTGTTCCAAATTGAGTGATTTAGTCTATACTTGTATGCTGTGCGCATCACATAGTAATTCTAGATTAATAACCGGAATAAGAACACATGTGTTTTCAAAAATAACATATCATGTTAGTAGAGGCTGATCTTTGATCGGGTGAGCGGGGGTGCTCATTTCAGGACTTTCCCCTCTCGTACCCAAGTTCCCGAGCCGAGGCAACTTTGGTGATGACGGACACGTGGCCTTAGGCACGAGTCAGGGTTTCCTAAATTTCCCAAAATAAAATATTTAAGTGGCGACTCTGAAATCTGGCAAAGCAGTCCATGTTTGGCGCTTTTTGATTAAAATCGATTTTCCAAAACGATTTGCCGGATTTGGACTCTTTGGTGATTTATTAGTCTTGCATTGCACTTTGTGAGACTAGATACAGAACCGTGACTAGAGTTCGAACTGTAGTAGCTATGAACCCAAATCCACGCCCTCTCCGAAAGGGGGGCGCGTGGAGGAAGTTCGGGCGGTCTACAGCTACATCCGATAAAGTTCTTCCGAACAATGGCAATTTCTGAGCTTGGGTCAAGCCCGTTGGTCTCAGAACATCTAAAAACAAGAGAACATAAACAATAGTGTCTCCGCTCCCATCAAATCTATTGATGTGAGGCATCTTGAACTTATCCGGCAATTTGACCGAGGCCTCTGTATAACCGTCTTCAATATCCAGGATGGAATTGAGGCCTTGGGATTTTTTGAGCGCCTTCTTTAGCCTGGTGATTTTGTTTATAGCCTAGCGATTTTGATTATATCCGGGTCAATGTTGAAGGGAAGGAGTCCTCTGTGGGGCTGTGCCAAAGGACTGTAAGCTAGAGCCTATGCAAACATCTCTTGAGGATCCAGGACCTAAGGGTTTTCAACTGGTTGAGCTGGATTAGGACTCGGCTGGGCAGTCGGGACTGGATGCACGGTAGACGTTGATGCCCTAGATGGGCGTCGCATTTCAGCGATAGTTTCATCTTAAGTGGCTATTCTTCGATTCAAGGTATCCATAGTTCTCTGGAAAGTTGACATCATGGCAGCAACCTCTTTTGTACTCTGAGCCATTACAGGTCTGAGAGAGTTAGGTGCTGGTGAGCTGAGTAGGTGAGAACGGACAAGTGTTTGCTAAGTGATTTGTGTTGGTGATGATAACTGCTTGTTCCTTCTCCGTTGAACAACTAGTGGGAGAGAGATTAACATTGGCTGACCGCCAACAAGGTCTTGAGTTTTGCAAAGTCTGCCAGAGCGAATCCACAAAACTTGGGGGATATCGGGTCTGTCTGAAGCTATGATTCCAAATTACCTAGCAAAAAGAAAAAAGAAAAGGAGAACAATAATCAAAATCGGATAGCACTTCGGCCCAATTCGCAATAGATATAATCACTGTATTTCCCACTGAATTCTGCCCCCATAAACTAATATCAACTTTGTACCACTGATACGGTGCATTCCTGTACAGTTTCACTGTAAAGCACATACCAGGTAAAGAGAGCCAAAACACCCCTATGAGGGGGTAGGGTTTCCCTGTCCTAGATTTTGATATGATCTAGGGCTTTACTACTTCAAGCAAGTAGTTTTCACAAAATCTTGTATAAGGGTGAGCATCTTGTCCTAAGTTTAGAACAGACACAATGGCTTTACTATATGCAGCTAGGCCAAATAGCTGGAAAGGGGTACCTCAACAAGATTACCTAATATACCTCTCACACCTAACACTGAGAAATGAAATGAGGATTAAGCGGTATGACAGTAATCCAGATCCAAGGGTTGTGTTTCAAACATAGTAGAGCCCACGACCGGCCAGCCTTTTGGCAAGCTTTTTAGGCAAGCCTCCAGCAAGCTGTCAATGAATAGTAGATGGAAAACACAGTGACTTAGAGTAACAATGCAAATGCAAATGCAATGAACATATATATGTAAATAAAATTTCACATCATGAAGTTCAAGTCAAGTTCTCTAAATCCCCAACAGAGTCACTAGAAACTGTAGCTTGCTTTTCATGCTCCTCGGAGGGTTTTAGTCTCCTCGCATACGATAGCCCTACAGTTCGGACTCCCGTGGTTCTGAATCTGGTTTCACAAGTGCAATGTGAAATGGATAAAACACGAATGAGTCCAAAGCTGACAATTTTTAGAAAAATTCATTTTAAACATTAAAGGTGCTATAAATGGACTGCATTGCTAGATTTTAGAGTCGCCACCTAAATATTTTTTGGAAAATTTAGCAAACCCGTGACTCGTGCCAAAGGCCACTCGTCCGTCATAGCCAAAGTGTCTTGGCTCGGGAACTAAGGGGAAGGTCACGGATTGAGCATGCCACTCCTCCGATCAAAGATCGGCCTCTACTAATCATGATGTGATTTTTATATACATTATATGCTCTTGTTCTGATTATTAATGCTAACTTACTATATGAGGCACACAAGTATAGACTGATTCACCCATTTTGGAACGTTTTGATTTCATGCTTGTTTTGAAAATTTGCGACTTGAAAAAGCGAGCTCATATGTACACTGATCAAATCATCCTAATTTAAGCAAATTAGTCTTCATCCACAGGCATTCAAGAGATATATCAACTAAGCACTTAGTCTCATGATAAATATCCTTGATATAGCAACACAAACATACATGCAATATGCTAAAGTAAAAACGCTCACCTAGTACTCAACCGAGGCAAGCCAAAATAGAAGAAAATAATTAGAAAAATACATGCTCTAATATGCAAGTGACTAAATGCAACACATAACAAATGCAACTAATACATTCAGTTTGTTAACATGACATATGACTCAACTCAAAGTATGCGATAGCGCACGTATTTATTTTAATTAAGAAATGACTACAAAGTTAGAATGATGAACCAAACCCAATGCATGCAAAATGGATATGAATCATGGTAGTGGTATGAAACCAAAATATGATGCTATCTATAACCATCGTAAAAGGGAGAAAGAATGGAGGTTGGAAGACATACACAATATTACAAGTTTTCCCTAATACAAGGGGGTCCAAATGTCCGAATGTTTAAACTAATTATTACAACGCTGAATTAACTAGCTATTATAAGTTTTGAATGGAGCCACAAACACAACGTATTACTATTAAAACAAACATTATTTAAAGGACTATGGGAATTGAAAAGTCGCACATGTATGAAAAAGAATATCCGCCCGAAAACTCCTCTGTTTTACTGCTAGAACTATTCTGTTTTGTAGTTAGATAATTAATCTATTTTCACCCTAGTCTTTGCGCTATTATGCCATGAAAATGGCACTACCTGCATAAAATAGAGTGGCCGGCCGGCCTTAAAAAATGGTCAGCCGGATGGAAAGGTGGCCGGCCACTATTTTGAGGGTCTGCCCTGCAACTACAAAAATGAAACAGAGCAAAAACAGAGTGTTTCCAGGAGGTGTTTGTCCCTTCTACCTCTCCCTATCTTGAAACTGGTCAAGGAAGGAGTAGACTTGATTCTCAAACCATCAATTAACGCAAACTCGTTGGTGACAAAGGTTCAATAAATGAAAATAAAAGACTAACAAAACCTTCTCCCTATCATGGAGTTACCTCAAGAGAAGTGGTAGATATCGCTTCTCGAATCATTAACATCACTAAAGAGTATGTAATGACTTGAGACGCAATAGGTTCAATTAACGTCTAATTGAACCCAACTTTATTTTATTATCTTCTTTAACACTTTTACCATTTTTATTAGCCTCTTTTAACACCTTTCCATTCTTTATTCATTTTGTCCAAAAGTGAGAGTTACGTCCACTAATGAAGAGAAGTGTCAAACAAAAACTTGTCCTTAGCATGAGAGAGATGTAATGCCTTGGTAATGAACCTCTGAAGAGATTAAAATTAAGCATGGAATGTCTCTTTCTCATGCCTTAAACAACAATCAATTGTTTGAAACAACTCTTAAACAAAAAGAAAGAAAACCAACAAAGGAGGGAGGTTGCAGAGATGATTATTTCAAGTGTGAGTATATGTGTGAAAACTATGAAATAAAAGCTATCAACTCAAATAGGTTGGTGTCTAAGGCCTAAACCACCAAACCTATGAGGATTTACAACAACACAAGCATAATATTCAAAGTACAAATGAAGTAAATACATCAAAAAAGTCCCAAAAATCATAAAACAGTGCTGACTATTAGTTTGAAAAGCTAAGAAAGTGAGCAAGAATAGGAGAGAATAAAGCTAGTAAGCAAGCCAAAGGAAGGGTGGCTAACCCCTCCACTTTTTGGACCTTAAAAGCACATGTTTTAGCCTATGAAAACTCTGAAAATTAGTAGCTAAAAGTTGAAAAAACAAATGGGAAACACAAGGATAAAAGCTTATGGAATAAGGTTCAAGAAGGGGTGGTTAACCCCTCCACCTTTGGTAGCTTTAAATCACAAGTTTTAGCCCACCAAAACAATTCAAAAATAATGTAAAAATAGCAAGAAAAGAGAAGTAAGAACTAGTGTAAAGATGGCCAAAGTTATACCTCTTGAAGAGGAGTTACTCTTTTGTTCACAAACCACAAGATATTCACTCTCAAGGGTTGAGATTTTAGCTCAAGAACCTCAGCAAGGAGCCTCAAATTTTTGGTTTAGGAAGTTATGTATAGTGTATGTATGTTGCAAGATAGAGAGGGAGAGTGTTTGGCAAGTTTTTGAGCTTTGGAAAATTTTTCTAACCTAAAATCAAGAGGGGTGGTCAAGTATATATAGAAAACTAGGTTCCTATCTCGAAAATATCTGTATTGAGCCAGCTAGTGCAGTGCATGCACATGGGGGGGGGGGGGGAAGGGGACATCTAGCAGTAAATATCTTCCTTTCGGGAAACCTGGCTGGCCGGCTAGGTAAGAGGATGGCTGACCACTAAAAGTTGACCTGCCGGCCACTGCTAGCCAGCATGCCTCTGGGTGGTCAGGCTAGAAAAAAAATTAGGTTTTGGTCTGAAGGAGGGCGCAAGGTTCTAGGCTCTGAGGCTCAAAACAGAAGTTTTTTGCTGAGGAAATTGAATGTTTGTACAACATAGCATTTCATCATCGAGTGTTCAACTTGAGGCGCCTAAGTCTTAAGGGCGGTCAAAAATGGGGTGTCTACAACAATGCTCGTTCACCAACTTCGGTCCAACAAACTGGAGACTAACATTTTCTTTTTTACAAAGCTTCCTACACTTGAGTGAAAACTATTGTTATACCCAAATTCTGCCAAAGGTAGGTAAATCTCCTAAGTTCCTTGAAAGTCCAAAACACACATTCGAAGCATGTCCTCCAATGTTTGTATTATTGTTTCTGACTGGCCATCAGTTTGTGGGTGGAACGTTTTACTTACTTTTTTCAGAGTATTTTGAGGCCTGAAATATGTAATTTTAAGTCACAAAAAAGAGGAGGGGTTGGCCACCCTTCCTTTGGCTTGTTGGTTGGTTGAAAACCCTTGGCTTTAGCCCATTTTTGCTCACTTTTTCCACCTCAAAAACCTGATTTTCGACACTATTTTGGTGTTGTTTCAGAGCTTTTTAGTGTGTTTAATTATGCTTTAAATACTATAGATGTGTTGTTGTAAGTCCTCAGGGATATAGCTTTCAATCCATTCGAGTTGATAGTCCTTTCTTGCTTCTTTTTTATAGCTTTCATACATATTACACCATTGTAATCACCCACTTTTCCATAGCACTCTATAACCTCCCTCCATTCTTTGTTGCTTTTGATTAAGGAGTTGAATCAAACAAAAGATTACTGTTCAAAGCATAAGAAGAAAACCCTTCATGCTAAATGATTTAATCTTTTCAGAGGTTCATTACCAGGCATTACATCTCTCTTATGGTAAGCGTGATCTTTCATTTGATACTTCTCTTTATTGTCGGTGCATTACTTCTATGGGACTAAATTTCTAGTTAGACCCTTGGAAATCACAAAACAAAGTGTCATTATAGCTTTTTATCGAGTTTGGATTTAGAGTCATTATCGCTTATTTTAGGTTTGACTTAGAATTCATTATCGCTTGTAAATGAGTTTGATTCTTCCTTTGTAATTTCCCTCATAGAAAAGAGCTTGAAAATTTCATTTCTTGGGTTAAGTCGTGCTTGCTATCTTTATTTCTTTTGGACTTAGTGGATGTAATCATCACCTTTGGACAACAATGAACAAAAGATAAGAAATGGAAAGGTAATGTAAAAGGACTAATATAATTGGAGTAAAAAGAGGCAAAAAAAAGGTAAAAAAAATTGGGTTAGGTTCAATCAGACGTCATATTGAACCTACTGCGTCTTGAATCATTGCATACTTTTTAGTGATGTTTAATGATTCATGAAGCAATGTTTACCCATTCTCTTGAGGTAACCCCATGATAGGGAGGAGGTATTGTCTATCTTTCGTTTCATTTTATTAAGATTTTGTCCTATCGGTTCTAAGATCATCACGCAACAAATTAGCGACAATTGATGATTTGAGAAACGAATTTACTCCTCCCTTGATCATCTTCATGATAAGGAAGGGCAGAGAGGATAAACATCTCTTGGAAACACTCTGTTTTTGCTCTGTTGTAGTAGGTAATTCCCAGAAAACAGTGGCCGGCCGGCCACCATTCTGTACGGCTAACCATTGTTCAAGGCTGGCCGGCCACATATTTTGTACAGGCAATGGCATTTTTATAGCAAAACAGAGCAAAACCTGAGGCCAAAACAGAATAATTTTCTGGCAACAAACAGAGCAAATTCTGGCAGCAAACAGAGAGGTTTCTGGAAGAATGTTCTCCATTGTGCACATGTGGCTCCTCGTCTCTCGTTCCATTAAATTAATGCTTTAATATTAGTGTTGTAATTAATTAGTTGGCTTCATTTGAGTGTGTAATAGCTAGTTAATTTAGTTAATTCAATTGGTATTGTAATAATTAGTTTAATGAGGACATTTATTTGGACCATCATGTGCGAGGGAAAATTTGTAACACTTGTAATATTTTGTATGTCTTCCAACCCCCATTCTTTCTCCTTTTTATTTACTTGCTTACTATAGTTGCATGTAGTATCATATTTTTGGTTTCATATCATTTTCATGACTTGCACCCATTTTTGCATACATCAGGATTTGGCTTATCATACTTGATAAACATCGATTATTTCTTGCTTGAATACATGCGCTACCATATGCCTTGAATTGATCCATATGTCATGTTAAAGAAGCCAAATCCGATAGTTGCATTGTGTATGTATTGCATTAGTCACTTAGCATATCAGAGCATGCATTTTTCTAATTATTTACTTTTCTTTGGCTTGCCTCGATTGAGTACTAGGTGAGCATTTTTGCTTTAGCATATTGCATGTGTGTTCATGTTGCCATATCAAGCATACTACCATGAGGCTAAGTGCTTATTTGGAATAACTCTATAAATGCCTGTGGATGAAGGCTATTTCGCTTAAATTGGGATGATTTGATTAATGTACATATGAGCTCGCTTTTTCAACCAACACATATTCAAAATTCTTTTCAAACAAAAATGAAATCAAAGCATTCCAAAGTGGGTGAAATAGTCTATACTTGTGTGCTTCACATAGTAAGTTAGCATAATAATCATAATAAGAGCATATAACGTACATAAAAATCACATCATAATTAGTAGAGGCTGATATTTGATCGGGTGAGGGGGGTGCTCAATTCATGACCTTCCCCTCTCATACCTAAGTTCCTGAGCCAAGACACTTTGGTTATGATGGACAAGTGGCCTTTGGCACGAGTCACGGGTTTCCAAAATTTTCCAAAAATATTTAGGTGGCGACTCTGAAATTTGGTAATGCAGTCCATTTCTGGCATCTCTAATGATAAATGGATATTCTAAGATTTGCCAGATTTAGACTCTCATTTGTATTTTTCTGTTTCACATTGCACTTGTGAAACCAGATTCAGAACCATGGGAGTCCGAATTGTAGGGCTATCATATCCGAGGAGACTAAACCCCTCCAAGGAGCACGAAAGACCAACTACACCAGGAACAAGACCAAAGACTCTCCCATGTCTGACATTATCTCTAGTAGTGGCGGGTTTTGCAGCAGTCTTTGTTACTGGAGTCGAAGCGGATGAACTCGTAGCTGGCCTATTCACATTCTGTTGCTCATTTTGGGCGTAATTCTTCGCTATATGGCGTGTTTTCCCACATTTAAAGCAAGACCCAGTTGCTCGGTAGCAAACCCCACGGTGTTTCTTTCCACATTCTCTACAATTTGGTACTAAATCGTGAGTAGATCCAGAAGTATTTGAGGTCCCCAGGTTCAATTTCTTGTTCTGAGAAGACGTCGACCCTTTCTGCACATTGGAGCCCTGTCTTTTTCCTTTCCATTCTGAGAATTGATTTCGAGCAACCATATTACTTTCAGTCATTAGGGCCCTATCCAACACATCGACATATTTGGACAGTTTCAATACGTTAACTCTCTCTTGTATAGAATCTTGGAGTCCACCCTCAAATTTTCTTGCTTTCTTATAGTCCGTGTCCACCATGTGTGGTGCGATACGGGGCTAACTTAGAAAATTGCACTTCATACTCGGCAACTGTTTTGTTTCCCTGTCTCGGTCTTTCAAATTCTGCCACTTTCCTATCTTGAACACACTGCGGGAAATATTTTTCATAGAAGACCTCTAGAAATTGTGTCCAATTGATTCCCTAATGTTCATCTCGGATAAGCATCCACCATCGACGTGCTTCGTCTTCTAAAGTAAAAGCAGCAAGTAGCACTTTTTGTGCCTCGGTACACGGGAAAACCTCAAACAATTTTTCTATTCCCAACACCCAAGTTATGCCTTGAGTGGGTCCACACCTCCATGAAACAAAGGCGGCTTCATTTTCTTAACTCCTTTGTGAGTGCAATTGTTTGATCATCTGCCTGATTGTCTTGTACTCCTTGAGGGTTAGGCACAGGTGGTGGTGGTGGCGGTTGTTGTTGCTATTGTCTCCTAGATTCTGCCATTTCCATTATCATTCTTTCCATTCTATCGAGCCGAGTAGAGGTAGACTCCTCTAATTCATCCGCCCTCGTTCTCACCATAATCTATATATGACAATATATTATAGCACACATAGAAAATATTCACAAGTATATATTAAGAAAGTTTCATCTTTGTTTCATACTTCATATCATTTTTCATGTCGTATAAATGCATCATGAATGCAACTTAAATATTTTCTAGACTCCTTATTGCTCAACTGGACCAATGTGTGAGATAATAAATCGTGCCCAGATATCATTCTATCACGACCCAAACCCGCCCTTAAAAGTTTGGATCATAACCAACCAGCAATCACTCGATTACCTATGGCCTCATACAGATTATAAAATATTTTTAATCATGGGGCCCAAACGGAAGCAAATAACATAAGTATAATGTCCACTGAGCAATGCCTAAATGATCAAGTTATGTCATACCCATAAACATGTTATGACTTACAGCCACAAGTTATGTACAATAAAACGTTCATCATTTAATTACAAGTTCACAAAAGCCTCTTAACAAAACAAATAGACAAGAGGCTTAACAAAGAAACACAACACTTTTCAAGTTGAAGCACGTTAATGAAATACAACACTTTTCAAGTTGAAGGTCATTACCCATTTCACATTTACAGAACAGCCTCGGGCCCATAGCTAACAGAACGGCCTCATGCCCAACATAGAGCAAAACGGCCTTAGGCCAACATAGAATAGAATGGCCTCGAGCCCGCATATAGAAGAATGGCCTTGGGCCCACATATAATAGAATGGCCTCAGGCCCACATTTAACAGAATGGCCACGTGCCCACATATAACAAATTTCAATTCAATTTCATAAAGTTTAACCATGCCATATTCAATGCAACTTCCAGAACATATAGCAATCATAAATTCATGAATAATTAGAATTTATTTTACAATACTATTACTCACATTGATTTTGGCCACGTGATGATCCTTCCTGCAAGCAACTAACACAACATGGCAGACATACAATTTTTGTAAACCATTCGTTCATTTTTCTTTTAATTTAACCACGTATGTGTCAATGAGTTTCTATTTATCTTTTAACTTTCCAGAGGGTCTAAACATGGCCAAAAACACGTTCTGAAACATGTTCAGAGGGTCAAGGAGGTTAACAGAAATTGACAAATTTCTCCCTTGGTTTCCACACGTACGGGAGGCGCTGTACGTCCAGCCTGTACATGCAATAAAAATAGATTGCTCGGCTCTATTTCACTCTAGTTTCTGCACGTACGGAGCTGGGTTCATCAATGCAGTTCAAAAATTGTTCCAACTCGAAGCTTCCAAACTCATTTTCAGGCCTCAATTAATGTAAATCCACTTTAAAAACATGATATATATACATAGTTAAGGTGTAACTCAAGGTTAATTGGATTAAAACTTACTTAAATCCCAAAACCTTAACCCTAGCTTCCATGATTTCCTAAGTCTCTTCATTTCCTTTCAAATGCAACTAGATCTTCAATTTGTATGTAACTCTTTGAGTTTAAATCATACAAAATCTAAGGATTACGACCCAACTTCTCACAATCAAACTCAAGTCAAGCAAATATAAAGAAATTGACTCCTAAATCAAGCAAATCCAGAGAATCCAAGTTCAATTTCATAAATATAGTTCACTTAAACTATGATTCAAAACCCTAACTCATTTGAGTGTGTAATCTCCATTTTAAGTCTTGATTTTAAACAATTGAAGCGTAATTCTAAGAGTTTTGGTTGAATTATACATACCTTGAGCTAGATCCTTGAATTCTCTACAATTTCTGCAAATTTCCAAGTCTTTAGTTGATTTCCTTCCTTGCTCTTCTTGTTCTTCCTCTAATACCAAGTTCTTGATTTATGAAAATATCTCCAAGGCTTTTCTAGAGCCTAATTCAACATATATATATACTTCTTAATCAAGGTTGCTTAATTAAGGTTAAGTCTTAATTTAATTCAAACTAAAGCTAATTAGTTCGTGCTAAATCAAATTTTTACCAAATTTCACACTAGGCCCTAAAAATTAGGCTGATCACAGATATTAATTCAATTTTGGTTTCTAGTGCGTCTAAGGCCTTCAATTTTCAATTCAAAGTTGTAAATTTCAATAGGTTTTTCCTACAACAATAGATATAAATTCAAAAACATATAATTCACACAATTAAGCATGAAATTTCACACCAAACATATAATCACATATATAATTAAAGAATTAAAGCAAAATACGATGTAGGGTTATCACATTCTTCCCCCCTTTAAGAAGTTTGGTCCTTCAAACTTGTGTTACCTCAAGTCGAAAACAATTCCGGATATTGTTATCTCATTTCCTCTTCTCTTTCCCACATGGCTTCTTGCCCATAATGTTCTTTCCATTCAACCTTCACCATTGGGATTATCTTTTTTCTAAATTGCTTTACTTGTCAATCAAGAATTGGAATTGGCTTTTCTTCATACACCATATCGTCATCCAAGACAATTCGATGATGGTCAATAACATGAGAAGGATCCCGAAGGTAGCCTCGCAACATCGACACATGAAATACATTATGTATTTGTTCCTATGGGAAGGCTGGAGCTGCATTTGCTTAGTATTAGCCGAGACTTTAATGGGTTTGGATGCCTTTTGCCGACATAAGACCTCCCAATTTGTAGGAAGCCCACTACTGGTTCAGGTACTGTTTCCCATTCCTCTTTCATTTTAAAATTCTTTCATCAATCTGGCACTCAACACTCTATTTTCTCTCTTTAATCCTCTTTCCTCACTTTTTCCACTCAATGCACATCTCTTTATTCTTTAATCTCTCTTATTTTTCATCCCGCCCTAGGTGTGGTTGATGGATATATTGAAAGTAGTGGCTCTTTGTGCTCAGTACTCAGCTAGGAATTACTTATTTCACCCCCAGTTAGTGAGTTTCCCTTCGGAGGGATTGTGGTGTGATTAGATGTGCAACAGATCTGCAATTAATATTGCTTGGAGATGTCCTTGGCTTGACTTGCCTCTGATGACGTATAGCACATTCCACCAACCAAGTATGCAATTGATTAGCCTGACACATTGCGTCTTCTACTTCCCCTTCAAATTTAGCTGATAGTTGGGGCATAACAAGACTCACCCTACTGATAGGATCAAGTATCTGGTGTTATTTCTATTCTGTACCGAATATCTCTCCCGATTTGTGACTGCTTGGAGAACGAGAGAGCTCTTGGCTTCTACTGATAACTTCACTCATGCCCTTTTCGGCTAGTGCTTGCTTTTACTTGAATAGAAGGCACAGGTTGGTGTGACCTTTGTAGTGGAGTCTTCGGATGCAATAGAAGAAGACAAGGACTTGACTCAATTGTGCCCCTAGTTCATTGCTTTGACCTTTTTTTTTTTTAGTTTTCTGATGTAAAAACTCTTGATCAATATGAGGTTTGAATTGGCATGCTTGTTCCATTTTTGTTTTGAAATTACGTAATTAAAGATGTGGGTATTGAAAAGCTTCCTTTTGGGTCCAAAGCAAGGTTTGGTTTCCAAAATGTTTGAGAAAATCAGTCAATTTTATTAAAAATTTTAAAAATAGATTTTTGCAAACTGTCATTACTAGACACATATGAAATCAACCTTCAAGATGCACTGTCTCGAATAAAAAAAACCCAAAAGAAGTCACACTACATTTATCTTCACTACTGCATCACCACTTGATCTACCTTGCAACTGAAACCATCACAAAGAAAATGGTAGAACAACCAAACTTGGGCTAAGATGAACCAATCAAATATAGACTAAAAAACTTAGTTGAAAAGGTTAGGGCCGAACTTCAAGAAGAAGTTTCCTACTTATCCCAAAGACGGAATCAAGCCTTACGTAGTTCGCAGATACGGTTCACTTGGTGTTTACTGTCTTCTTTTATGCTTTAACTTTTGTCAAAGTCGCCTTTCCGAGTTTTTTGACCTTGCGAACTCTCTTTATTTCACTTTTTATCTTTTTTGTGCTCTAACTTTTTCCCAGGTTCCCCTTTCGAGTTTTCAACCCAGTGAGCCTCTGGTATTTCTTTAACTTGTCCATGTTGATTGGTTGTAAGAATTCCAAGCCATCCAAGTCAATCAAGATAACTACTACTCCTAACAAAATTGACTTGATAACGTAAGGACCGGTCCAATTGGATTTGAACTTCCCTTAAGGTCATGGACATGAGCTCTGTTGTCCTTTAGCACTAGATCTGCTTCTCTCAAGTTTTGGGAACGCATGGGCAATTCTGTGTTGATACCCCAGAACATTGTATAATAGTTTCGATCTTCTCTCATCAAATAGCATCAGCTCTTCAAATCTACTCTGGTGCCAATCACCTCTTCTATCTAACATTCAGCCATGATTCTCAGTGAGGGTACCTCTATCTTAAGCTGCAGCATGACCTCCATCCCATATACCAAAGAGTAAGGAGTTGCCCTTGTAAATGTTCCAATTGACGTCCTGTATCCCAAACTGCAAAAGGCAGCTATTTTGGCTAATCCTGTAGGTTTTCATCATTTTACGTAGGATATTCTTGACATTGTTGTTTGTAACTTCAATAGTTCCATTAGCCTGTGGCATGTGTGTTGACAACTTATGAAAGACCCCATTGTACTACTCGAGTAGATCTATCACCACCTCTTTGAAATGCGAGCCATTGTCTAAAATAATTTCATTAGGCACCCCATACCTGCAGATGATGTTGTTATTGATGAACTTGGCCACATGTGATGCCTTCATCATCGAGTAAGACTGCGTTTTCACGCATTTAGTGAAGTAGTCAATCGTTACCAAGATGAACTCATGTCTATTTGCACCCTTCGGTGTAACTGTTCCGATGACATCTATTGTCCCAAAAGGCCATGGTGAGGTCATGTTGTAGAGTTTTGACAGCAGAATGTTCATACGATTAGCGTGAACCTGACATTTGTGGCATTGCCGAACAAAGTTCATACAATCACTCTCCATGGTTGAAAAATAATACCTCTGTCTGAGGATGTTTCTTGCTAGCGTTATATTGTTCATATGGTCTCTAGACTTTCCTCCATGGATGGCCTCTATAATGCCCTTGGCCTCATCTTCTTCTATGGATAACTTGTGTATCCCCAAATGTCCTCTCTTATATAGTTTATCCCCACAGATGATGAATTGAGCGGCCAGATGTTGTACTTTCTTTTGTCCTTCGCATTTGCCCCTTTTGAGTATGTACCATTCTCTAGAAAATTCCAAATGTCAAAGTACCAGGGTTTTCATCTTGCATTTCCTATATCACGGCTATCATCTCATATACAGGTGCATACCACTGTTCTATAAGTATTTGATGCATTTTAACATTGATTTGTATATCCACCATCGAAGCTAGGGTCACCAAAGCATCGGAAAACTGGTTGTTTTCTCTCACCTGGTGCATAAATGTTAGCCTTTCAAACCTTGAGATCAGCATGTCTAAGGTTTGGTGGTAAACATTCATTTTCTCTTCCTTGACCTTCCAATCCCCACTGGCTTGAGAGACAACTAATTTTAAATCCCTGATCACATCCAACCTTATTGCCCCTAGTTCTAGGGCTGCCTCTAATCCAAAAATACAAGCCTCACACTCTGCTTGGTTGTAGGATACTATAAATTGGAGCTTGAAGGCTAGGAGTACATAGGAATCATTGGGTGCTATCAGCAACACACATATCCCAAAACCAAATTGGTTAGCCGCTCCATCAAACTACAACCTCTAAGTATCCTCTTTTAACTGTAGTATCTCTTCATCCGGAAACACATACTCCACATCTTTTTCTCCTTCAACCGGGTGATCAGGCAAAAATTCTGTTATTGTCTTTCCTTTGACAGATTTATGAGTGGCATACTTAATGTTGAACTCATAAAGCAAAAGCAGCCATTGAGCTAGCCTACCTGCAAGCACTAGTTTCTCGAAGAGATATTTGATGGGATCTAATCTCGAAACTAGAGTTACCAACTATGCTAATAGGTAGTGCCTCAACTTCCTGGTGGTCCAAACCAAAGCTAGGCCAGCTTTTTCTAAATGGGTGTAATGGGTCTCATATTCTAGCATCTTCTTGCTCAAGTAGTAGATGGCCTTTTACACCCTCTTTTTTTATTCTCGTGTGAGCATGCAATCCATTGCCGACTCGATCACTGATAAGTATAGGATCAATGGTTTCTTCGACTCAGATGGTGATAACGCAGGCGGATTCTAGAGATACTACTTAACTTGCTCAAATGTGAATTGGCATCGACCATCCCATCGAAACTTCATCACTTTCTTTATAAGACCAAATAGTGGTTCACAAGTCAAGGTTAATTTTGAGATAAACCTCCTTATGAATTGCAATTTTCCCATAAAGCCTCACACATTCTTTTCAGTCTTTTGTGGAAGCATTTCTAAGATGTCCTTGATCTTTGATTGATCGACTTTAATTCCTCATTGTGAGATCAGAAATCCCAGCATTTTGCCTGCAGTCATCCCAAAGGTGTACTTCTACAGATTCAATTTCAGCATGTACTCCATGATTCTCTCGAAGAACCTTTTCAATGCAACATAGTGACTTTTTCGTTCTTTGGACTTGACGATCATGTCATCCACATACACATCAACCTCCTTGTCGATCATGTCATGTAGTATTGTAGTTGCTGCCCTCTAATAAGTAGCCCACAGCATTTTTCATCCCAAACGGCATAACCCTATAGTAGTAGGTTCCCCATAGGGTGGTGAATGCAGTTTTTTCTTTGTCTTTAGGCGCCATGAAGATCTAGTTGTGCCTACAAAAACCATCCATAAACGATAGTAAGGGATGCCCTCTATGAAGTCCACTAGCTCATCAACGTGTGGCAACGGAAACTCATCCTTCGGGCTAACCTTGTTCAAATCTCGAAAATTGATGCAGACTCTAATTCTACCATCTTTCTTCGAAACCGGCACAATGTTGGCCAACCATGTCGAATATTCCAATACCATCAAAAACCCTACATCAATCTGCTTGGTGACTTCCCCTTTTATTTTCAATGCCCAGTTTGGATGGATTTTGTAGAGCTTTTATTTGACAAATCAGGCCTCGAAGTCCAGAGGGATCATGTGCTATATATTCTCAAGATCGATTACAGGCATGTCTTTGTAGGACCACGCGAAAACATTTTTAAAATCTTTTAATAAAACGACTAATCACTCGCACTTCTCCAAAGACAGCGTGGAACCAATCTAGACCAAGCAAGGATCATTCTCGGTATCCACATTAATTGCAACAATTTCAACTATCAAGGGCTTAGCATACCTCTCTTCCTCCCAGTTAATCAAGTTTTTCAATACCAAAGGAATTTGTTCCTCTTCATTTTTATAAAAATTTTGGAAATCCTAGTGAACTCAATCAACCAACAACACAGAGAAGTAAGCAGAACTCGCACTATTTTCATTTGGCAAGTCTGACTCAGCCTTTACAGTGGACTCAAAAGAAAAATGAAACGATGACCTGGACATGACAGTGGCGTCTGAGTTAGTACCTCAAGAATCGCCGTACTCTAATACACTAGACTCACATGAGTCTGATTCTAACTCCACAAACTTAGTCGAATCAGACCCGGACTCATCATCTTATTCAAAATTTGCAATACAACCCTTCTCAAGCGGGCAAGTTAGGTGTAGAGCAATGGTTGTGTCCAAAATGAGATCACTGCAAACTACTAGAGGTCCATCTCGGATCACAGAAACAGTTATTCTATCTGCTAAATTCTCTGACTCAACGTTGGCTTCAAAGTCTTCTAGAAGGTCGACTAGTTTAAGCTCCAAAACCTCATCCCTGTTATCATCCAAGCTGTTGTTTTTGCCCTAACTAACCTTGATGCTAGGATCCATTCATTCTTCATCACCTTCATAGAGTTGGTGGCTAAAGAAAATTTCAAGCCCGGGAAAATGCTTCTTTGTCTAATGATCAAACCATGGCTCAGGAAAGCCAAAAAAAGGGAAGTCATCTCCCTGCTTGATAAAATGCCCATTCAAAGTCCTCCGAATTGGTTTGTAGACTGGCTTATACGGCCTTCCAGCCCTCTTTGCTTTTACTCTCTCTTACTTCATCCACATCTTTTTCCAATCATCCTTTGTAGGTTCATACCCTAATCCGAATGCATACGGATTGTGGCTCACTTCACTTCACTTGTTGTACTTCATCCCACATCTTCTTCCAATCAGCCCTATCTTTTGCTTCTTCTCAACCCATCCCATGAATCTGCCCTAGTTTACTCATAAAGTAAATAGATTGAGCACTTATGTACATCCTTTTCTCTTCAGCCAAGAATGCCTGCACTAATTTGGCATTTGCCATTGTGAATCCGGAAAGAAAAACATTTTCTTCATCGTGGTTAATCTCTAGCACGGGTGTTGTGACTTCTGGCAAAGGGTGAATGTATGAATTCCCAAAAATGGTGGTAACACCTCCATTATACAAGTACTTCACCTATTAGTGTACTGTAGATGACACTACCCTCATCCGATGCAACCATGGACTCCCTAACAGCAAGTTGAATGTTGTTGGGACGTCCATGATGTGGAATTCAGCTACATGCTCAGATGGGCCCACCATTATCTGCACCTTAATGGTCCTCATGACTTCCCTAATAGTATTATCGTAAGCTTTGATTAGTAGACTAGTGGGTGTAAAATCTGCTGGTTTTAGTCCGATCGCGTAAGTAGTGCGAGAAAGGAATACATTAATAGTCGATTCGGTGTCAATCAAAACAACTGAAACCCACTTTTTCCTACACTCAAGTGACACATACAATGGTTTGTTGTGCCCTGATCCTTCTAGTGGCAACTCTTTGCCTGAAAAAGTTGTTGTTGGGACTCCATCCCCTGGTGAGATCAATGACACAAGTTGGTTGAATGTAGTGTCAATTGATAGTTTTGCCTTACTCAAAGTTGTTAACATTGCTTGACGGTGCTCTCAAGAAGCCATGATAAGCCCTACATGGAAATGTCTACCTGGATCTTTTTTAGTTGCTTCAACACCATGTCTTCTTCTTCCTCTCTATTTCCTTGTCTTTACCTAATGGCTCACCTTAGTCTAGGTATGAGGGCTTAAAGTAATGCATGCTCCTCGTTAAATAGTCTATCTCCTCTGAGTACCATGTATCATCGGGGGCATTGTTCCCCCTTCCTTCATAATATAAGAGAGATGGAGATCATTATCGTCCCACCATTCACCTTCGTTGATTGATAGACAATTATCTGATTTAACATGAATCATTCTAACGTGATGATTATTACCCTGTGGTTGACAAGGTGGCTAATCGAATTTCGGAGGAGACCACCCCCTTCTGATTTGCTCTCATGCTTGGTTTGTTCTTTGCAATTCCTCATCTCTTTCATGTTGGTATTGTTCTATCACCTTCTCCCTTTCGATCCAACCCTCATTAGATTTCTCCTTCTTGCCTCTCTCTTCAGTTTTACTACTATCATCCATTTTCATCTTCGCTTTGGTTTTTCGAGCCTTTTTCTTTATTTCTTCCTTATTTTTCTCCATTTCGGATTCCCTTTCACTGATTGTCTAACCCGGCTAGTCTCTAAATTGTTTGGGTCACACCATCTAATTTGTACATTCCTACATTTGTGCACTTCAAAGAAATGGAGATTGCTCAAGTCCTCTTCTAGGTCTGCCAAATCATCTAAGCCCTATTCGGGTCCGTCCTTCCTAATAACATTGATATTGAAAGAATTGGGCAACAATAACTTCGGTTTTGGTTGACCGACAAGTTCAATGTATTTACTCAGATCATATTCGTCTTCCAGTAATCTCCCTTTCTCTATTACAAGTACTTCGGATGCCTTTGGTTTTAACTCTTCTTTCTCTATAGCCACTTTCTGTCCTGTCTCCACCACTATCTCTCATTTCTCAAATTGTAGTACCACCGCCACCACAAGACTTTTAGGTTGTAGTTGCGGTTCAGGTGCTTCCATCATGCACAAATCAGTACTTTCTGGAATAATCATCATGGGTTTCAGTAGATGGGATGGTGTAATGTATATACTGGGGTTAAAGGTGGGTGGTAGTGTATGGATTAAGTTGAGGCAGGGAGGTGGTACTCGATCATGGGATGGTAGCGAATTGGTGGTAACATTGGGCCTTTGTAGTGGAGCTATGATTTTGTGGTCAATAAGATATTGGATCTCATGATGGAGGCGGATGCAGTAATCAGTCTCGTGACCGTGCTATTGATGGAAGGCGCAACACTTGGCAGAGTCATGTTTGGGTGGAAGATGATTAGAAAGGGGTTGGGGGTCAAGGAGCTTAAGATGTCCTTTTTCTAGTAGAACCTTTATGGCTCGGGATGGGGCTATGTAGAGATGTGAAAATTTTAGGTTTGATGTCAAATTGAATTGGAGACTTACGTAACAGTGCTGGCAAATAGGTCGGTGGTTTTAGTGGTAGTGGTGGTGACAGTGTTGACTTTTGGGACCTTTGCAGCTGTGCTACCACTAGTTGCAGCATTGGAACTGCAAACAAAGGTCTGTCTTACAAGCTCCTTCTCATCTACTATGATTCCTTGCTTAATGGCATCCTCAATCTGAACTCCTATTTCATGCAATTCTTTGAAGGTGAAGAGTGGAAAACTATCATCTTCTGCAACATCTTCCCATGCTGGTTCCTCACTACCATGTGGATCTGGTCCTTCTCAAGGGACCTATTTGTCATCACGGGCGTCTTAGCTCTCCATCTGGTTAAGAACTCCAAAAAACTCTCCTTGGGCTCCTGGCGGGTAGCCTTCAACTCTCAGGTAGTTACATCAATTTGCGTGTTATAGGAGCACTGAGTGATAAATGCCTCAACTTACTCCTCCCAACTCTAATTTACTGAATCTTCTAATTTGGCATACCAAGTCTTCTGTCAATAGAGGTAGATCTGGAATCGGATGATTGGTTGGAGATGGATGAGTAGTTGATACCCCATATGGATTTGAAGTCTTGTAAAGTCTACCAGCACGAGTCCACAAAATTTGAGGGATGTCAGAACTTTTTGAAGCTATGACGAAACAACTACATAACAAAACAAAAAGTAAACAAAAAAGAAAATGAAAAACAAAAACAAAAACAATTAGACACAGAAATTGGCAATATTTCGGCTCAACTTTTAACAACTGTTGAAACTGGCTACTACAAAAGTCATTGAACGGTCCACTGATAAATTGAACTCTACCCTAAAAATTGATATGCTTGAACTACTTATTTGAATTTCAAAACTCCTATATGGATCCAACTCATAACACGTAGCATGTAAAGCGAACAAACACCGCTATGGGGCTTTAGGATTACCCTATCCTAGAGTTGGAACAATCTAGAGCTTCACTATTCAATCAAGCGGTGTCATCACATCCCAAAAATGGGACAAATTTCGGTCCTTAATTGGAAAGGTGCTACAACTCAGTATATGCACTAGGTCGGTTTAGTCAAAGAGGGTACCCCAGCAAGGCACCTGTATACCTATCCTTCCCAATACCTATAAGTGAAGGGAGGATCAAACGGTACATTGGTGCTCCAGATCTGAGGCTCGTATTCCCACCATGATAGAGCCTATGTCCGACAAGCTATCCGAAATATCAGATAATGAATATAGTGACTTTAAGCGCACCATGCATGCAAATGCAATAAATATATAAAGAAAATAAATCTCACACCAAAAGATTAAAGCCAAGTTCTCTTAGTGTCTCTAATAGAGTCGCTAGAAACTATGAGATGCTTTTGGGGGATACTCGAGCACGCCCAACAATTCAAACTCCCGATCTCCTGATCTAGTTTCACGAGTGCAATGTGAAACACAAATGAGAGTCTAGATCTGTCAATTTGTATAGAAAATCCATTTTAATTGCAAAACCTATGCCAGAAATGGACTATATCACTAGATCTTAGAGTCGCCACGTAATGTTTTGGAAAAACTAGGAAACCTGTGACTCATGCCAAACGCCATTGTCCTTCATAACCAAAGTGTCTTTGTTCATGAAATTAGCCATAAGGGAGGAAGGTCATGAATTAAGCACCCACAGTCACCCAATCAAAAGTTAACTTCTACTAAACCATAATATGAGTTTTATAGCCTCCATATGTTCATGTTTCAGTTTAAATAATGCTAACATTACTATGTGAGGTGAGCAATTTATAGATTGTGTCACTCGTTTTGGTTATGGTTTGATTGCATGCATTTTGAAAGGTTTTTGAATAAATATACAACTCAGGAAAATTGAGCTCACATGCATGTCAATCAACATCATTCAAATCTAAGCAACACAACATTCATTCACTAGCATTCAAAGAGGTATATCACTTAAGCACTTATTCGCATGGCAGGATGCTAGACATAGCAAAATAACATGCACAACCGAGATGCTAAAACTGCAAATGGTCACCTAGCATTCATCTATGGCAAGCCAAAAATAACATGCTATATACACATGCATGATCCTAAATACTAATAGCTAATGCAATATACCCACAAAATGCAACTAAGGATTCGGTTACTAACATGTGACATGTATATGGAAAGCATAGAAAATGAATTGAATTCGTATGCATGAAAAATGGATGCACAACATGGATATGATAAATAAAACATGATGTTTTACAACATATATGGAAAGCATAGAAAAAAAAGAGACAAACAGACGTGGGGTTAGGAGTTATTTACAACAACGCATGAATACAAGATGTGGGGTTGGAAGTTAATATAAGACATGAGGTTGGAAATTATTGCAATAATGGATTGATTCAGCCAAATTACGCTAAATCTAACAAATCATAAGGCAGATTAATACCCAAATTCATGCTATCAATTGGAGAGAATAGATTCATGCCCCTATTTCATGGTGGAAGCTTTGCTTTGAAGGTAAGGGATTCGTCAAACAACATTGAAAACTCCTCTTCTACTCAGGAATAAGGTTGTTTCCATCCCTTTCCATGTTCATGATAGATTGAGAAGAGAGTTTTGAACATCTTTGACAAAAAAACTTCTTACTTTACTTCCAAGAGAACAACAACAAAGGTGAAAGCCAACAACCCTCTCAACCCCAAATCTCCACGTCATAACCACAACTACTCATCATAATTGAGTATGGATTGAAGAATATGAACCAACATGCTTGGATGATGAGAAAGATGTTAAGAAAGTGAATGAAAAGGAAAGAAATTACACTACATAATCAAACTTGTAGATGGGTGGCTACTTTCTAACTCACAACCACATCCACAAGGTTTCATTTTACATATCAATATACAATGGATTATAGCACTATAAAGCAATAATAAGCATGAAAGAGTTCAAGCAAGTAAGAAAAGCAATCAACTCAATGGGTAGGGGCTACATCTTATTCCCAACCACATCTATGACCACCTATCATGTGTTTACAGCAGAAAAAAACAATATACAAAGCTTAAAAGGGAGAAAGAGAGAGAGAAGTTGAAGAAAAATGTCAAAATTTCACCTCTTGAAAAGAAAGAGGGTGAGCTTCTTGACTTTCAAACTCTTTCTTGGGACCCTCAAGGTCCTCTAGTATGACTTAGAGTCCTTAGAATCCTCAACATGGTGTGCCAAGCTAATGTGAACGATGGAGGTTGAAGGTGAAGTAGGGTGATGAGCTCTCAAAGGAAGTCTCTTAGCCTTTTGTAATTTGGTAACCCTAAAAACTGAAAATGGGTCATCTTTATATAGAGTTTTTGGGTGGAAATATGTAAGATATTTATAGAAAATTCATGAAAAAAGCCAAATTCTAGAAAATGCTCTATACCCGGACAATTCAGACGGTCGTACCATTATTTATCCAACCATAAATAGTTATATAGCCAGCGAGAAAAATGTACTATTAGATCAATAATGTAAAGCTAGCACAATTTGATAGGAAAAATAGGTATTTCTAGAGATTTCCATCCCTCCATTCACTCCCACTATATCTTTTGCTCGGTCCACTAAAAAAGACAATGTTTTCATTTTGAAAATGCGAGTCTCAGGACATCGTAGAAATGTTTACAACCACGCAAACCAAGATATCTAGAAAAGTGGTTTTAAAAGGGTCCAAAATGGTTTTGGCCAAGATAGGTATAGATTAGAATACTTGGGATTAAGGCTTGAATTTTTGGTTTTCCTACTGAAAGATTCAAAAGACTACACATTGTGACTTTCATCACCGGGTGCTTGGAATAGAGCGCCCAAGTCATAAGGCCGGTCAAAATGGGGTGTCTACAACAAGACCTGGGGGTTTAGTAGATGCCTTTTCTATGCTCACATCGACAAGGCATGGGGTTTATTTGGGTGCCAAGCGGTACTTTTCTATGGTCATGTCGACAAGACTTGGGGGTTTAGAAAATGTCTTCCCCACGCTCGCATTGACAAGACGTGGGGTTTATTGGGTGCCAAGTGGTGCCTTTTGCATGCTCGTGTCGATGAGACATAGGGTTTATTTAGATGTCAGGTGGTTCCAATTTTGCCAAGATGTACTAAGGGGCATGGAATATTTTTTCAAAATGTACTAAATGGTGCCAAGTGTTTGGCAAAATTTGTCGATGCCAAGTGATTCACATGCCAGCGTGATGCGGTGTCATGTAATCAAATTTTTGATGTGCCTTAAAAGGTGAACCAATGCCTGAGCTTGAGTTTAGAATGTACCTGTGCCTTGGGAGGTCACTTAAGGGTGAAATGGGGTAGAGTAATCAAAAAGCTCCTGATTTCCCATGCCAATCAACTTGTCATTTTCATCCTACTCAAATCTTGTGTTTATAATGATCATCATGGGAGGCCAAACTATTTCATGATCAATGCCAAAACATTCCCTTTTTTTTAATGCTCTACCAGAAGTTCTGCAAATTTGCCATGGATCCTCACCCTCCTTGATCCTTCAGCCTTTGCATGTGTGGTGAGAGGTTGCAACCTCGATACTAGTCAGTTGCACCATGACCATTTTGGCATGCTGGAGTCAAACAAGTACCTAGTTATCCTACCTTTTCGGTTTCTACTTCCTATCTATTATCTCAGTCTTTCAACTATACTGATTAGGTTCCTTGTGGACATATTGAGAGCTGCTATAGGAGATTGTCGAGCATGATGGCGCTGATCTGGAAGTATGTTACGAGAGCTCGGGGCCCGTTTTAGGTGACTTTCCTTTCCTTCTATCCAATGATTTCAACTGTACTGTAATCATGGTCGATTCTGAGTTCTTATTTGATTCTTGTAGGTCACTGGCCATCTAGGCATCGGGGAGCTGTATCTGCATCCTATGCGAATAGGGGAGGCAATTCGAATGATGACTATGAGTCTAGCAGCAGTAGTGAGGATAATTACGATGATGATCCAACACGGGTCCATTTTAAATCGATTCAAAGTGTCCTTGGAGAGGCTGACTAAGTTCTATTTTCCAATCTTTAGGATGTTTATGCTTTTCATTTTTTTATTTTATTTTTTATTTTTTATTTTTGTATTTTTCTTTCTTTTTCAGAAAACATTGTACAAGATGCCTTTGGGGGATGCTCTATGCTTTCCATAAAAATCCAGGTTTCTGTACAGATCCAACATTTTCATAGTATATGCAATGAAATCTAACATTCTTTTTGTCAAAATCTTTTATTTCTTTCAAATGCTTGGTCATTTGTGTTATTCTCATGAATCTGACAATGAATCTTGAACATGACTAAGAGAATAAAACAAAATTACAACCCAAAAATGTTGTACATACAACCTAACATGACTCTGACATTGGTGCTGGAATGCCCCCATTGTCTCTTAAACGTCATGTGTCGTGCTTGAATGAACCAATTGAATTGCCATACTTGATGAAGATGTGCTAGTTTGCCATACTTGATGAAGATGTGCTAGTGTGCCAATTGAACCATCTTCGAATTTAATGCCGTTGTGTTAATGTCATTATGTTAACCTTCCAGGGTGAGTTTTTGAAGGGTAGGCAAGCTTCTCTATGTATTTACTTGTTTGCCCGGTTCCCAGCGATGCTGAGTGGTGGGATAGTTAGCGCTATCTTGGTTGATGTAGCCAAGCAGGTTAAGGACATGAGGAGCTTCATTGGTTTAATCTTGGCAGAGACTCAGATAAGTTTGGATGAGGTTCGTGTTGGTAGGACTGCAGACTTTGCTGGGAGCCCGCTATTACTTTAGGTACCACCCATCTCACTTAGTTTCTCATTTTTCACCTTCTATTCTTTTATCTCTCATTTCTATTTTTGCATACCCCAACTCACTTTTTCCACTCATCTCACACCTCTCTATTCTTTTGTCTCTCTTTTCTTTTTCTCTCTTTTCCCAGATGTGGCTTATGGACAAGTTAAAGGTGTGGGCAACTCCTACCTGTTACATACTGATTTCATACTCATTTTCAATTTGGTGAAAATGAATTCCACTAAAGATTGGTGTGACTAGATGTGTGCCCGGACTCACAAAGTCATTGCTTGGTCTTGCCCTTGGTTAACACATCCAGTTATGACCCGAGAGATGCTCCATTTCCCAAGCGTAGAGGTAGTCGACCTGACTCACATAGTGTACTACTTCCCTCATCAGATTTTGCGACAATTCAGGCATGACCAAGTGGCTCATTTGGGTTCCCATTTGTACCTTCCTTCTTTTGATTTCTGAGCTTCTCACTTGAAGGCCAATGCCAAAACTTGGCAAGATAGGACATTCATGATGGTAGGAGAGGGTTCCAGCTGCAAGCTATTGGGAGTATTCATCTAGTGGCTTGAACATGAGATTCAGTGAGTCGAGACGCACAAGAAGAGACCATTCAAAAGGATAAAGATTGAGTAATTCTTGACTTACAGTGCCCCTAGTTTAGAGTTTTTTTTTCCCACTTTTGTTTAGTTTAGCATTTCAAGACTTTTGTCGAATGGGAATTAGTTAAATTTGCTTTCATTTGTTATGTTTGAGATTATTATCAATAAAACAGTGCAATGAAGTAACACAAATCACTCACTCTTCTCATTCAAAACAACTCAAAACACAATTTTGCTAACTTACTAATTAGACATTTCCACAATCATATCCATGAGTTGTACAACTAAAAATCCCCCCACATACTTAATAATCTAATGCTAAATACCGATGACTGGTGCTGACAAACTGATGGAATCTGGATGAGATAGGGCTAAACTTCAGGAAGAGGTTGCCTGTGTATCTCGAGGGTGGGAATCAGGCCATTTTTAGTTCAGATTGAGGTTCGCTCAGGTGTTAACTCTCTCCTTTTGTGCTCTTACTTTTGCCTAGGCTACCTTTTCAGGTTTTCAACCTTGCGAACTTCAATTCTTATATATATATATATGCTCTAAGCAAATACAAACAAAAGAAAACTAATCACTTTCCCAACATCAAGAATCATCCATCTAGCTCCATGTAACAATCACAACTAGTCATTAGAGTTGAGTATGGATTGAAACACATGAACCAATATACTTGGATGATGAGGAAAGTGATGAGAAAGTGTATCAAAATGGAAAAACTACATGACATAATCAAACTTGTGGATGGGTGGCTAATTCAAAGTCCCTCCGATCCACAAGGTTCAAATTCACATATCTAAATATGATAACAATAAAGTATGGTACTAGAAAATAAAGAAAAGGTGCAAGAATGAAGGAAAGCAAAGAATTCAATCAACTTAGTGGATGAGTGGCTATATCCTAGTCCCCCCCCCCTCCCCCCCCACATCCATGAAAACTAATCATATGATTACCACATGATAGTAATGAAATGCAAAGCTTGATAATAAAGAAAGAAAAAGAGGAGATGAGAGAAAAACTCAAAAATTCATCTCTTGAAGAGAGGATGAACTTCTTAGTTGTCAAACTCTATCCTAGCACCCTCAAAGTTCTTGATTGTGGCCTACAATTCTCAATAAGGGAAGTGGAAGTATGGTGCTCTCAACAAACTTCTAGCTCTTGAAAATATGTTGTAACCCTTCAAAATGAAGCCTGAGGCGTGTATATATAGAGTTTTGGATGCAAATATCTAAGATATTTATGTAAAACTTGTAGAGGAAGTTGAATTTCTCAAAAATGTTTTGTACCTGTACAATTCAACCAGTCGTACAATTTATTCATCAGGTTGGCCACATTTTCCATTCAGCCATAAGTTGTTATATGGCCAGTGAGAAAAATGTACCGCTAGATCAATAATGTAAGGCTAGCATAATTTGAAAGGGAAAACAAGTATTTCTAGAGAATTCCAACCCTTCTATTCACTTTCACTTTGTTATTTGCTCAGTCTACTAAAAAGACAATATTTGAATTTTGAAAACACGAGCCTCGAAACATTGTGGAAATGTTTGGAACGACGTAACCAAAACATTTTGAAGAAGCATTTTAAGAGAGTCAAAAAGTATTTTGACCAAAACAGGTATATTTCTCAATTGTCTTTTGCAGAATAGATGGCCGTCTTGTTCTTCTTCTTTGCCTCTTGTAGATAGACTTCTTTCTCTATAAACTCCAGATGTTGTAGTACCAAGGATGTCTATCTTGGGCTTCTTCCACTGTAGCAATCAACTCGTAGGCTAGTCTATACCTCTGCTTTATGATGGTTCAGGGATGTTGAAAATAGAAGCCAAGGTAGCCAAGGCATTAGCGACCCAATTGTTCTACCTCAACATGTGGATGAATGTGACTTTCTCAAATTTGGGTAGTAGACAATCCAGAGTCTGGTGATATACTTTAATCATCCCTTCTTTGACTTTGCAATCTCCTTTAGCTTGTGAGACCACCAAATTCGAGTCACTGACAACATCCCACTATTTTACCCCTAGTTTAAGGGTTGTTTCTAATCTAGCAATACAAGCTTCGTACTCCACTTGATTGTTTGAAACTTTAAAGTGAAACTTGAAGGACAAAGGCACATGGGATTCATCAGGCGATAAGGAGGACCCATATTCCATAGCCGATTTGGTTTGAAGCTTTATCAAATTACAATTTCCATGTTTCCTTCACTATCTGCATGATTGATTCATCCATGAACAGGTGAACTGCTTTCTTCACAAACTAGTTGATCTGTCAAGAACTCTGTCACTATTCTACCTTTCACTGATTTGCTGGTGAGGTGATTCAAGTCAAACTCAGCCAGAAGCAACAACCATCATGCTAACCTACCAGTTAGTGCTAGGTTCTCAAAAAGACATTTGATGGGATCTAATCTTGAAACCAACACCACTGAGTGGGTGAGCAAGTAATGTCTTAACTTACGAATGGCCCACACTAGTGCAAGATAGGTCTTTTCTAGTGGTGTGTACCGAGCTTCATAATCTAACATCTTCTTGTTGAGTTAGTAGATGGCCTTTTCTGCCTTTGCTTCTAACTCTTATGTTGGCACACATCCGATAATGTGGTGAATATAGTTTTCTCTCTATTTTCTGGTGCCATCATAATCTTATTATAGTCCAAAAAACCCATCCACAAACAGTATAAGTGCATGCCCGACTGTGAAATCTACTAACTCATCAACATGCTGTAGTGGAAAATAGTCCTTTGGACTAGCCTTGTTCAATTGCCTAAAGTCAATCACAGACTTTGATTTTGCCATCTTTCTAGAGGACCAGAACTATGTTTGCTAACCACATCAAATATTCTAACATTACTAGGAACCCAACATTGATTTGTTTAGTTACCTGTTCTTTTGATTTTAAGTGCCCAGTCAGAGCGGACTCTTCTGAATTTTTGCTTTATCGGTCTAGCCTCGGGGTCGAGGGATTTTATGATGTACAATCTCATGATTGATTCCAAGCATGTCATCATAAGACTACGCAAAAACATATTTGAGTTCTTTCAAAAGAGCAACTAAGCGCTTGCATTCCTCTGAAGACAGCTTGAATCCAATCTAGATCATTCGAGGATTTTCCTTATTTCCTAGGTTTATTGAAATTATCTTATCCATTATAGGTTTAGCTCGTCTTTCCTATTTCCATTGAATTAAGTCTTTTATGCTTTGAGGAATTTCTTCCTTGAAATCATTTTCGTTTGCCTTTTCAAAATTAGTGGGATTAAAACTATTAACCATTGACACTGTGAAGTATTCAGAATCACTCATTACTCCATGAAGTTAGGGGGGGTTATATCTGACTTAAACTCAAAATAAAAGAACACTCGATTCCAATTCTCAGATTTATAAGTTCCGGGCCACTCGAATTGCGACGTGTCCGGCCAGATTCAATGGAAAGACAATTTTCTTTTTTTCTTCTTTTCATTTTATTTTATTAGGTGGACTACTGTTTTTCTTTTTTTTCTTTTTTTGGTAGGACTTTTTCTGAAATGACTGGCCTTTTCCTGAGTTAGATGGGCACTATTTTTTTTTTCTTTTTCTTTGACTTTTTCTCAAATGACTGGGTTTTTGTTTTTGGTTTGATAGACTGCTTAGATGGACTTCGGTTGTAGGTTGTAGATTTTTATTTTTTTATTTTTTTGGTGACTTGAGTGAGACTAATACGGGCTTTCCATCAACTATATCTTGAGTACGGAAAACTGACTGAGTCTGACCCACTTAGCTTAGGAAACTTATTTTTTAAGAGCAATGTTTGCAAAAAATCAACGGATAAGTGAATAGACCAAGTCAATTTTTTTTACACTTACCATTAGACCCTCATAATCATTATTACCATCAATTAGGTTGTGGTTTCCCAATCAAGAAAATTTGAGGAATTTAAGAATTCCCACCAGAATGATCAATCTAACCAATTGTCTTTCCAATATTCATTGTTTTATAAGGAAGTGTCCCAATTTAATTTCAAAAGTACATGATCAAATTTCAACTTCCTTTTTATTTCACTTTTCATCTTTTTTGTGCTCTAACTTTTGCCTGGGTTGCCCTTTCGAGTTTCAACCCAATGAGCGCCTCAATGATAGTATTTCTTCAACTTGTCCACGTTGATTAGCTATAAGAATTCCAAGCCATCCAAGTCCATCAAAATAACTACTCCTCCTGACAAAATTGACTTAATGACGTAAGGACCGGTTCAATTGGGTTTGAACTTCTACCTAGGGTCATGGATATGAGCTCTGTTGTCCTTTACCACTAGATCTCCATCTCTCAGGTTTCAAGATTTGACCTTTTTGTTGAACGCACGAGCAATTCTGCATTGATACCCCTGAACATGGTATCACACTTTCAATCTCCTCTCATCAAATAGCATCAGCTCTTCGAATCTACTCTATTCCCAATCAACCTCTACTATTTGACATTCAGCCATGATTCTCAGTGAGGGTACCTCTATATCAATCGGCAGCACGACCTCCATTCCATATACCAAAGAGTAGGGAGTTGCCCTATAAATGTTCAAATTGACGTCATGTATCCCAAAGTCCAAAAGGTAGCTTTTTTGGCCAATTCCTATAGGTTTCCACTATTTTAAGTAGGATATTCTTGACATTTTTGTTTGCAACTTCAATAGTTCCATTAGTCTGTGGCATGTGTGTTGAAGATTTGTGAAAGACCACATTGTACTTCTCAAGTAGATCTATCACCTCCCCTCTGAAATGCGAGCCATTGTCTAAAATAATTTCATTAGGCACCCCATACCTGTAGATGATGTTGTTATGTATGAACTTGGCCACATGTGATGCCTTCAGCACCGAGTAAGACTGCGCCTCTACCCATTGAGTGAAGTAGTCAATCGCTACCAAGATGAACTCATGTCCATTTTCACCCTTCAGTGTAACTGCTCCAATGACATATATCCCTCCAAAAGGCCATGGTGAGGTCATGTTGTAGACTTTTGATAGCAAAATATTCATGCGATTAGCATGAACTTGACATTTGTGTCATTGCCGAACAAAGTTCATACAATCACTCTCCATGGTTGACCAATAATACCCATGTCTGAGGATCTTTCTCCCTAGCATTATACCGTTCATACGGGCTCCACACTTCCCTCCATGGATGGCCTCTATAATGCCCTGGGCCACATCTTTTTCTACACACAACATGTGCATCCCCAAATGTCCTCTCTTATATAGTTTATCCGCACATATGATGAACTGAGCGCCATATGTGGTATTTCACTTTTGTCGTTCGCATTTGCCCATTGCAAGTATGTACCACTCTCTAGAAAATTTCAAATGTCAAAGTACCAAGGGTTTTCATCTTGCACTTCCTCTATCACGGCTATCACCTTGTATACAGGTGCATACCTCTGTTCTATAAGGATTGGACTCATCTTGACCCCGGTTGGCATATCCACTATCGAAGCTAGGGTTGCCAAAGCATCGGCAAATCGGTTGTTCTCTCTTACCTGGTGTGTAAATGTTAGCCTTTCAAACCTCGAGATCAGCATGTCCAAGGTCTGGTGGTAAACTTTCATCTTCTCTTCCTTCACCTTCCAATCCCCATTGGCTTGAGCGACAACTAATTTTGAATCCCTGATCACATCCAACCTTATTGCCCTTAGTTCTAGGGCTATCTCTAATCCAGCAATACATGTCTCATACTTTGCTTGATTGTTGGATACCACAAATTGGAGCTTGAAGGCTAAGAGTACATAGAAATCATTAGGTGCTATCAGCAACACACCTATCCCAAAACCAAATTAGTTAGCCGCTCCATCAAAGTATAGCCTTTAGGTATTCTTTTCTAACTTTAGTCTCTTCATCCAGGAACACATACTCCACATCTTTTTCTCTTTCAACCAGGTGATCAGCCAAAAATTCTACTATAGCCTTTCCCTTGACAGATTTACGAGTGACATACTTAATGATGAACTCAAAAAGAAAAAGTAGTCATCGAGCTAGCCTACTGGTAAGTGCTAGTTTCTCGAAGAGATATTTGATGGGATCTAATCTTGAAACCATAGTTACCGAGTGTGCTAACAGGTAGTACCTCAACTTCTTGGTTGCCTAAACCAAAGCTAGGCAAGTTATTTTCTAAATGGGTGTAGCGGGTCTCATATTCCAACATCTTCTTGCTCAAGTAGTAGCTGGCCTTTTCCACTCCCTCTTCTGACTCTTGCGTGAGCATGCAACCCATTGTCGACTCGATCACTAATAAGTATAGGATCAATGGTTTCCTCGGCTCCAGTGGTGATAATGTAGGCAGATTTTGGAGATACTGCTTAACTTACTCGAATACGAATTGGCATCAATCATCCCATCGAAACTTCATCACTTTCTTTCTAAAAACAAACAGTGGTTCACAAGTCAAGGTTAATCTTGAGATAAACCTCCTTATGAATTGCACTTTTCCCATAAAGCTTCGTACCTTTTTTTCGGTCTTTGGTGGCTGCATTTCTAAGATCTCCTTGATGTTTGATTGATCAAATTTGATTCCTCGATGTGAGATCAGAAACCCCAACATTTTGGCTGCAGTCATCCCAAAAGTCCACTCTGCAGATTGAATTTCAGCTTGTACTCCCTGATTTTCTCAAAAAATCTTTTTAATGCAGCATAGTGACCTTCTCATTCTTTGGACTTGACAATCATGTCATCCACATACGCCTCAACCTCCTTGTCAATCATGTCATGCGGTATTGTAGTTACTGTCCTCCAATAAGTAGCCCTAGCATTTTTTAACCCAAATGACATAACTCTATGGTAGTAGATTCCCCATGGGGTGGTGAATATAGCTTTTTCTTTGTCCTTAGGCGCCATGAAGATCTAGTTGTACCCACAAAAACCATCCATAAACGATAGTAAGGGATGCCCACTGTGAAGTCCACTAGCTCAGCAATGTGTTGGAACGGAAACTCATCCTTAGGGCTGGCCTTGTTCAAATCTCGAAAATCGAAGCAGACTCTAATTCTACCATCTTTTTTTGAAATCGGCACAATGTTGGCCAACTACATCGGATATTCCGACACCATCAAAAACCCTACATCAATCTGCTTGGTGACTTCCTCTTTTATTTTCAATGACTAATCTAGACGAATTCTGTGGACCTTCTGTTTGACAGTTCGAACCTCGGAGTCAAGAGGGATCATGTGTTGTATATTCTCAGAATAAAGTCCAGACATGTCTTTGTAAGACCACGCGAAAACATGTTTAAAATCTTTTAATAAAACGACTAATCACTTGCGCTCCTCCGAAGATAGCATGGAACCAATCTAGACCAAGCAAGGATCATTCTCGGTATCTACATTAATTGAAATAATTTTAACTAGCAAGGGCTTAGCACACCTCTCTTCCTCCCAGTTAATCAAGTTTTTCAAAACCTAGGGAATTTTTTCCTCTTCATTTTTATAAAAATTTTGGAAATCTGAGTGAACGCAATGAACCAACGACATAGAGAAGTATGTAGAATTCACACTATTTTCATTCGGCAAGTCCGACTCAGCCTTTATAGAGGACTTAAAAGAAAAATAAAATGATGACTTGGACAAGACAGTGGCGTCCGAGTTAGTACCCCTAAAATTGCCAGACTCTAACCCACTAGACTCACCTGAGTTTGATTCCAACTCCACAGACTCGGTGGAATCAGACCCGGACTCATCATCCATTTCGAAATTTGAAATACAACCTTTCTCAAGCTGGCAAGTTAGTGCGGAGCAATGGTTGTGTTCAAAATGAGGTCATTGCAAACTACTAGAGGTCCATCCCCGATCATAGAAACAATTACGCTATTCGCCAAATTCTCTAACTCGGCGCTAGCTTAAAAGTCTTCTATGAGGTCGACCAGCGTAAGCTCCAAAGCCTCCTCCCTGCTATCATCCAAGCCGTTGTTTTTTCCCTAACTGACCTTGATGCTAGGATCCACTCATTCTTGACCACCTTCATAGAGTTGGTGGCTGAAGAAAATATCAAACCCGGGAAAGTGCATCTTCGTCTCATGATCAAACCATGGCTCAAGAAAGCCACAAAAAGGGAAACCATCTCCTTGCTTGATAAAATGCCCATTCAGAGTTCTCCAAATTGATTTGTAGACTAGCTCATACGGTCTTCCAGCTCTCTTTGCTTTTACTCTCTCTTACTTCAGCCGCCATCTTCTTTCAATCATCCTTTGTAGGTTCATACCCTAATTCAAATGCATACGAATTGTGGCTCACTTCACTTGTTGTAGTAACGCCCTACCTTTTGTTTCTTCCCAACCCCATCCCTGGAATGTGCCCCAGTTTACTCATAAAGTAAATGGATTGAGCACTCATATACATCCATTTCTCTTTGGCCAAGATTGTATGCACTAATTGGGTTTTGCCATCATGCGAGTACTTCACCAATTAGTGTATTGTAGATGACATTGCCCTCACTTGATGCAACCATGGTCTCTCCAATAGCAAGTTGAATGTTGTTGGGACGTTCATGATGTGGAATTCAACTTCATGCTCAGATGGGCCAACCATTATCTGCACCTTAATGGTCCCCATGGCTTCCCTACTAGTATTATCGTAGGCTCTAATCAATTGACTAGTGGATGTAAAATCTACTAGTTTTAGTCCGATCGCGTAAGTAGTGCGAGAAAGGCATACTATAACTTACTTTTCGTGCTCCTTTTGGATACGACTAGCCCTATAGTTCGAACTCCCGTGGTTCTGAATCTAATTTCACAAATGCAATGTGAAACAGTGAAAACACAAAAAGAGTCCAAATCCGGCAATTCTTTTTGAAAAATCAATATTTGAATCAAATGCCAAAAATAGACTGCTTTACCAGATTACAGAGTCGCCACCTAAATATTTTTGAAAAATTTAGGAAACCAGAGACTCGTGCCAAAGGCCATTAGTCCGTCATCACCAAAGTATCTCAGCTCGGCAACTTAGGTACGAGAGGGAAAGGTAATGAATTGAGCACTCCACTCGCCCGATTAAAGATCGGCATCTACTAATCATGATGTAATTTTTATTTACATTATATGCTGTTGTTCCGGTTATTAGGCTAACATTACTATGTGACGCACATAAGTATAGACTAATTTGCAAAAGTTGGAAAGTTTTGATTTCATGTTTGTTTTGAAAATTGTTTTTGATACTTGTCACTTAAAAAGGTGAGTTTGTACATTAATCAACTTGTCTCAATTTAAGCAATTAGCCTTCATCCACCGGCATTCAAGCAGGTGTATCAATTAAGCAATTAGCCTCATGGAAATATGCTTGATATGGAAACACAAACATTCGATGAAAGATGCTAAAACTCAAAATTTCTCACCTAGTACTCCGAACCAAAACAAAGCAAAATAATTAAAAAATACGCATGCTCCTAACTAATGCGATATGACTAAATGCAACGCACACATTATGTAATACTTAGGTTCGGCTATGAATATGGCATACGATTCCACTCAAGACATGTGATGAATCACGTATTCAAGCAATGAATTTAAACATTTGGTTAGTATGATGAGCCGAACCTTGGATGCATGCAAGACAATGGATGCAAAGCATAAAGATGCTAATTTGAAAAAAGATGTTCTATACTAACCATCGTAAGAAAATAAGTAAAAAGGAGAAAGACGTGGGGTTGGAAAACATTACATGTTGGCCCTCACACAAGAGGGTCCCAATGAGTGTCGAAAGTTCGAATTCAACTAATTATTACAAAGCCAAGTGAATGAATAAATAACTAACTAGCTAATTTATTACAACAAAATAAGCTAACTATCGAACGAATCATTGCTATAACAATATTAATTATGATGATGGTAATTACAACAATATTGAAATCTTTAATTTACAATTTACAATGGAAGCACAAGGATGGCATACTCGTAGCGGTTTCAGAAGTAACTTTGTCTGCCTTTCTTAGAATCTGTCTTGTTTCACCTTCAGTCACTGCCCTCTGCTTCTGCAAAACACACTGCCTTACCAAACATTCATGGTCGGTCGGGCCCAAATAAGGCCAGCCGTGCCTTAATTTTATGCAAAATCCTATTTTTGTGCCCTGAAGTGAAAACAGTGCAGACAAAGTTATTCTAAACTCTGTTTGTCCCTTCTACTCTTCTCTCTTATAGTAAGCCTCAAGAGAAGAACGAAGTCATTTCCAAAACCATCACTGAGAAAATTGATTACTTAATGAGTTAGGGCATGATTTTGGACAAAAATTAATGAATGCAATGAATCAATAACCACCCCTCCCTCATATCATGAAGTAAGCTCAGAGAGAGAGGTAAGAACGCTTCAAGGTCTCATCGAAACATCATGAATTGATGTAAGACAACCCTTGACACAATAGACTCAGCATAACGTCTGGCCAAATCCAAGCAATATAACTCATTTTCTTTATGTGGGTTAGATCATTTTAGCAATTTTTAGACCTTTCCATTCTTTAGTCCATTATGTCCAAGGTGATGATTACATCCACTAAAGATTGCTTCCACTAAATGAGAAGCATGTCAAGCGAGAAGTGATTCTCAACATGAAAAAGAGACCATGCCGTTGACAATGAACCTCCGTAGAGATTAAGCCATTAAGCATAGATCTCTAGTTCATGTTTTGAACAACCATCAACCGGTTGAAACAACTCTCAAATGAAAGAAATGGATGATAGGTTGATTATTAAAATGAGGCTCTTAACATGGAAATTAAACAAATAAAGGCCAAGAAGAACATACAACAAACTATATATGCGAACATATGAGACAACAAGCAAACTAATCAAAGCATGAATTAATTAAACAACCTTGGACAGCCCTAAAATAGCCCTTAATAGGTGAAAAACAGTGGCTCAAAGTGCATGAAAAGTGCCCAAAAAGCTAAACAACAAAGAAAGAAAATAAGGCTAGTAAGCAGGAACAAGGAGGGGTGGCTAACTCCTCCACTTTTGAAACCTCAAAGCATGATTTTAGCCTTTTTTAAACTCTAAAAATCAATTTAGAAAACAACGTAAAGGGTGTCAAAACAAAGGTTTGAGCTATAGGTGAAGGTTCAAGAAAGAGTGGTAACTCTCTCTACCCTTTGGTAGCTATCCAAACCCAAGCTTAGACACTTGAAAGAGGATCAAAACAATACAAAAAAACAAGAACTAGATAGCAAAAGATAGCAAAGAGAGAAAGAGAAAAGATAGTAACTGTATACCTCTCAAGAAAGGTAAGCTCTTTGTTTGTGAATCAAACTTGGTCCAAACACACTCTAAAGCTTGAATTGTGTTGCACAAGGCTCAACCAAGGTTCCAAGGCTAAGGTGTAATGGTGTATATGGTGTATGGATATAGGTTAAAGGTGTTAAGCTTGCTCAAAGGTTGCTTGCACAAGAAGAAGGAACTCTTAAGAAGGTGTATAAGCATTTTAGAATTTGTTCAACCCTCAAAACAGAGATACAACTTCGTTTTTATAGAATTTGAGCAAAAGAGGTCATAAATATCTTCAAAAATAGACAGCTAGTGGGCTCCTGCCCAGAACAGTGTTTCTCGCTACCAAGGCACGGCCGGCCTCAATGTGATCCCCTGTCTCTCTGCTTCAGACTTAGCATAGGATGGCAAAATGTGTAAAAATGGATTTCTGAGGTACAAACAGTGGGAATATGCAAGGTTTGGGATTGTTTCGGAGCTTAAACATAGCCCCCTCATTGAGACCTCGAACTACACACAACACCGCTTTCATCATCGAGTGTACCGGACAAAGCTCTCGAACCTTGCGGGCAATCAAAAATGGGGTGTCTACAGTTGCCCCTCTTTGATAGAACTCGAAGTCATAAAGTGACATGAGTGAATGTCAAAGCTCAGAGACGACCCATTTGACGAGGCCGCAAGGCTTGGGCAAGAAATCAAGACATAAATGCAAAGCTTGAACTCAAGGGCAAAATGCAAAAATGAAATGCAGCAAATAACGTATGATCATGCAATGAAACAACGCAATGAAACACTTGAATGCAAATAACAAGTGACGAAACAACGCCACAAGAAAAACAAGAATGTGACAATGAACGAAACCGTAAATCAGAGCAAAAAAAATCCTACCGTGTGTCACATGGAAAGAAGTGAATAAACGGATACGTCACACGTGGAAAGGACAAAGAAAGCACAAACCAAACTACATCTCATGTAGAAAGGATGTAAGAAAATGCAGACCTAACTACACCTCGCATAGGAAGGGTGAAGGGCGACGTAACCATCAAGTGCACTCGAGGTTTTCAACTAAGATCCTAACACATCTCACGCGATAAAAGGGAGGGTGGTGTGAACAAATAGGCGCACCTGATATTTTTAACCAAAGCAAACAATCCTCATGCGTTGCATGCGAGATGAGGAAAGGTGCTGTGAACAAACAGGCGCACTTGTTGTTTTTAATCGAGTAAAACAATCCTAACGCGTCGTACGCGAGAGGAGGAAAGGTGGTGTGAACAAACAGGCGCACCTTTGTTTTTAACTGAGGTAAACAATCCTAACGCGTCGCATACGAGAGGAGGAAAGGTGGTGTGAACAAACAGGCGCACCTGCTATTTTTAACCTAGTGAAACAATCTTAACGCGTTACACGCGAGAGGAGGAAAGGTGGTGTGAACAAACAGGCGCACCTGTTTGTTTTTAACCGAGATACACAATCCTAGCGCGTCGCACGGGAGAAGAGGAAAGCTGGTGTGAACAAGCAGGCGCACCTGTTTGTTTTTAACCAAGGAAAACAATCCTAACGTGTCACACATGAGAGGAGGAAAGGTGGTGTGAACAAACAGGCGCACCTGGTTTTTTTTTTTTTAATCGAGGAAAACAATCCTAATACGTCGCACACGAGAGGAGGAAAGATGGATCATCGAAAAAACAAACAAATTTTCAAAATTTGGTAAAGCGAAACTATCTCCCCCCGTCCCCCCCTTCCCCCCCAGGAAGGCCTCAGAAAATGCAGTCCATGGAGATAATTCAAATCAAGACACAACGCATAAACGTGAATTAGAAGTAAACACGGATTCTACACAAAGACATGTAAAATTAAAACAATCAAAGCGATGTAGTAAAGTGAAAGCCAATTTGCCTATGTGTTGAAAATGGGCTTTCGAATATGACACCACGTTCCAATTTGATGGTAAAATGGATGATGATTTTACTGTGGCACGAATGATTTTATATGGAACTCCTCTGAATGAACCATATATACAATATCGTGTGTTACGAAATAACGGAACAAATTAAAGCAATATATCATGAAGTCATGCAATAGAACAAAACAAAATGGACAAATTCCTTTATTTTTCATTTTCTTCTCTTTTATATTTTTGCTTATATTCCCTTCTTTCTTTATTTTGATTTTTTCTTTCTTTTTTTTTTTTTTATATGTTTGTTGTTTTTTTCATTTTTCTTTTTCACTGTTTTTCTATTTGCTTTTGTTTATTTTTCAAATTAAAACTCCATAATACAAGAAATAAAGTAAAAAAATTTTT
This sequence comes from Camellia japonica, assembly GCA_030407325.1. Classification (NCBI taxonomy): domain Eukaryota; kingdom Viridiplantae; phylum Streptophyta; class Magnoliopsida; order Ericales; family Theaceae; genus Camellia; species Camellia japonica. Next base: position 149,298,553 of record JAPPVO010000019.1, on the reverse strand, counting down.
TTTTGACTAAATTCACACTGAGAGCCGGTCGAGCCTTAATGAAGCACGACCAGGCTTCAATAAAGTCGGTCAGGCCTCGATAGCGGCAAGGGCAGTTCGGGAAAGCCACAACCCATGGCTGTTTAAAACACATTTTAACCCCCATTTCACACACATCCTAGGTCGAAACTCTTCTCTCTCTCTCTCTCTCTCTCTCCCTAGGCTTCTCCTCTCTCTAGATTTTCCCTCCCCTTGAGTTACCCAACAACCCTTGCAATTTTTTCCTTGAAACCTTTCCCTCCTCTACACTTTGAACCGAACAAATCTAGTTTGGCAAAGTTTTGGGGTTTCTCTTGTTTTCTCTCACATTTTCCCATACCTTTCTTGCTTTCCCCTTTGATTTTCCGCCTCCTCTTTACTTTCTCTCATAGGGTTTGGATTTTGGGGTTTTTACCCATTTTCACTCATCCCCTCAATTTTTCCTCACTTTTTTTCACTTTCTCTCTATGGCTAGTGATGAGGTTCCCATCCCGGACCCTGCCATTGGTATTGGGCCGTCTTGGGTGCGGATATAGAGGCCGAGGATGTTCTCGTGTTGCCTCCTCTCATTAATAGGCCATTTGATGCGGCCACTTACTGACCACATACAAATGCTCCGTCTCCAGGCGGTATTTTGAGATTTGAGGGCCTCATCCCAGGGATAGATGAGGACATCCTGCTACAAGAGCCCGCGGAGCACTTGTCTGCCGATGCCTCCACGGTAAGCAACTTTCCCTTTGTTTTGTACATATGTTGAATCTCATAATCAGACCACTCATTAATGCTACATACACTCCCCATTTACAGGTGATATCTAGGAGGATTGACCACTATGGATCCATATCCGGCCCCTGGCGTTGGTATGAGAGGCTTCCCGCAAAGGTCCGCACACTGGTTGATGCTGCCGGCTTTGGGCCTTTCTGTTCAGGGCTAATACAGATGAGGGCTGAGTCGCTGCTACACAGGGCCTTGGTAGGGAGATGGTGGGACACTACGGACTCGTTCCACTTCTCATTGATCAGGGAGCTAACTCAGACCCCTTACGATTTCTCGATGCTCACTGGCCTGCAAGTCAGGGTTAGTGGCTCGATCCCATGTGATCCTGCTATAACGCAGTGGAGAGCCACACAACGTTAGCTCCTCGGGGCGATCCCAAACACCACCAGTCACGGGATGGTAAGGTATAGTTGGTTCTTGGATCACTTCTCTGATTTTCAGCTGCTACTCCAGATGAGGTCACCCAGTACACCCGTGACTTCCTTATGTATCTCCTCGGTACTACCTTGTTTGCGAACATGGAGAATACTGTGGGATTATATCTTATAGGGGCACTGGTGCACCTACCACAAGTGACAGAGTATGACTGGGGTGGCGTCGGCTAGGCCACCTTGTACTGCTATATGAGCTCTGTATCCCGCCACAAGGCGGATTCACTGAGTGGCTACTGGAGAGTTTGGGAGGTACACCTCACACTTACTTTTTCTGTGCAGCTTTACATTCTGTTCAATTTTGCATTTCCTGCTCATCTTTGTTTTGCATTTCCTGTTTATCTGCTCATTTACTTCATTCATCTTTTTCTATTTACAACTATGAGTTTACACATATTTCACCTCTCTGGCTTCGGTCCCGGTGAGGCCGATTGAGTTATCAGTACCCCGCTCCCAATACTACAACTCTCGATTCGAGCAACGTCGTCGCGTAGACCGAGACTTCCCTTACTTTTGTAGTTTCTTTGACACCATCACCACGAATCAGGTAACAAAATGCTAGTCTTTGCATTTCCATACTACTGTTTCTATACTGTTGTTATTCTCATACTGTACTATTTCCATACTGCACTGTTTCTGCACTACACTGTTATTCTCATACTGTTGTTTCTTATACCATTGTTTCCATACTGTGTTTCCATACTACTTAGATCCTTGGCATCTATAGCGATCCCGGTTTCCTTTGCTTTGATTGTTGTATCCGAACTTAGGTTCCGTGGAGTTGTTGTTGTGTATATCTTGTTTACATCCCTTACTCTTTGTAATTGAGTCTTGGGTTGCGTTGGGCAGGTTTGAAACAGGTTGGTTGAGCTTAGAAACCAAAAGTAGTTGCCCAGAAATTAGCCTTCGCGCTCGAGCAGAGCTTTTGACGCTCGAGCAGGCCTTTGTTGTGCTTCTACGCTCGAGCGGGGGTTTTGGCGCTCGAGCGGGAAAATCCATCTCCCAGTATTTCCTCTGCAGTGTTGGACGCTCGAGCGGGAGTTTTGACGCTCGAGCGGGAGTTTGTGTGTGACGCTCGAGCGGGGAGTTTGATGCTCGAGCGGGGACCTAGTTCTGCAAAAGTTCTAGGAGTGTGTATCCGGCGCTCGAGCGGCGGTTTGGACGCTCGAGCTGGAGTCTGTGAGTGACGCTCGAGCAGGGGTTTCCACGCTCGAGCGGGGAGTCGAGTATATCACTCCGAGATTCGACTTTTTGGATCACTTTTTCAACTAAATTTCTCTCTCTTACTTTTCAAAAACACCATTGGAGACCTTCTCTCACTAGAACCTCAACTTCTCTCTAGGTATTGATCTAGTAGGAGTGATTTCCTCACCTTGGGCCTTTGTAAAAGTTGTGTTGATCGTCGAGGGCTATCTTTTGATCTGAAAAATTTGGGATTTGGAGCATCTTCAATTTCCTCATCTTCTTCCCTTGGACTCCGAATTTGAGGTAGGGATTCCTACTCACTCTTATGGGTTTTAACGTAGATTTTGAGCTTGTTGTTTAAATGGTTGATTTTGGGACTTAGGGTTTCAAAGGATATAAAAGAGGGTTGTGCTATTTTGATTCTTAAATATGTATTTTGGGTTTCAAAATGATGTCATTGTTGTTGATAGTTGATATTTGAACCATTGGGTTAATATTGAGAGACGGGGAAGAAAACCCTAATTTGTATATAAATTAATTGGTATAATTAATTTGGGAAAGTTATGGATTTGTGAAATTGAGTTGAATATAATGATAGTGGTTCATTATGAGATGGAATTGTGGAGTCGGATTAAGAAATCGTTCACTTTTGAAAATGCGGATATTTTATCTGTTGGTGCTTTTATTTTTTGTTTAGAAATAATTGCTTGGGCTACCGGCGGAGGGTAGTTTTGATTGTTGTAGACAATGCATGATGATTAGGCAAACTAAAACTAATCAATTGGATGTGTCATAAAGTATGATGGTTGATAGAATATATTAACTTTATGTATTGATTGATTATGTATATGACCTGTGTGTATATACGTTGTGTGTGTGGGAGGAGATAGGGGATGTACTCCACGGTTTAGGGGAAGATAGGGGATGGACCTCTAAACCGGATGTGGTTTGGGAGAAGATAAGGGATGGACTCCGTAGATACAACTCTTATGCTTATCTAATGATGTGTTGATATAGGTCATATGCTTATCTATGGAAGTGTTGATAGAGCTCATATGCTTATCTGTTGAATTGTTGATATAGCTAGTATGCTTATCTAGTGCGAAATGGGAAATGTTTAATATGAGTTACTGTCTCGTATAAAAGTTGTTAGCCAGGTTCTGAGCCGTAGTTGTGAATTGTGAATCTGATAAGAAATGGAAAATGAAATGAAACATGGACACATTGGTCATGTAATGAAAATGGTGTATGAATTGATTTATGTGAGTCAAACATTTATCAATTGCTATCGTCTTAGTTACTGCTCATATTGTGTTTAGTATATCTTTACTGGGCGTTGGCTCACCCTATATGGGACATCATTTTCAGGTGCAGGTAGCATGCCACCTCCAAGGACATAGCTTGGATGGTTATGGGAGTTGAAGACTCTTTTTGATTATTTTGTTTGTATTACATGTATATCAAGCCAAGGGCTTATTTTGTATAGAGTTAGTACTCTTCTTTTTGTAACCAAGTGTTGACTTGGAAAGCTGTAAGCCCTTAGGGCATTTGCTTTTGTTGTTAACATGTAATACTGTTGTAAGAACTACTCTGATGAATAGAAAGACATTGGTTTCTCTTATATCATTGCATGTCTAAGTGATGGGTTTTATGTATTTTTTTTTAGGGCGTTACAACATCTGACATCTGCTTCCACAGGTTGACTGGCACCCCTGGGCAGGTATCTCTCAGGCAGCGAGGGTGACCTACGTTGCTGCATGGCATGCCTCTACCATGCAGATTTTGTTTGAGGGCCCCTTCAATAGGGCATATTACCTGGAGGAGAGGTTCATCCACCAGACGTAAGGGGTAGTGGATCCGGACATTCCACATCCTTCTCATCCCGGTATAAGGGTAGTAGATGATCTTCACGACAGTCCTTAGATCCACTTCTTGATGTTGGGAGAGGACGGTGACCAACATCATGAGCCTGGCGACTTCATTACTTTCTTGCAGACTCAGGTGATTGCCCCTCTTACCCATGGTGTAGCCCGTGCTATTCTAGAGGTTGTTGCTGCTATTGCTAGAGGCACTTCCGCTGTTGCTCCCGCCCCTAGGTTTCCTATGATTCCAACTAAGGTCGTATACATGCGGCCAAATGGGGTGATTAAGCAGATCCCCCTTGAGCACATTAAGGAGAGGGATTGCAGATTGGTGATAGCTCCTGGTGTCGAGCAAGTACATACTTCTTCCTGTTTCTGCCCATTGTGTTACTTTATGTTTTCACTGCCCTCTGTTATTTCTGTCCACTGTTTTCAAATCCTCTTCGCTTTTGCAAGTAGCCGCGACATATGCTGATGACCTCCTCCAGATGATTGGCCGACTATTTCTGATGGTGCGGAAGAGACAGACTATTCTGGCCACTATGGGATTAAGGTATGCTTTTGTCCCTAGTTTACAGTCATGACAGTCTTGCTCATAACTTTATTGGCCTCTTCTGATACATGTACTCTCTCTCTCTCTCTCTCTCTTTTCAGCTTGAGCCAGCACCAGTTGCACCTACAGGACCTCCTCCAGCTAAGAGACGAAGACGGGGACTAGTGAGGGGTAGAGGAGGAGCTGACCGGGGGAGAGACAGAGTGAGGCAGCACTCACCTCCCGAGGAGTCCTTCGAGGAGTACATGACTTTTGAGGAGGAAGGGGAGGCGGTTGACATGCAGTCTAGCAGCCCTAGTGATGACAACGATGCACCTTCTCCGTAGCCGATGAAGAAGAGAGAGAGGATGGGTTGCTAATGACGATGATGATTTTCTATTACTGTTTCTGTTTTTTTTTTTCTTTGTAGTTAAAGACTAGCTTCAGATAGACCTTTTGTTTTAAGGATTTTCTTTTGTTTTGCTGCTTTATAAAATGATGATCGGGGTTGGACCTACTAGTTATAAAAGACAAATTTTTGAATGATCTCCTTGTACAATATGTGATGAATGGCATGTGATGAATGGCATAACCTTTGTATGGTAACTTCGCACAAGACTTAAAACAACGAATATCTACTCTTGCATTCATTCTTGAGTCGGATAGCAACCCACAACTAGACAAAATGTAAAATACAACTTGATAACTAGAAAACAAGATGAAAACAAATTGAAAATACTAAAAAACATTTGGCACAAACAAAACAAGGCTTAAAACACAACCGTGGTACACCAAGACAAAGGCTAGCCTTTTCTAAAATTGCACTGATCTGGGCCGTCATTTAGACCCCGACCAGGCCCAAATAGGCATGATCGAGCTTAAAAATGAGGTCAGTCAGTGCTGTCTAGCTATTTTTCTGGTAGAATAGCAAGTCTTTGGTATTTTGCTCTCAAGATGGAGACACTGTTCAACAACAGGCTTTGGGACTAGGTAGCCACTTTGGATGGCTCAAAAAAGGTGAACTTTCGCGGTTTCAGCCAAAACGCCCTTTTTCCTCTGAGTCGCACTTCTCTTTGCTTTTGATTCCTCCATGCCGTTGTTCAATGTTGGAACCTAATCACACATGTGTTTCCCTTTGGATCACAGGAGATGTGTCCGACGATCGAAGAATTTCAAGCATTGATGGAATCCCGGTGCGACAAAGAAATCACGCTGTAGCCCCGTTTTGGCCATACCCAAGCTTTTGGACGAATGTGTGGGCTAACATTACACGAGGCTTGGTCCTTGGCACATGATGGGGAGCTAGACATCCGCGACTTAGTTCATCGATTTTTCGCTATTGAGTGACCTTCTCTAGTGAGGCCACAGGCAACATGCTCTTTGTTTATGCCTTCTTGCACAATTCCTCCTTGCCCCTAGTTTTGGCGGAGCTAGCATCTGGTTGATAGAAGTGGCCTAATGTCTGAAAGAGGGTAAGAGTTGCATGGGTTTGGCACTGGCAGAAGCCTTGAAGGGTTTGGATGCTTTTCGTTGGGGAGAGACTACCCGGTTGGCAGGGAGTCCGCTACTTCTCCAAGTATTATTTCCCACCCTACTAATTTATAATTCTCACATCACTTGACACTCAATCTCTGTTTTTCTCTCAAAACCTCTTCCTTACTTTTCCCTCATCGTACACCTCTCTATTCTTTAATCTCTCTTATTTTTCATTCCTTCCTAAGTATGGTTGATGGATAAACTGCAAATAGTGAACCCTTGCCCCGAGTACTCGGCCAGAGCTTACTTCTTTAGCCAACGGCTAACCGATTTCCCCTCAGAGGGGTTATGGTGTGATTGGATGTGCAGCAAATCCGCAGCTGGCATAACTTGGCTTGCCCCTGGCTTAATTTGGTTGAGATGAGCTACAACACACTGTGTGTTATATTTCCCGTTTCAGTTCAGACTCCAATTTGGCCATGATCAGACACGTCCAGATGAAGAGGTGGAATACCTGGCTTTATTTCCCATTCACAGTTCACATTTGCCTAGATACCTTACTGCTTGGAGGGTGAGAGAGCTTCAGGCCCCTGCCCCTAGCTTCAGTTACGCCCTTTCGAAGGAGTGCTTAGCTTGGCTCGAAGACGAAGAACAATTGGGCCATCTTTAGCTACAGAAACTTCTGGAAGTGCAAGCAGGAGACATAGAGCTACCTGACTTAGCTGTGCCCCTAGTTTTACTGCTTTTATTTTTCTTTTCAAGTTTTATGATGTAAAAATAGCTTTGTTAAATCAAAGAGTTAGAGAATGTACTTGTGTTGAAATCAATGTAATTAAAGTTTCGAGTACTGAAAATTTTCCTTTCGGTCCCAAAAATGGTCCAAGTTGTAAAAGGGAAAAATTTTGAAAAAAATCAGCTTTTATTAAAACTTTTCAAAACTGGTTTTTGGGAAACGGTCACCAACTGACACGCATAAAATCAACCCTTGAGATGTACAGCCCCGAATCAACAAATCATAACTGCCCCTGACTGCATACCACTACTGCTCTGCATTGTTAACTAGCTTTTCTTCCTAAAATGAAGATCACAACCAAACTAACATATGACAAACAAGATGACCTGATCAGCAAAACGGACAGGACAATTAAGTTAGAGATAATTACGGCCGAACTTCAGGATGAAGTTGCCTACGTATCCCAAAGAGGGGAATCAGGCCTTACGTAGTTCGATTCAGGTTCACTCGAGTATGAACTCTCTCCTTTTACGCTCTAACTCCAAAGTTTCCCTTTAGGGTTTTCAAACTTGCAAGCTCAGTTTTTCTTTATTTCTAATTTTCCATGCTCTAACTTTTTCCTAAGTCGCCTTTTCGAGTTTTCGGCCTAGCGAGCCTCTCAAGGGTAATATTTCTTCAACTTGTCCATATTAATTGGCTGTGAGAATTCTAGACCATCTAGATTAGGGGTGTAATCGAGCCGAGCCGAGTCGAGTTTATCAATGTTCGAGCTCGGCTCGACTTATTCTCAAGATGTTCGAGCTCGGCTCGAGCTCGAAACGAGCCCAAATATACTGGCTCGAGCTCGGCTCGTTGTGGCTCGTTAGCCAAGTCAAGCAAGCAAGAGACATGAAGCTTACTACACTAAGACATAAATAGAAGCCCTTTACCTGAAGACTTGTGTGTGCAGACGATGTGGGACATTTGTTTGACATTTGCAACACTTGTTTTGTTGTTGAGAGGAAAGTCCCACATCGGTCCAAGAGAAGTGTGGTCAAAGGATGAGTGTCTATAAAACTCTCTCACATGGCCCCCTATTTTCACTCAAGAAAAGCAAATAATAAATAATTCCAAAATGTATGCGTATGTACGCATATATATTATAAACGTGTACAGGTCGAATTTTATTAATTATATTTACACAAATATAATAGAAAAAATAAATTGATAAGTTTAATATTATAAAATTGAAAAGTTTAATATTTTATTAATTATATTTATGTATATATTATATAATTATATATATATATATATATTTGGGCTCGCGAGCCTATCGAGCCGAGTATCACTAAACTCGGGCTCGGCTCGTTTATTAAACGAGCTTTAAATTTGAGCTCGAGCTCGTTTATTTAGTAAGCGAACCGAGCTTAAACGAGCCTTAACGAGCCGAGCTCGAGCTTGTTCATGAACAGCTCGGTTCATTTGCAGCCCTAATCTAGATCCATAAGTATAACTGCTCCCCTAGACCAGATAGATTTGATGATATAAGGACCTATCCAATTAGGTTTGAACTTGCCCCTAGGGTCATGGATGGGAGCCCAGTTGTCCTTCAGCACCATGTCCCATTTTTTAAGGTTTTTGGACTTAACTTTCTTGTTAAAAGCCCTAGCAATTCAGCGTTGGTAACCCTGGACATGATAGAAAGCCTTCAGCCTTCTCTCATCAAACAACATTAATTCCTCAAACCTATTCTGCTGCCAGTCCACCTATCTGACAGTCAACCATAACTCGTAGCGACGGTACTTCAATTTTGATTGGTAGAATAGCCTCAATCCCATAGACGAGAGAATAAGGGGTCGTCCCTATAAATGTTTGGATTGAGGTTCTGTAACCCCAGAGCGCAAATGGCAATTTATCTGACCAGTCCCTGTAGGTTTCCACCATCTTCCACAAAATTCTCTTGATGTTTTTGTTCGCGGCCTTAACAGCTCCATTGATCTATGGCTTGTATGCTGAAGACTTGTGGAAAGCCATGTTATATTTCTCAAGCAGATCCAGCACCTCTTTCTTGAAGTGCGAGCCATTATCTGAAATGATCTCATTCGGGACTCTATACCGGCAGATGATATTATCCTTGATGAACTTAGCCACATGCAACGCCTGTAGCACAGAGTAGGACTAGGCCTCCACCCATATTTTGAAGTAGTCGATTGCTACCAAGATGAACTCATGTCCATTTGACCCCTTTGGCATAACTGCGTCGATAACATCTATCCCCCAAACAGAGAATGGCCATGGTGAAGTCATGTTGTAGAGCTTCGATGGCAGAATATTCGTGCAATTGGCATGAATCTGGCATTTGTGGCAGAGCCAAATAAAACCAATACAATCCTCTTCCATGGTTGACCAGTAGTAGCCTTGTCTAAGGATTTTTCGAGCCAACATCACACCGTTCATGTGGGCTCCGCACTCTCCCCTATGAATGGCCTCCATAAGACATTTTGTTTCTTCTTCTTGAACACACAGTTTATGCATTCTCAAATGGCCTCTTTTGTACAACTTGCCTCTGCAGATGATAAATTGGACAGCCAGACGCCATATTTCCCTTTTATCCTTGGTGTTTGCCCCTGGTGGATACGCCTCATTTTCCAGGAAATTCCAAATATTATAGTACCAAGGGTTCTTGTCTAAAGCCTCATCTATCACGGCAATAGTTTCATAGGCTGGCGTGTACTTCTATCCAATAATGATCGGACGCATCCTAACTTCCAATGGAATGTCTACCATAAAAGATAGAGTTGCTAGTGCGTTAGCAAACCAATTGTTCTCTCTTAGCAGATGGGTAAACGTTAGCTTTTCAAACCTCGGAATTAACATATCCAAGGCTTGATGGTGAACCTTCATTTTCTCATCTTTAACCTACCAATCTTCGTTGGCTTGAGACACAACCAAGTTCGAATCCCCGATGACGTCCAACCTTTTTCCCCCTAGTTCTAGGGCAGCTTCTAAACCAGCAATACACGCCTCATACTCTACTTCGTTGTTCGATACTTTGAACCAGAGTTTGAAGGCTAAGGGTATATAGGAGTCATCGGGTACTATCAGCAACACAACTATCCCATAACCGTATTGATTGGCTGCTCCGTCAAAGTACATCGTCCATGTTTTCTCCTCTATTTGCAAAATATCTTCATCTGGGAAAAAGTACTCCACCGCTTCATCCCTCTCTACTGGGTGATCTGCCAGGAATTCCACTACAGCCCTCCCTTTAACCGACTTACGTGTAACATATTTGAGATCAAATTCAGAGAAGAGGAGCAACCAACAAGCTAGCCTACTCGTAAGCGCTGGTTTCTCAAAGAGATATTTGATGGAATCTAATCTCGAAACCAGAATTACCGAGTGAGCTAACAAGTAGTGCCTCAACTTTTAGGTAGCCAATACCAAGGCTAGGAAAGCTTTCTCGAGAGGAGTGTAACGGGTATTGTAGTCCAACATTTTCTTGCTCAAGTAGTAAACGGCTTTCTCCACCTTGGCCTCCGACTCCTGAGCCAACATACACCCCATGGTTGAATTTATCACTGACAGGTACAAAATCAACAATTTTCCCGGTTCTGGCAGTGATAACACATGTGGATTCTGCAGGTACTGCTTGACCTATTCAAAAGCCAATTGACAGCGATCATCCCATTAGAATTTCTTTCCTTTCTTCAGGAGACCAAATAGTGGTTCACAAGTCAATGTTAGTTTTGAAATAAACCGCCTTATGAATTGCACTTTATCCAGAAAACCGCACACCTCCTTTTCAGTCCTTGGCGGTGGCATTTCTAAGATGGCCTTGATTTTGGAAGGATCTACCTCAATTCCTCTCTGTGTGATCAGGAATCCCAGCATTTTTCTTGTTATTACGCCGAAGGTGCATTTTTGCGAGTTCAACCTCAATCTATACTCTTTGATCCTTTGAAAGAATTTCTCTAGGGCAGTGTAGTGGCCCTTTTGATCTTTGGACTTGACAATCATATCGTCCACATACACCTCAACCTCTTTATGGATCATGTCGTGCAGAATGGTGGTTGCATCCCTTTGATAAGTGGCCCCAGCATTCTTCAACCCAAACGGCATGACTCGGTAGTAGTAGGTGCCCCACAGAGTAGTGAAAGCGGTCTTCTCTTTATCCTCAAGTGCCATCAGAATCTGGTTATACCCGGAAAACCCATCCATGAATAACAACAGCGTATGGCCGGCGCTGAAGTCTACTAACTCGTTAATATGCGGCAGTGGAAAATCATCTTTCAAACTAGCCTTATTCAAATCCCTGAAGTCGACGCAGACCCTGTTTCTTCCATCCTTCTTCGAAACTGGAACAATATTGGCCAACCATGTTAGATACTTAGATACAAGCAAGAACCCTGCCTTAATCTGTTTGGTAACTTCTTCCTTAATCTTCAAAGCCTAATCTGGGCAGACTCTGCGCAGCTTCTGCTTAACTGGTCGGGCCTCAGGGTCAAGAGGGATCCGATGCTGTACAATCTCAGGATCGATTCTAGGCATGTCTTCGTAGGACCACGCGAAAACATCATTGAAATCTTTTAATGAAGCAATTAAACACTCGCGTTCCTTTGAAGACAACGTGGACCCGATCTAGACTAGGTAAGCATCCCCCTCAATACCTATGTCAATTGATACGATTTCATCTGTACATGGCTTAACATGCCTCTCCTCCTCATGGTCAACCAAATTTTTCAAAATCCAAGGAATTTCTTCCTCTTCATTTAAGTCAAAAATTTGAAAATCAAGATCAGTACAACAAACCAAAGGCACAGAAAAATAGGCAAAGTTCACAACATTCGCATTTAAAAAGTCTGGATCCTCGTTACAATGGACTCGAAAGAAAAGCTAAAAGACGACCTGGACAGGACTTTGGTATCCGGGTTACCACTCCTAAAAGTACCAAACTCAGAGGAACTAGAATCTGACTCTGACTCCACAGACTCAGTGGAATCAAATCCGGACTCACTATCCGATCCAGAATTACCGATGACGCCTTACTCAAACTTCCAGACCAAGCGTGGAGCCTCAGATGCATCCACGACAAGATTGGAGAAATCCGCTGCTGGGTTATCCTCGATCATTGAGATAGTAAAACTATCCCCTAAGTTAACAAACTCAACTTCAGCAGTAGAACTTACCAGTAGGTCAACCAGTGCTTTTCCCAACAGCTCTTCCTCTTCAATGTTTAGGCTTGCAGTCCCACCTTGATCTGTGCTAGGTCTCAGGTCTTCTTGTTCATCATCCTCTTCTGGTAACTGGTGTCCGAAGAAGATCTCGAACACCGGATACCTTGTCTTTCTCTCCCAATCATACCAAGGCTCTAGGAATCCACAGAAAGGGAAATTGTCCCCTTGGCAGACAAAACATCCATTCAAGGTCCCCTATATTGGTTTGTGGACTAACTCGTACTGCCTCCCGGTCCTTTTTGCTTTCACTCTTCCTCGCAACTCCTCTCCCTTTCTTTGTCAATCTGCAACGGTAGGTTTGTATCCCAACCCGAAAGTGTGGGGGCTGTGACTTATCTCCTTAGCTACAGTACCTCCCTGCCTGCCACTTCTGCCCAATCCTGATCTAGGAATATGCCCTTGTTTGTTCATCATGTAGATAGATTGCGCACTCACGTAATTCCTATTGTCCTCCGCCATGATAGATTGGACCAGTCAGGCTTCTGCCAAAGAAAAGCCAAAAAGGAACACGTCCTCCTCCCCATGTATGATTTCCAATAATGGCGCAGTGGTTCCCTGGGGAGGATGGATCGTAAAATTACCGTACACAGTGGCAATCCTGCCTTTGAAGGGGTACTTCACTAACTGATGGACTGTTGATGATATAGCCCTCATCTGATGTAGCTAGGGCCTTCCCAGCAGTAGATTAAAAGTGGCCGGAACGTCCATGACATGAAATTCCACCTCATGCTTGGACGAGCCGATTAGGATATAGCTCTTAAACGTTCCCATAACATCTCGGCTTGAATTGTCATAGGCCTGAACGGCCTGGGTCGTGGGCGTAAAGTCAACCGACCTCAAACCGATGGCGTAGGCAGTCCTCACTGGACATACATTGATCGCCGATTCGGTATCTATTAACACCACTAGAATCCACTTTTTCCAACTTTCCAGGGTTACATATAAGGCCGGTTGTGGTTGGCACCCTTAAGTGGTAACTCCTTATCTGTAAAAGATATCACTGGTGTAACGTCCCCAGATGTAACCAACGATACCAATTGGTTAGCAGTGGTGTCGATAGGAAATTTGGTTCGGTTTATTGCCTCTAACAGTGCTTGTCTATGCTCCCGAGAAGCCATTAACGGCCCCTAGATTGATATATCTGCCTAAATCTTCTTGAGCTGTTTCAAGACCAGGTTTTCTTCAACATCCTTCTCTTTTGCTCTTTCAGCCTCCTTGCTAGAGGTCTCTGGCTGATCTAATGCTGTGGGTTTGAAGTACTAACCACTCTGGGTCATATGATTGATCTCGTCAGTATACCAGGTGTCATCCGGGGTATCAGCTTTTCACCCTTCGTCAGTGTACGCATGACTTAGGTTGCTATCTTCCCACCACTCTCCTGCAGTCATGGACAGGCTAGCATCAGGTTCTATCTGGAGCATGTTAACATCATGCACCCATCATCATATGATTCTTCCTCCACTACAGTCTTGGTTTCTGAATCCTGATATTTTCTGAGCTTCCTCAACATCCTTTTCCAGTCGCTGGGCTCTCATTTGACCGTTTTGGTAGTTTGGACATCACCCACCGCTGTCTCAGGTTCTTCTTTCTCTTTTTCTTTTCCCTGCTCTAGAGCTATCTTTGTCTGGATCTCTTCTATCATTTCCCTTTGAAATTGTTCCAGTGCCTGTTCTTTCTCAGTCAGAAGTGCAGCCTCAGCCTTGTCACTAGCACCAATTTCCTCTTCCTTCCCAGTCTCTCCCATCTATTCCTTTACATCTGACTCTTCCTCACTCAACCATTCATTGCTTGTTTCCGGCTGGCTTAGATCCCACCATCCCAGTTTTACACTTCTTGTATCCTTTTCTTCAAAGAAGTAAAGGTTGTCTAGATCCTCTTCCAGCTCGGCCAGGTCTTCTTCCAGTTCAGCCAAGTCATTTAGGCCCTGTTCCGACCAATCATTATGATTCTGCCCTAACTGGTTCTCCTCAATGGCATTAATGCTGGGAAAGTCCGGCAAGATGACTACTGGCTTTGGCTCATCGACGACCACAATGTATAAACTGGGATCGTACTCCTCTACAAGCGAGACCCCTTCTCTATAACACGGGTATCAGACGACCCTGTCTTCAGTACATTCTTCTCTTTCTTTGTTTCTACTGCCACGGGCCTGGATTGGTTTTGTGGTGTTAGATCCATCATGCACATGTCTGTACCTTCTGGAATAACCACCTCCAGTTTTGGTAGGTGGATGAGGTAATGTATGTGCTAGGGTTGAAGGTGGGCGGTAGTGTATGGATGTGGTTAATGTTTCTGGTGGGGGAATTTGGTTATGTGTAGGAAGTGGGTTGGTTGTTATGTTTGGTTTAGTAGGTGGGGTGATGACTTTGTTATCGATGAGATCTTGGATCTCATGACGTAAACGGTAGCACAGGTCCGTGGGATGGCCATGTTGTTGGTAGAAGATGCAATACTAGGTAGGGTCATGTTTGGGTGGCAATGGGTCCGAAAGTGGACGACGATCGAGAGGCTTGAGATGTCCCTTTTCCATTAATAGTTTGAGGGCACGGGCTGGGCTCATATGGAGGGGAGTAAAAACTCTTCGGTTCCGGGGTGGGCCAGTGTTTTGCGAAGGTTGTAAGGTTGTGGCAGTAGCAAAAGAATCAGCCATCTTGGCCGTTGAAACAACAGTATTGACATCCGCAGGCCGTGGAATAGTGTTATTACTAGCATTGGTATTCCGAGAGAATGGCCTTCTGGCAGGTTCACTTGTTTTGTAAATGATACCTTTTTTGAATGCATTGTCAATCTGGGCCCCCAACTCATGTAAAGAAGCAAAGGTGGATAACGATGCCACTATCATCCTCTACAGCATATCTAGTTCAAGATTCTGGACCACCAGCCGGACTTGTTCTCTTTCAGTAGGTCTGTTTGTCATTCGAGCTGCCTTGGCTCTCCACCGGGTGACAAAATCGATGAATGATTCTTTGGGGTTCTGGGTAGTAGCTTCCAGCTCACTGATGGTTACCTCTATCTGGGTGCTATATGAATGCTAGTTAACAAATGTCTCAGATAGCTCCTCCCAATTCCGCTTTGTGTAGTTCTTCAACTTAGCGTACCAGATGGCCGCCACATCATACACGATTCTCCCAAATAACAAGAGCTTCAGCGCCCAAGACAAACCCATGGGCCTCAAAACGTCTGAAAACAACCGGACATGCACAATCAGATCCCACTTCTATCGAATCTGTCGATGTGGGGCATCTTAAATTTCTCTGATAATCTGACGAAGCCTCAGTGTATCCGTCTTCGATATCCGAAATGGAGTTGAAGCCCTGGGATTTCTTTAATGCTTTCTTCAATCTAGCAATCTTGACCAAGGCCGAATCAATTTCATTGATATCAAAAGGAAACATTCCTGCGGGGGATTGAACCGAAGGCCTATAAGCCGGAGCCAGGGGAAACATTTCCTAAAGATCTAGGATTTAGGGATTTTCTACTGGTAGGGGTAGATCCGGGTTTGGCTGAGCAGCCAGGATCGGATGCATGGTTGATGCGGATGCCCCAGATGTACGTCATAGATCGACAATAATTTCATCTTGTGCAGCCATCCTTTGATTTACAATATCCATGGTTCTCTAGAAAGCCGCCATCATGGCAGCAAATTCCTCCGCATTTTGTATTGTATTCTGTGCCATTGCTGGTCTGGGTGAACTAGATGCTGGTGAACTGATTGAGTGAGAACGGATAGGCGTTTACAGAGTGCTTTGTACTGGTGCTGCTGACTATCTGTTCCTTCTTCGTCGAGTAACTGACGGAAGTGAGACTAACACTGGCTAACCACCAACAAGGTCTTGAGCTTTGCAAAGCTTGTCAAAACGAGTCCACACAACTTGGGAAATATCAAGTCTTTCTAAAGCTATGATGGTAAACTACTTAGCAAAAGAAAATAAAAACCATCGATCAAAATCGGACGACACATCGGCCCCAATTCACAACAGTTATAACACACAGCTGAACTACAATCCCCACTGAACTCTATTCTTAAACTCATTCTGATATGAACCATCCTATACAGTCTCATTATAAAAGCACATACCAAGTAAAAGAACCAAAACACCATTATAAGGGGGGTAAGGTTACCCTATACTAGATTTTTGGCATGATCTAGGCTGCACTATTTCAAACAACGAGTTTCACAACATCCTGTAAATGGGTGGCATCTTGTCCTAAGTTAGAATAGTCACTATAGCTTCACTATATGCAACTAGGTCAAATGGTCGAAAGGGTGCCTCACCAAGATTACCTAATATACCTCTCACACCTAACACCGAGAAGTGAAAGGAGGATCAAACGGTACAGTGGTAATCTAGATCCAAGGGTTGTGTTTCCATCATGGCAGAGCCCATGACCGGTCAACCTTTTGGCAAGCCTTTTGGGCAAGCCTCCGGCAAACCATCCAGGCATAGTAGATGGAAAACACAGTGACTTAAAGTAACCATGCAAATACAATGCAAAGAACATATAAGTGTAGATAAAATTTCACATCATGAGTTTCAAGTCAAATTCTCTAAATCCCCAGTAGAGTCGCCAGAAACTGTAGCTTGCTTTTCATGCTCCTTTCGGAAACGACTAGCCCTACAGTTCGGACTCCCGTGGTTCTGAATCTGATTTCACAAGTGCAATGTGAAATAGTGAAAACACAAAAAGAGTCCAAATCCGGCAATTCTTTTTGGAAAATCAATGTTTGAATCAAATGCCAAAAATGGACTACTTTGCCAGATTACAGAGTCGCCACCTAAATATTTTTGAGAAATTTAGGAAACTCGAGACTCGTGCCAAAGGCCATTAGTCCGTCATCATCAAAGTGTCTCAGCTAGGGAACTTAGGTACCAGAGGGGAAGGTCATGAATTGAGCACCCTACTAGCCCAATCAAAGATCGGCCTACACAAATGATGATGTGATTTTTATTTACATTATATGCTCTTGCTCAAGTTATTAGACTAACATTACTATATGATGCACATAAGTATAGACTAATTAGCAAAAGTTGGAAAGCTTTGATTTCATGTTTGTTTTGAAAATTGTTTTTGATACTCATCACTTGAAAATGTGAGTTTGTACATTAATCAGTTTGTCCCAATTTAAGCAATTAGCCTTCATCCACAGGCATTCAAACAGGTATATCAATTAAGCAATTAGCCTCTTGGAAATATGCTTGATATGGCAACACAAACACTCGATGCAAGATGACAAAACTCAAAATTGCTCACCTAGTACTCCGAGCCAAAATAAAGCAAAATAATTAGAAAATATGCATGCTCCTAACTAATGTGATATGACTAAATGCAACGCACACATTCTGTAATACTTAGGTTTGACTATGAACATGGCATATGATTCCACTCAAGACATGTGATGAATCAAGTATTCAAGCAATGAATTTAAACATTTGGTTAGTATGATGAGCCGAACCTTGGATGCATGCAAGACAATGGATGCAAAGCATAAAGATGCTAATTTGAAAAATGATGTTCTATACTAACCATCATAAGCAAATAAGCGAAAGGGAGAAAGACGTGGGGTTAGAAGACATATAACTTATTACATGTTGGCCCTCGCACAAGAGGGTCCGAAAGTCCGAATTAAACTAATTATTACAAAGCCAAGTGAATGAATAAATAACTAACTAGCTAATTTATTACAATAAAATAAGCTAACTATCTAACGAATCATTGCTACAACAATATTAATTACGATGATGATAATTACAACAATATTGAAATCATTAATTTACAATTTACAATGGAAGCACAAGGATGGCATGCTCATACAGGTTCAGAAGTAACTCTGTCTGCCTTCCTTAGAATCTGTCATGTTTCACCTTCAGTCACTACC